>JAGFNQ010007193.1:19580-50939 GCA_024364735.1 Boesenbergia rotunda | reverse complement strand
TGAAGTTGAAAACTTGAATCAGAGAATTCCTCCCTGAAAACTCAAGTTAAGGACTTAAGAACAGCTTTAGAACGATTCACTTCTGGTTCCAAGAATCTTGATCTGATTCTGGGAAACAGAAGTCTGTTCTAAACCGATCCGACTTGGCTATAGAACCAAATCCTCGGCAAAGATCTTACTTTGCTGTACTGAACCAGTCAGACCTAAGGTTCAGGCATGGGTGCCAAAACGGTGCCTGACTAAACCAACTGGTTCAAATCAATTTTGGATCCCCAAGGACAAGATTCACATCTTGCCTACCCATACAGAGGCTTTAGTCCAGGGGAGCCAAAATCAAAACAATTTTATAATTAGATAATTTTTTTTATTTGATTGATTGTTTGTTTATTTAATTTTTGCAAATTGCAATGCTTAGATTTATGGAATACTTAGATTTAAGGACTAGATTACTTGAAACTTGAAAACATAGTATTGGGAGGAGGTGAGATGATAGTACGTTGGGGAAACCAACTCTAATATGATCAAGTCTACTTGGTCTCTTTAGACTGGTGAAACCAGCCGAAGCTACCGATCCAAGACCCAAGCTAGTTAGACCAGAAAATGACCTAATTTAATTTGAAAATGAAATTTCATTAAAAGGCTTTGTCAAGGAAAGGGTGGATGATCCCATAAGGCTACGGCCAAAGAAGGCCCTGTGCCTCGCCAAGACCTGGAAGCCAATTTCTGAAATTCAAATTCAAATTATCTTTTGTCAAATTCGAATCTAACTCAAATTTCAAATAATTATAGATTCTAATCTGTTTTCAAAACTTATTTCTTTTTCAAAAATCACTTAATCTATTTTTCAAAATTTCTAAACTTATTCGTTTTCAAATCTGTTTTCAAAACTAAAATAACATTTTCAAAATAAATTAAAATTCCTTTTCAAAATTAATTTTTACCCTCAAACCTGTCTCGCAAAAACCTTAAGGTTAACGTGTTTGAAAACCCTAGATTCAGTGAGACAGGAAAATTAAGCTCAAATTAAACCGTCTTGCTTACGCCTTCATAATCATGGTCAAACTGTGGTTAACATAGTCAAACATCGTCAAACACAGTCAAACGAAGTCAAATAGTCAAACCTGTTCAAAACGTTGCTACCTAGGGCGCCCTGACCGTCCCGGGCGCCCCCAACTGCACAAAGTCAAAGGCTGCTGAAAGCAGTCCATGAGGGCGCCCGTAACCTGTCAGGCGCCCATGACAACACTGCAACATACCAACTCCAGTCAAAGCAGCAAAAGCTGCATTTGACCGACTTGACAAGGGCGCCCGTGACCTTCGGGCGCCCCTATGCACTTCTGTCCTCACGCTGATTAAAGCAGCCAAAAGGCTGCATTCAACTACTTTTGACCAGGGCGCCCGTGACCTGTCGGGCGCCCCTATCAACAAACCTGTCGTCTACGCCAGTCAAAGCAACAAAAGCTGCAGTTGACCTGCTTTGATCAGGGCGCCCATGACCTCTCGGGCGCCCACAGAACTTTTTCACTGCCCTAGGCAGTCCGTGACCTGTTGAGGGCGCCCGGAACCTCCCGGGCGCCCCCATAAAACCCCTATAAAAGGGACCCGAGTCTCCTTCTCCTCCCACACCACATCTCACACTTCTTCTTCCCCTTACCTCATTCTTGTGGATCAAGTGAACCCTAAAGCTTCCCTTGCCTCAACCATGCCTCCAAGGTATGAAATTTACTTTGGGTACTTAATTTTTGTATTTTTTTCTTAATTGCAAATTCTATGTCAATCATGCCTCTTCCTATAATCTAAGTTCTTATTCTCAATTTGCTTACTTTCTTCTCAACTAGAAAACGCCGAGCAGTTCAGTCGAACCCCGGTAACGAGCCCAGTCCCGACCCTAGGTTTCCAACCCTAGAACTTTGTAACAAATTCGCCCGAACCACCTACGTTCCGATTAAGACAAGTTACCTTAACCGTCATTTCTTTTCCCAATCCTGTCCAGTCGCAATGTCCGCAATTAACTTCTATAAACTGGATAACCTTGTATTCTGCACACATTCAATCAACAACACCCTATGTGCAGAATTCTATAACAACATAGTTAGGCAAGACCACTTGAGCTTCGTCACTACCGTTCAAGGAATGCCCTTGAACATCACTCCTACCCTACTGAACCGATTTCTGGGACTCCGACCATCTCAGTCCATCTTCTGTTGCTACCCTCCAAGGAACCTGCCTTTCGATGCCCCCTATTCTCATATTGACCTAACACCTTATACAACTATTTCTTTGGGGAAGCCATGGACCCTGCAGGAGGGCAGTTCCACTCCACTCGACTCCCGATTCAGGACTACGCTCTCTATAGAGTGATTGTCCGTTGCATCCTTCCTCTGTCCACCAGGGACATAGCCACCATGAGACCCTTTCACACCTTTCTCCTCTATGCCCTTATCCACCATCTGGACATAGATATAGGCCTTCACATCTTTCACTGTATCCTGCATGCCTCTAGTGTGTCCACTCAGGGACGAGTCCGCACCCCCTTCTGCCATGTCATCACCTGGATCCTCCACCATCACGGCCGAAACATCACTGACGGCGAGATTACCACGATGACCGACTTCGACGAGATAGGATATAGGAACTTTTCCTTAGCCGGTATAGATGTCTCGGGCACCGGGGTTCTGACTTGGAGACGCCGACCAGCCGCACAGGACATTGCAGACGAGGAGGTCGACATTGCCGACTTAGAAGCAGAGTTAGCTCAGCCCGATCCTCCGACACTCTACGAGCGAGTATCCCTTCTCGAGACACAGGTTCAGTCACTCCGGGAGGAATCAGAGGCCTACCACCTTGAGCAGTTGGAAACTAATCAGGGCTACTATACCGAGTATATGAGCGCGTTTGCAGCAGAAAGGGACGAAAGAAACGCCCAGTATGAGGAAATGATGACCATGCTTAGATCCTGGCATCCAGGCTCCCCTGATCAGCCTGGTCCCTCTTCCTAGATGACTTGGACGTGTACCTATTTGACTATCCCTACTGAGTAGGGTTGACTTCTGTGGACTTGTACTAGACTTCTGTTTGACTTATGCTTATCCTAGCTTGGCTTGTTTATTTCTGAATTGATTAAGTTAGGATTATGCTTAGTAGAATAGAATCATTTGTTTTTTTTGCTTTAAAATGTTTCAAATTGATTTAAAATGTCTTAATTGTCTTATGATTTAAAATGTCTTCTTTGTTAAAAATGTTTTACTTTGATTTTAAAATTTTTTTTACTTAGTTTTATTTCAAAAACTACCCCCTTCAAAACTAGGGTTTTCTTCGAAATGGAATTAGCCTAGGCTCTAACCCTAGAACTGCATGCACCTATAGACCTAGAAGCCAGCATCTCACAAGCACCTTAGGGTACCTTGAGTGATAACCTAGAAAGAGTTGAGATGCTTAGGTCTTTGCCTCAATTCAAGATGCTTTAAGTCAGTGCATCGGCAGTAATTGGGGCACTAAATGAACAGCAATCAGGTTAAGTGTCAAGTTTAGACAATCTAACTTGAACAATGCACTTAACTTGACTAACCCTAGCGAAAACTACTGTTTATAACAGTTAGTAAGTAGCTAAATGGGTTAGACAGGTCCCTAAAAGATTTAACCAGACTTAGGTCCTAGTTTGTTTCAGTACAGCAAATGCTTTATTTAATTATTGCAAATATTTCTTCTGCATTTTTTTGATATATGTCAAAGGGGGAGAGGTGGAAAGGAAAGAGGGAACCCAAAAAGTTTTTTTCAAATGTTTTCCTTTATTCAAAAAGTTTAACATCAAAGTTAGAAATAATTCAAAGCTCAAATTTATCCTGTAAAAATTTCTAAGCTTAAAGCTTAAAGCTTAAAATTTCTAACTCTGAAGTGTTATTAATTTTTGCTCAAAATTATTCCCTGAAAAGTTTTCTAAATCTGAAAAAGTTTTTCCAAGTCTCGAATCTTTCTAAGTATGAATTTTTAAAGCCTGAATTTTTTTGTGCTTAAAAACAAGAGTTTTCAAAAACTAAAAAGTCTAAGTTTAAAAAAAGATTTCCTAAACTCAAAATTTGCTAAAATATGAAAACTTCTTCAAACTTAGAACATTTTTCTGAAAAACTCAGCCAATACTTAAAGTCTTTCTATAATAAAAAGTATTTAAACTAAAACCACCTATTTTTGAAAAAACCTAGGGGGAGATTTCTTCCAGGGGGAGGGAATCTAACTTAGGATTTCATTTTAGCATTTTTTTCCTTAACTTTTTGAACTAGGTTGCCATATATCAAAAAGGGGGAGATTGTTGGTGCAGAATGCACCCAAGTCAAACCTGTGTTTTGATATTGGCAAAAGGGTTCAAAAGTTAAGGGTTAATTGGTGTCTAACAAGGTTCTTGAGTGTACAGGAAAAGCCCTAGCGAAGGAATGCTAGGCACTGGCGAAGGACTGCCAGAATGGACAAAGCCCTAGCGAAGGAATACTAGGCACTGGCGAAGGACTGCCAGAATGGACAAAGCCCTAGCGAAGGAATGCTAGGCACTGGCGAAGGACTGCCAGAAGAAAAGACCTAGCGAAGGGCTGCTAGGCACCAAGCGAAGGGCAGCTTGGTACCTCAAGACCTGGCGAAGGACTGCTGGGCAAAAGTCCAACTGGAGGAGCCGGTTGGCACGAGGTAAATTCTCCCGAGAGGAGTAGGTGAGGACGCGTTCCCCTTGAGGGAACATTAGGCGTCGGTTCGACCTAGGGCTCCATTTTGGAGACCAAAGTCAGAACCAAGATAGCTAAGGCTGTATAACCTATTATTTTATTGTTTTATTGTGTTTTGGACTAACCCTGGATGCAGGACTTAAGGAACGAGTGTCTGTAGCTCAGAATGCCTCAAAGGAATGAGGCAACCGCTGACCAGGGCGCCCGGAGTGTCCCGGGCGCCCCCATGGTGAACACAAAACACAACAAGACAAGAAAGACTTCGACAGTACATACCAAGGGCGCCCCTGCTGTCCCGGGCGCCCCCATAGCGAACCAACTCAGCCGCGTCTGCGCTACACGCCCAGGGCGCCCCCGCTGTCCCGGGCGCCCCCAGCCAGACTTACCGAGGAGAGCTCAGCGCTGCAGATAAGGCTTTGACCGGTCAATGCGGGCGCCCCGAGTCATCCGGGCGCCACGGTCAAACCGGATCCCGAGGATAAGGGGATCAGACGGCGACCGAGCAACAACCGGATCTGCTGCCACGTGGGGGGGCGCCCCCGTCGACCAGGGCGCCCCCAGGCCCTATATAAAGGGCCCTCGACCTCCTTCTTTAGAGCATCAATCACTGCGACACTTCTGCGCTCTTCTGCTTCCACGACACGCTCCAGAAATCTTCCAACTCGAGCTGACGACGTCCCGCTGCTCCGAAACTTCGATCTACACCGGACGTCGGTAACGAAGAGCTGTATTTAAAGTTTACTAAACTGTTCTTGTTATTATCTTTCCTGTAAACTTTTACGAACTTATAGAATTGCCCGCAGAAAACGGTCAACGACCGTGGGCCTTGGAGTAGGAGTCGACCCAGGCTCCGAACCAAGTAAAACGACCGTGTTAGCGTTGTTTTTGCTCTGTTTTATTCCGCTGCGCACTTACTCTTTTTAAATCCGAACGAATTGCGACATTCACCCCCCCCCCCTCTCTCGCATTTCTCGATCCAACACATAGGCGTCGGTTGGACCTAGGGTTTTGTAAAAATCCGAAGTCAGAACCAATTCATTAAGGCTAAGGTTGTATATGTTGTTGGGACCGGTAGACGAGCTAGAGGGGGGGTGATTAGCTCCGATTCGCTTGTAGATGATTTGTCGCGGCGGAAGACTTCAAGCAATGCTAACACGTTAGATTTTATTTGGTATCCACCCCTGCCGGGTGACTAATCCAAGGATTCACTCTCCTCACACTCTCATACACTATGAAAGTCTCCTTCTTAAGGTGGAGAAACCTCTTACAAGCTTTCACAAAGATACAACAAGAGACAAAGCAAATACAAATGAAATCTTACAAGATTTACAATGAATAAGCTCACACTTTGCTTTCCTTGCTATCTTCAAGCTTGTGATCGCCTCTAGAACTTTGGAAGTGTAGCAACACTAAGCCCCAAAGCTTCTCTTGAAATGGTGTGGAAGGAGGAAGAAGAGTTGCGCTTCAAACCTGCGTGAAAACCTTTATACTCGACGCCTAGGATTTCTGAATCGATTACCTAATCGATTACCACGTCAGATTCTATCGTTCAACGGCTAGTTTTCGAATCGTAATCGATTACCCAATCGATTACGAGTGCCCTGAATCGTTACCCAATCGATTCAGAACCTCTATGTTCTCTCGCGCAACCTTTGGTGATCGATCACCCTAATCGATCACCGAACCCCTTAATCGATTACCCAATCGATTAAGGGAAGGCTGAATCGATTACCCAATCGATTCAGCCACCTTCTGTCCTCTCGCGCAAACTGCCCTAATTGATCAACTGATCGATTCACCCAATCGATTACCCAATCGATTGAGTCCAACCTAACTTGTTTCCACAAGTCTAGGATCCCTACCAAGTGTCCGGTCAACCCCTTTGACCAACTTGGATTTCTACTGCCTAGCTCCTAACTCGGACTTAGCCTGGTTCCCAACCAGATTTGCCTAACCCTCGAGTTAGGTCTAGTCTCTCGGTAGACTTCCACCTTGCCAGCATGCGATCTCCCCGATCCATCTGGACTTCACCTAGTCCCACTAGGTGTGCCTAGTCCGACTAGACCTTTTCCCATGCCAGCGTATGATCTCCCCGATCCACCTGGACTTCACCTAGTTCCACTAGGTGTGCCTAGTCCCACTAGGTCTTTTCCCATGCCAGCGTACGATCTTCCCGATCCACCTGGACTTCACCTAATCCCACTAGGTGTGCCTAGTCCCACTAGGTCTTTTCTGTCAAGCCTCCAGTCAACCTTGACCCAGTTGACATCATACGACATTCAAACATCATTATCAAACATCGAAACATCCAACCTTAAGCTTACCAAGCTTACCAGACCTAAGCTCACTCGAGCTTAGTCAAACTAGGTCAGCCCTGACCTAACCAAGATTGCCCCAACAATCTCCCCCTTTTTGATGTTTGACAATATGTTTGAGAAAGACTAATCCCTATTAGCCTTTCAATTTCTCCCCCTTTGACATACATCAAAAACTCTCCCCGAGAGTCTATATGGTCAAAGGCTTATTCAATGAAAGTCCCATATCTTCCATTTGAACCTATACTCACCCTTGAGCATTCATCATAATGAAGATTTCCAATCTTCATTCTTTCACTTATCCAAAAATAAAAATTCAAACACATGCTTGTAAGGAAGACCTCCCCCTCAAAACATGCTCCAAACCTCTAATATTGCACCAACAATGATCTTGGGAGTTCCTAAACCTTTAGGAAATCTCAATTTGAGGTTATGAGATTTTGAGATTCAAAACTTGAGTCAAAACCCCTCCTTAACCCTATAGTTTTCACCAAAACTATCCCTCTTTTGATTTCACAATGAAATTTACCCAAATATGCTTATGAAAGTAATTCAAGGGTCTTGGGATTGTTAGGTTACTCAAAAATGGGTTATTGGACTGAAAATAGACAGTTTCAGTCTTACCAATCGATTGGCGTTGGGAACCAATCGATTACACTAGCCTTAATTGATCACCTGATCGATTACTGCTGACGGTAATCGATTAAAGGATCGATTACGCGAGCTTCTGTGCTCGCAAAAGACTCAATCCAATCGATTGACCAATCGATTGGCCATGATCCCAATCGATCACCTGATCGATTGGGAGTTTCTGAAATCTGAAAACAATTTCAGTCCGAATTTCAAAAACCCCTAAATAATTCTACAAAATTCAAAAAATTCTAAAATTTTGTGTAGACATTATTTATAACATATACTATCAAGGAAAAATAGTTTTCTATGAAAATAACTTTTATTTCCAAAGATTGACACAAAATTGGAAACCATTGAAATATTTCAATGTTTCACTCTATTTTGTATCCAATTCATCAATGATGAGTGCTATCAAAAGATAGTCTTCACTAAGGTTTTCCAAGATAGTTTTGAAATGGATTTCAAAAACAATTTCCAACCATGTTCCTTGGGCTAAATGCACATGACTTGTACATTAGCTTTCCCAATGATTGGAGTTCATTTATATTCAATTCTTGATGACCCTAAAACTCAATAAGATGCATGTAAATCTACACCTTGAGTTTTGTTCATCATCCTAACATCTCACTTGTTTCTAATGTGTCTCAAAAACACATACAAGTCAACTTATGGGCTTAGTGAGATGTAAAAGTCATGTTCTCCCTAAACTAACGGTTCATGCATTTTTACCTAGACATTATAAACTTTGATCATTCACCTAGAATGTCAATTAATGTCAATGTCCTTAATTTCAATAAAAATTAAAATAATGCATGATAATGACTATGACATGCATCATTTGAGGATTTTCAAAAGAAATTATAGCTAGATGATGCATGTATGACATGACATGTAATATTTTCATAATAAACTATGAATGATGGATTATGATGTCATGGCATGTGATAGGGCATACAAAACATGACATAGAAGCATAAAAGACAATACCTAGATTTCCTATCTAAGTATCAATAACTCATCGCTAAGCCATTGATAATCCTAATTTGCCCCTAATTTTCAAGATAATGCCAAAACTCCCAACTTGGCCTATCTTTGGATTCTAACATAGTTGTGCCAACTTTTATTAAGTTCAATCTTCCAAAAATATAGTTTGGCACAAAATTTACTCCTCCTAGAGTAAACAAATAACTCCTTCATTTTCAAGGGTAGTAACTCCTTGAAAATGTCCCAAAGTGCCAACTTCATCAAGGTTAGGTTAACTACCCTTCCAATTTGAGTTGACACTCCCTAGACCTATCTAGGGTGTGGTGAACACACTCTTAGGAACCCAAAACATATTGGTGCTCCTTGGGTGTTCTAGGTATTCATTAGGGATAACTTCCCTTGATACCTTCCTAATGACTCTTCTAGGCTTCTCCGAAGCCTTAGTCATGTTAGTCTTGTCTTGGTCAACTCTAGGGATGGCTTCCCTTGTGGCCTTGACTTGACTTCTTGACCTAGATTGAGTTTCATATCTATATGGAACTCTATGATAGGATGAACCATCATCCTTGGTTTTAGGTTTGTATCCCAAACCTTTCTTGCTCCTAGAGGGTCCTTGATTTCCTAAGTCTAGGTTTTGAATTTTTGATCCCTTAAATAGATTTTCTATTTTCTTAAGGGATTTTTCCAATTTATCAAGTTTTGACCTCAAAACTTGATTTTCAATCATTACCTCATCAAGGCTTGGTTTTCTAATATAGCCTTGGTAAATTTTCTTCTTGGTCTTGTTTTGGGTGGGTCTACCCTTAAATGATCTAATATCTTCCCTATCCTTAGGTGTGATAGACCTAGCATGGAGAGCTCTATATTTTTCCCTAGGTTTTTTATACCTCCTATTTTCATGATAAATAGCATTCAAATGATAATAATTATTTCTAGCATACATATTATCATGATGAAAATAAGTATCATTACCTAATGGTACCTTAGTCTTGTTCTTGGAGGCTCCCCCTTGATTTGAGCTCCTCCTTTTAGCCTTGGTCGGATTCTTCCCCTTTAGACATTGATTTCGATAATGTCCCTTTTCCTTGCATGAGAAGCACACAATGTGCTTCTTGTCCTTCTTTTCCATGGGGCCGACTTTGTAACGCCCGCCCTTATATCTACTCTCGGGGCGGGGTTACGTACATTCAATCATATAGTAATATTTTTTTTTCTATCTTCTAACATGATATTATAACAACAATGCAAGGACTTAAGAGAACTAGGTACTAAGCATGCTTGCAAAAATTATCAAGTGACATTAAATAACATGATAGGTTCACATATTGTTTCACACCATAATATAATCCTAGTCACTAACATTCCTTGTTAAGGAACATAAACATGAGCATAATAAAGTAGATATAAAAAGTCTTTCTTCCCGAGCCACCACCCCACACATCTTCAGCCTCCTACCTCTTCCTTCCATTTAAGTGTTATCTGCAGCATAAGATAACACATAAACTAGTAAGCACAATGCTTAGTAAGGATCCTGTCCTACTCGCAAAATCCGTGCAAAAGAATATAACATGTACACAAATTCAATCATAAGCATAAGTTCATCAAAGCATATTAAACATCTAAGTTTCTAAGCATGCAGTATCAAGTACCATAAGCATACTCTTCACATTTAACAAATGTTTTCAATGAATGTTTTCAAAACAATTCCATAATGGTATTACTTAAAAATACATCCATATCATATTGGGCCCTGTTGTGTACCAACTATCGCGCGGAAACTATTGCGCGTTCCCTAATGAATTGGGGTAGCGAGCCACCAATTCATTAGAGCAGGACCCTTCCGTCCTACCGAAGCCACGTTAACATGCACCCCGGATTTATTTAACGACCCCCTTCCGAGTCGGGTACACAACTTAAAAGTAAAATACTTATCATGCTGTTACATATATGCTAAGGGATACTCCATATTCACTCTTATGGGACACACCACTCTTCAAGGGTGCTCATGATCCCGTAGGGACACACCACACAACATAAGGGGTGCTCTTGATCCCATACTTATTTGAGTATCCATTTAAGCATTTTAACATATCACATGCAATTTCATAAATGTACCCCATGGGCTATAAGGCATGCTCATACATACATCATATTTCATACATGTTCATATATTCATCATATTTCATACATGTTCATACATGCATCATATGTCATACATGTTCATATATTCATCATACATCATATTTCAACCACTTACCCTACCTTAGACCTGACAAGCTTTGGTCACATAGGTCATACTCATATCGTAGAAAGTGGTAGCATGCTATCAATTAAGATTTCAATCAGACATCTCATTTAAACACCTCATACATAAACATATCAAAGCATGCTAACAATTAAGGTTTCCTTATCAACCATTCCATTTAACACCACATACATATACATATGATCATCCCCAACCATAAACATATATCATAGGGTAGTTTGACCTTTACAAACCCTAGTCCTAGTGGGTTGGCCGAAACATCAAGAGTAGGGAAATATTAGGACTTTTGCATTAATCATTCACACATACACTTATTCAAACACCTTGTATACTTATCTTAAACATGGATATATTGTAGGATAATTCAACCCTCACTAACCCCTTTTTCTAAGCCTTGGCCGAAACCCATCCAAGTTCAAAACCCTAGGTTTTTGCTATCACAAAAATGTAGGGACACAACATATAGGTATACTCTAAATTCCAAGGGGTCTTCACATGCATCAAGGGGTAACCAAGGTCCCTTCTTGGGTGTTGGCCGAAACCTACACAAGGGTGTAACCCTAGGTTTTGTTCACAACATTTGCATAAACCACACATATACATATATCCTAAGTTCCAAGGGTCTAATTATGTAACAAAAGAGAACAAGGCCTTCCCCTAAGGGGGTGGCCGAATCTTACAAGAACCAAAACCCTAGTTCTTCTTCCCTTTTGTTCAACTATCATGAAGGAAATCAATATGCACATATTCCCTAAGTATCAAGGGTCTAATCATGTAACAAAAGAAAACAAGGCCTTCCCCTAAGGGGGGTGGCCGAAACATACAAGAACAAAAACCCTAGGTTTTTGTTTACAACATGTTAAAGGATACCACATTCAAGAACTATTACACTGCAGGCGAGGAGATACTTACATCCTTTCGCTTGATTTCTACTTCTCTAAGATCTTAAGGTGCCCTTGGTTGAAGGAAGGTGAGTGTTTCCCTTGTTTGCCTTCTCTTAGAAATCTTGGCCCTAGTAGAAGGCAAGAACCTTAAAGGGTTCTTCTTCCTTCCAATTCCCTAGGGTTAAAACCCTAGGGTTTACTTTTCGAAAATGGAGAGGGAGAAGAAGAGACTTTCGGTGGAGAAGTGAAGAGGAAGATGAAGAGGTAGTTATTCTAACCACTTCCTTCTCTTATTTATACTTTTCTCTTGAAGAGACATGTCTCTTCACTTCCCTAGCTTTTAACAAGCATGTTTCTCCTTCTCTAACAAGAAACATGGCTTGGTGCAATGGTTAAGACATTGCTAGTGCAACTAGGAGGTTCAAGGTTCAATCCCTGCTTCCTCCCTTCTATATTTCCTTTTTATTACATTTTGCACTAATCCAAGCCCATTAAGCCAAGCCCATCATGAAATCTCATAATATTAATTATATTCCATGAATTCATATATTTCATAATATTTCATGATAATATTTCATGAATTCCATAATATTTCATATTTATGAATTCATAATATTTCATAATATTTCATTATACTATTTCATGAATTCCATAATATTTCATATTTATGAATTCATAATATTTCATAATATTTCATGATAATATTTCATGAATTCCATAATATTTCATATTTATGAATTCATAATATTTCATAATATTTCATGATACTATTTCATGAATTCCATAATATTTCATATTTATGAATTCATAATATTTCATAATATTTCATGATATTATTTCATGAATTCCATAATATTTCATATTTATGAATTCATAATATTTCATATGGGAAATTTCGGGGCGTTACAGACTTCCTTTGGCTTCTCCTTGGTCTTGGGTGCCATTTTCACCTTCTTCTTGACCAATTTTGGACACTTACTCTTATAGTGTCCTTTTTCCCTACACTCAAAGCAAATAATATGATCTTTATTTTTGCAAATTGAAATATCTATACCTTTGCTTGTAGGGGTGTCACATGACTCTTCACTCGATCCGGAAGTAGATACTTCTTCTTTTTTCGGAGTCAATGGCCTTTGCTCCCCCTCAATCCTAGAGGTGGAGACTTCTTCCTTTTCTTCGTTGGTCGATGCTTCTTCTTGAATTTCCTCCCCGGATGTTGAGCATCTCTCAACTTCCGAGTCCTCTTCATTTGATGAATCTCCCTCTTCGGATTTATCTTGACTTGGTACAGTGGAGGGATCTTCATGAAGCTTCGCCAATTTGCTCCAAAGCTCTTTGGCATCTTGAAATTCTCCAATTTTGTTCAAGACGGTGCTTGGCAATAGATTGACCAATAATTTGGTCACTTTGTCATTGGCCTCGCATCTCTTGATTTGCTCCTCATTCCATTTGATTTTCTTGAGGAGCTTTCCTTTTGTGCTTGTTGGAGCTTCAAAACCCTTCATTAGAGCAAACCATTGCTCTATCTCCATCATGAAGTAATTTTCAATCTTTGACTTCCAAAGATTGAAATTTGCCTTGTCGAATGGTGGAGGTGCCCTAGTGTCATAGCCAAACTCCATTTTTTGAAGTTGAACCCTCTTGATGATGACTTCTTGAAATTAGGGTTTCTTCCAACTTCTTCTTCTTCCTCTAGCTCTTGCCCTCTTGGTGATGAGTCCAAAGAAGAGCAACCTCACTCTGATACTACTTGTTGGGACCGGTAGACGAGCTAGAGGGGGGGGGGTGATTAGCTCCGATTCGCTTGTAGATGATTTGTCGCGGCGGAAGACTTCAAGCAATGCTAACACGTTGGATTTTACTTGGTATCCACCCCGGCTGGGTGACTAATCCAAGGATCCACTCTCCTCACACTCTCATACACTATGAAAGTCTCCTTCTTGAGGTGGAGAAACCTCTTACAAGCTTTCACAAAGATACAACAAGAGACAAAGCAAATACAAATGAAATCTTACAAGATTTACAATAAATAAGCTCACACTTTGCTTTCCTTGCTATCTTCAAGCTTGTGATCGCCTCTAGAACTTTGGAAGTGCAGCAACACTAAGCCCCAAAGCTTCTCTTGAAATGGCGTGGAAGGAGGAAGAAGAGTTGCGCTTCAAACCTGCGTGAAAACATTTATACTCGACGCCTAGGATTTCGGAATCGATTACCTAATCGATTACCACATCAGATTCTACCGTTCAACGGCTAGTTTTCGAACCGTAATCGATTACCCAATCGATTACAAGTGTCCTAAATAGTTACCCAATCGATTCAGAATCTCTATGTTCTCTCGCGCAACCTTTGGTGATCGATCACCCTAATCGATCACCGAACCCCTTAATCGATTACCCAATCGATTAAGGGAAGGCTGAATCGATTACCCAATCGATTCAGCCACCTTCTGTCCTCTCGCACAAACTGCCCTAATCGATCAACTGATCGATTCACCCAATCGATTACCCAATTGATTGAGTCCAACCTAACTTGTTTCCACAAGTCTAGGATCCCTACCAAGTGTCCGGTCAACCCCTTTGACCAACTTGGATTTCTACTGCCTAGCTCCCAGCTCGGACTTAGCCTGGTTCCCAACCAGATTTGCCTAACCCTCGAGTTAGGTCTAGTCTCTCGGTAGACTTCTACCTTGCCAGTATGCGATCTCCCTGATCCATCTGGACTTCACCTAGTCCCACTAGGTGTGCCTAGTCCCACTAGACCTTTTCCCATGCCAGTGTATGATCTCCCCGATCCACCTGGACTTCACCTAGTTCCACTAGGTGTGCCTAGTCCCACTAGGTCTTTTCCCATGCCAGCGTATGATCTCCCCGATCCACCTGGACTTCACCTAGTCCCACTAGGTGTGCCTAGTCCCACTAGACCTTTTCCCATGCCAGCGTATGATCCCCCCGATCCACCTGGACTTCACCTAGTCCCACTAGGTGTGCCTAGTCCCACTAGGTCTTTTCCCATGCCAGCGTACGATCTCCCCGATCCACCTGGACTTCACCTAGTCCCACTAGGTATGCCTAGTCCCACTAGGTCTTTTCTGTCAAGCCTCCAGTCAACCTTGATCCACTTGACATCATACGACATTCAAACATCATTATCAAACATCGAAACATCCAACCTTAAGCTTACCAAGCTTATCAGACCTAAGCTCACCCGAGCTTAGTCAAACTAGGTCAACCCTGACCTAACCAAGATTGCCCCAACAGATGTGTTTGCCTTGTATTTATGTATCTTGCAGGTACCTAAAATTGAAGACAAAGCAGACAAACAAACACAAGAGGTGGCTGGGAAATAAGCTCCTAGGCGCCTGTCTGAACACAGGCGCCCAAGAGAGGCAGGCGCCTCACTTGAGGTAGCTTTCTCTTAGGCGCCCTTGATGGAAGTCGCCTGAGAGCTCCCAGGCGCCCTGTATGGGTCAGGCGCTTGGGAAGGGTCCTTATCAACTACTGCGAGTTTCAAGCGAAGGATGAGGTTTGACCAGGGTTATGAGGCACCCCATAGCATCACAAGCGCCCCAGACCAAACTATAAAAGCGGCTTCGGCCCCTCAACTCAGAACACACATTCTACGATCAGTCTGAGCATTCCGAACGGAAGAAAAGCGCTAACGATGAAGCTTTGTGACCAAGGAAGCTACGGGAGGAAGTGCGCAACACTTCGGAGTTCCAGATCGGTCGAGTCTTCGACTCTTTTGTTTGGTTTGAATTTTCAATTCTGCACTTATTTTTATCTATATTTTTTTATTATAAATCTTGCACTGTAAGATGGGTTTATTTGCCTCCGGACAGTTCGAAAAGGAGACCATTAGTGGACGGGTGTTTCCCGTGCTTATGCCTTAGACGTACTGACCCTGGGGGGTTGGGAACCAAGTAAAAAAATCCCGTGTGCATTCTGTGTTGTCTTTTATTTTCGTTCCTTTTTATTTTCTGCTATTCTACTAACTCTGTGATTAGAACAAACATTCGATGACAAGTTTTCCACGAGTTTTCGTAAAGTTTTAACGAGTCGATATTCACCCCCCTCTATTGACGGTACAGGTCCCCACAAGTGGTATCAGAGCCAAGTTGCTCTTCACCGGACTAACAGCCGATGGAGCAAAGATGCCAGGAGTTGAGAGGGAGCCCAGGGGTGAATTAGGTGCATTTCTTAAATGTCAATTTTTAAATTTCATATCACATACTTTAAGTGCAGGGAGAGAGGACACTATAAAAATCAGTGTCTTACTCGTAAGACTAGAACTTCACCACCGGCAGCAAAGGAGGCACCAACCCTCGAAGTTCGGAGGGACAAAAGTCAAATAAGGTGTTTCAAATGTCAAAAGCACGGACACTACAGGAATCAGTGTCCGTTCAAGGTACGAAAAATTTACGTTCGTAAAAATTTCCAAATTACTGCACAGTCTTTCAAGTATGTTAATAATTTAGATAAATCTGTTGATTTTCTGATAAACTAGATCTATTGCATAATCAACTTAGGGTATTGCATGATCAATTACCAAAGGTAGACAATAATAAATTATCAGAAATCAATTCTTTAATTGTCAATATCAATGCAATGATGTTTAAAATTAATTCTGATAATATTGAAGTTAATTCTGATAATATTGAAATTAATTCTGATAATGTTGGAATTAACTCTGAAAATGATATTGTAACTGATAATTCTTATAATGTTATTGATTATGATGAGATAGAAATTAATAATTCTTTAATGTTAAATATTTCAGATAATATTGACAATATTCTTGAGGATAATAATGATATTTCTGAGAATATTAAAATTATTTAATGAGGATATTTATGAAAATAGTAGAGATGAAATCTTTTTAGATAATAATTTAATTATTAATTTTTTGGATAATCCTGAAGAAAATTATAAAACATTAACTAGTAGCCCAGAAAACTGGGAGCAGATCCTCTGGTCCGCACTTTTACGGACCAGGGGATCGACCACACGCGATTGCGGTCGGATCGTGATCGCGATCCGGCCGTAATTTATTGTGATCCCTTCTAGGGTTCACCGTGCCCCTCCAGGTTATAGTTTGGGTTAGGGCGGGTAGCCGGAAGCCACCCAACGACCTAAACCCTAAATCCGGATTTAGGGTTTAGGGTTTAGGCCGCTGGGGTGGCCTCCGGCCACCCGCCCGAACCCAAACTATAACCTGGGGGCACCGTGAACACGAGAGGGGATCGCAATAAATTACGACCGGATCGCGATCACGATCCGGCCGCAATCGCGAGTGGTCGATCCCCTGGTCCGCAAAAGTGCGGACCAGAGGATCTGCTCCCCAAAAAACTACTCCACTTATTATGAAGATATAAAAGGATATGATTTTGATGATGAGGAGGAAATTGAATTTTCTAGAATCAAGACTATAGTTAATAAAATTTATAAAAATTCAAACAAATCAGAATTGTTAGAAAAACATAAAAAATAAAATAAAGAGGAAATAGTAGATAAGTCAGAAATTTTTAATATCGTGAAAATGATGAAATTAAACCCACAACTATTAATTAACCCAGAAATTTTGGAACTTAAATCAAGATAAAACTTAAATACTTTAATTAAATTTTAATTAATTTTTAACCTTAATTTAATCCTTTAATTAGCCTTAAATTAATTCAATTAATACTCAATTAGCCTAATTAATCCGTAATTAATTCTTAATTAATTTAACTTTAATTAATCCTTAAATTATTCAATTAAATCTTAATTTTTACCTTAATTATTACAACCATAATTAAATCTTAATTAAATTGTACTTAATGTAATTCTTAATAAATTTAATTAATCCTTAATTAATTTAATTAATCCTTAATTAATTTCATTAGTTAATCCTTAATTAATTAATCCTTAATTAATTTCATCTTAATTAATTCTTAGTTAATTTAATCGTAATTATTTTTACCATAATTTAATCCTTAATCAATTTAAATTTAATTAATTCTTAATTTATTTAACTTTAATTAATCCTTAATTAATTTAATTTTAATTAATCCTTAATCAATTTAACTTTAATTAATTCATAATTAATTCAACTTCAATTAATTCTTAATTAATTTAACTTCAATTAATTCTTAATTAATTCAAATTCAACTTCAATTAATTCTTAATTAATTTAATGTCAATTAACTTAAATCCAATTAATTCTTAAATAACTTAAACTCAAATTAAATAAAATTTTACCCAAACTGTAACAATAAATTTAATAAAATTAAATATGTCAAAGTGGGTTGGCATATTCGCGGGTTCACACATGTATCAAATCGGGAATTTGATACATTATTAGAAACATAAGTAAAATAATTTGAATTGTTTGACTCATGCATAACTGTCATGTTTATGCATTTGCTATTTTATATATATATATATATATGTCATGACATTCATATTTAAATTTATGCATGATTTAGAACGGTTATAGGAGAAAAGACTGATTGAAACTTGAACAACTTAGTATTAGGTGGAGGTAAGATGATAGTACGTTAGGGAAGCCCTTCTAATAAGGTCAATTAAAGTAAGGCGTACCCTACTTGGTCTGTTTAGTCTGGTGGAACTAGCCGAAGCTACCGATCCAAAACCTAAGCTAGTTAGACCAAAATTTTTCAAGAAGTAATTTGAAAATGCATTTTCGATAAAAGGCTTTATCAAGGAAAGGGTTGTTGCTCCAATAAGGCTACGACCAAAGAAGGCCTCTGTGCATCGCCAAGACCTGGAAGCCGATTATCGAAACTCAAATTCAATTTATTATTTGATAAATTTGAATCTAACACAAGTTTTAATTAAATATTAGATTAAATTCAAAGAAAAATTACTCAATCATCTCAGAATACACCCATAAAGCAACCATGCTTACTTGTACTGAGACATCTAGAATGAGTGAGATGTTAAGGACTAATAAATTGAAAAATGGTTTTCAAAATTGGTTTCCCAAAATTCTTAGAATATTTTTCTAAAAATCTATTTTCAAAATAGTGCTTTAACATAATAATGTTTTTATGGATTTCATGCTTGTCTGATTGCTAATATATTATATGTTTTCAAAATTATATCTTTTCCAAAGATTTGTTTGACCTATACAATTAGACACAAGTCTTTTAGGTCAACACTAAAGTCCCTTAAGGCACTTAGATAAAGTCAAACGATGTCGGGTACAGGGGGAGTATTGTTATTCTTTCAAAAGTGTTTCAAAATCCTTATGCTTTCAAAATATATTATCATCTCAAAATAAGGTTTTCAAAACTTGGTTCAAAAACTTTGTTATATCACTATCTCTTTGAAAAATTATCATCATTTCAAAATATTTTTCGAAAACTGTGCTGAAAAAATTCACTATCATTCCAAATTGTGTTTTCGAAAATTATCTCCTTGAAAATTACCATACTCAACATGTCATTCAAAATTATTCTTTTGATTTTGATTAACCCTAAAGACACAGAGGAAATGTTCTTCATAGTCTACAAGGACTCCTAGGACGTGTCAATTTAGGGGGAGTCTAAGTCAAAAGAAAATTTTCTGACAAGTATTTCTCGAATTTTTTTTGAATTTATTAGATAATTCTTTTGAACTGAACCAAACCCTAAAGACTTAGAGGAAGAGTACTTGTAGTCAACAAGCTTCCTAGGACTGGGTCAAGTTTAGGGGGAGGTCAAATTAAAAAAATTATTGAACATTTCAAAATAATATGTTTTCGTACACTGTATTTTCAAAATCCTTTTGAAAATATAAGTAATTTTTCTTTTAAAATACTATCATTTTTATCACTTCCAAAAAAAATTTTAAAATCTTTTTGGAATACTTTTGGAAATAATAATTTCTTGAGTTTGGAGAATTTCCAGGACACTTAGGGAAATGTCCTTGTAGTTAACAAGGTTTTCTAGGATTGTGTCAAACCGGAAAAGAAACCAAGTCAAGTCAAATATTGTGTTTTCAAAAGTGCAAAATAATGTTTTCCAAAGTATTAATATTTTTTTAAAGTACTTATATTTTTTCAAAAAGTTCATTTCAAAGTACTTATATTTTTTTCAAAGTACTAACATTTTTTCAAAAATGAATATATTTCAAAAGTACTTATATTTTTTCAAAAAATGCATAATATTTTTTCAAAAGTACTAACATTTTTTCAAAAATGCATATATTTCAAAAGTACTTATATTTTTCAAAAGTGCATAATATTTTTTTAAAAGTACTAACATTTTTCAAAAAGTGCACAATATTTTCCAAAGTATAAATTTTTTTTTTGCAAAACATTTCTTTTCAAAGTACAAACGCACTGTATTTCTCTAAGTGATTTTTTTTCTAAAGTCCATATTTCTTACATCTTTTATGAGTGCAAGTTTAAAAAAAATCCTTCCAATTGAAAATTCTTCTAAGGTAATATTCTTTCTAAGTGGAAAATTTTCTATGTTCAAAACATTTTCTAAAATTTCAAAATATTTTACTACAAATGCAAAATATTTTTTTCCGAATTGCACAATACTCTTCAAAGTGTAATGTTTTTATGGTGCAATTGAAGTACTTAGTGTTTCTTAACTAGATTTTCAAAGAATTATACTACGTACTTTCAAAAGGAAAAACAATTTTTCATTGTTGGTGCAAGTATTGTTGTTGATTTTTAATGTCTGACAAAGGGAAGAGTGCGCTTAAGTTAGAAATTTTTATTTTTTTCTTCCCAAATGATTAAAATGAAAATCAAAATATATTTTCAAAAGGGGGGAGAGTGAGCTTAAGTTAGAAATTTTTTCTTTCTCCCAAAGGATAGAGAGCTGAAGGATCAAAATATGTTTTCAAAACTTAGATCATTTCTTTTCATTTTATCCAAAGGTTTAGAACTTAGCCCTTTAATCTAATCTAACTTAAGATATTGTCAAACATTAAAAAGGAGAGATTGTTGGTGAAGAAGCATCAGTGATGTCCTCCTCTAAGTGTTTCAATGTTTAACAATATGCTTAAGTTAGTGATACATTGAACAAGGAAGGGTTAGTCAAGAAAGGAGTAACAAAGTGAAGAAAATTCCTAGTTAACCTAGGCACTGTTAGTATTGTGAGAGAAGTGTCCTAAGGCAATCACCTTATGAATGTAATCATTTATTTTAATAAATGAATATTCACTATTTTAGTATACATGTTTGTGTATTTGATTGAGATCTTAAACTCATTTACTGAATGTCCGCAATACAATTCACAGTATGAGAGAATTTGTGATGAATTCACAACTAGTGATTATCTCTACATGTGCAATTGTGAAGTATTGAAATTGTCCCTAGTCGATGAATTGATAAATACGGACACTATCAATTTTGTTGAGACTAGCATGGGTTATTCTCTAATCAGCTGATTCTCACTGGCTGGAGACATTGGGATGTCCGGAGATAAACATGAATGCTAGTTAAGGGAACTAGTTCATTGGAGTGACTGGCTGTAAAACTTCATATGGTAATCTACATATAGATATGTCAATGAAGTTCTTACTGCAGCTTAAGTGCGATGTTCCTTTGACTTGCGGTGTTCAAGTCATCTTGGTCATGGAGACTTATACTTTGACATCTTAAGCAAGCATCTCTAAGGAGGTGTGGACCCAGGATGGTTGGGTATAAGCCGAAGTGCCCGAAGATGTTTGAACAGCCTACAAAGGATTCACCACTCCTTGCGAGGAGATGTATACCCAAGGCCTATCGTTTGATTGTTACTCGAAGCCTCTAGCCAGAGCATCACATGTTCAGAGTATGAATCTCTCAGAAACATGAGAGTAACTAGAATCCGTAGGACGAGAAAAACATTGCTTGGGCTAGGTGTGACGTAGTCAGCCTAGTGGGGACTGACACACATAGACCGTGTCCTGAACCAAGTAGGTATAAGATGGTGAAGGGAATGGGGCACGATTCATTATAGCTGCTGAAGGGTTTCAGAATAATTTCTGAGGTCAACCGTTGATCTTTCGATTAATTGGGGATCATGATGTACTACTAGGTGCCACTCATGATCGTTCTATAATTGGTTAATTATAGACGGCCAACATAAATCGAAAGCCTATTTAGTCACACGCACTACGAGTAATCCGAGGGATTTAAAATGAGTTGAAAATTGATTTTCCGATCAAGAGAGATAAGTCGAATCTGAATTTTTCAGAGACGCATCGGAAGCATAAAATGGCTAAGTCTTTTGAAGACTTATTGGACGAATTAAATGAGTTTAATTCGTATGGTATAGGCTTGGGTTTGGCCGGCCAAAGAGGGTCCCACCCTCTTTGTTTGGCCGGCCATATTAAAAGGGGAGAACCAAATTGTTTGGTTCAAATTATAAAATAAATCGAGCGTGGTTTGTTTTATAAAATTATGGATAATATATATAAATTTTTATAAACCGAAGTTTGGTTTATTATTTTCATGGAAATTAAAATAAACTTTGAATAGTTTATTTTATTTTATAAAATCAATTATGAATTGATTTTTCCATGATAAGAAAAATTTATATAATAAATTTCTTGTGAAAATTTATTCCATAATAAAAAGGGAGACATGGTTGTTTTTATTATAAATTAAATTATTATAAAAACTTGGCATGATGGAATAATTCATAGAAAAATTTATATGATAAATTTCTTATGAAAATTTATTCCATAAAAAGGAGACTTGGCGATTGAGAGGCTACTATATAAAGGAACCAAGGCAAGGCTTGGAAATTAATCTAAGAGATCTAGAAATAAGCCCTCTCTCTCTCCCTCTCTCTCTCCCTCCTCTAGTGCCGCTGGCCCTAGAGGCCCTCCCCTTTGCCGTGAGCTTCAGCCACCACCAAGCAGCTGCCGAAGAAGAAGAAGAAGCGGGCGCAACTCCTTCCTTCCTCCCGGAATCTTGATTCTGTTCTTCGTTTGGTGGTTAGTCTTCCCATCTCTCTCTTGGTATTCTTGTCGTGCCTTTGGAGAATCTAGTAGTTCTTGTCGGCACGAAACTCGTGGCTTTGCGAAGTCATCCCGAAGAAAACTCGACGTGGACGCGAATAGAGGCGGAGCTTCCAAGGGACGCTTACGGTTGGATCTCGTCCCTTCCTTCGAGTTACGCGAGGTATTAAGTAAATTAGTTTACTTTCTGCAAAATTTTAATATATGATCATGTCTACACAATATAAGGTTGCATGCTTAGATGTGCGGTTAAATAATTTGGGAAATTATTTATGCTAAATCTTCCGCTGCACGTAATAAATTTTAAAATTACGAACCCGCATCCATGTCAACATGCACCCGGTCCCAACAGTGGTATCAGAGCCGGTTAGTGTTCGACATAATCATATAATTGTTTTGCGGAAAACTTTGTCATGATCTCAATTTTGGAAAATTTTCCAATTATGGAAACTTTCCAATTATGATAAATTTTAGATTTAGGAATTTCAAAGTTTGGAAATCCTCATGAAATTTCGCAAACTTTTGAAATATCCTAGTTTCTGAAATTTTATGATAATTGTGAAAACTTCCCATTTTTTGAAACTTTCCAATTTTGGAAATTTCCTATTTTGGAAATTTTCTAATTTTGGAAATATGTAAGTTTTCTTTGTACCAGAAACTTACAATTATTCTGAAAACCTATTATGGAAAGCTCACAATTTTAGGCATTTTCTTTCAAAAAAGTCTAGACAAATTTATGGATCATTAATTGACAATTAAATTCGAATTAGTTTTAAATTATTAATAAAATTCTTTACTTTGGGGAGTGCCTCGGGGAGCCACCCAAATTAAAGTTAGTTGTTGTAATTTAATTTTTTTATTTTGAATAAGAATTGTCAAGTTTAATTTGGCTACGCCTCGGGGAGCGAGCCAAATTAGATTTACAACAAATTTCTTTTCTTTGGGTATCTGAGCCTCGGGGAGCCACCCAAAGAAAATAATTTATTGTAATTAATTAGTCCATAAATAAAATATGTGATCAAATCTTGAAAATTTTTGAGGTGATTCTCAAACGATAATTTCCTTATTTGATTTCTTACATATTATTGTCTCCAAAATTAATTAGGAAATTTTTTTCCTATAGAGTTTATTTCCTTAAATAAGATTTTCATGAAAATAATATGTGGTTGAATTAAGGGAATCTGTCTCTTAATTTAATAAGATTTGATTTAGAGAAATCAAAGTCTTAAACATATTATTTCCGAAATTGATTATGATAATTTAGGAAATTGTTTCCCAAAACAATTCCTTAAATAAAGTATGAAATTAGAATTAGGAAATCCGGTTCCTAATTCAATTAATGAGACTTGATAAATTAAGTCACATACATACTTTATTAAGGAAATCGTTAGTACATGACATAATTATATGTCATGAATGTGCTTAGAAAGAAAAGGATGAGATCCAAAACCCCTTACAAAATACTAAGGCCAACACCTTCCATTTATATGGTTAGAACCGGAGTTTTGTTTCTCGTTTGGGTTGATGGACACATCCATGCCCGGCTTGAACCTCAACATGTTCAAACCATGGAATTTGTTTATGATTAATATAGTTGGAGTCAGAGGTCAATCCTTAGTTTTGGTTGTTGGACACATCCAAGCCTGACTAAACGGTTGAATGAGCTCCAACCATATTAAAACTATTTCTTGATTAATGGGTCAGCCTTAAGCTTGGAGCATCGATTTGTTGTGCCACAGCCAAGGTCGATGTAAAGAGAGGTGCAGTTGGGTGCTATGTATATTGTTGCATACTTGTTAATGAGTTAACAACCCAATGATTTATGCAAACATTCAATTAGTTGATAGCATAAAGTGATAGTTACATATATGTGATATGTAATCGGTATAATTACCTACCTTCATAGCTAAGAATAACTTGATGGCCACAACCATGGTTGTTCTTATCTATGGTTGGATATCAACCTATTTGGAGATGTTCCTACGATCTCCCGAATTGATAAAAAGGGTTATTCAATTCGAAAATAAATAGGATTTAATTAATGTATGTTGATGCATTCTTTATCATTCTTCTCACATAAGCTCAATTTGTATTTCTAGGATAATCACTTGATCATGTCTTCTCTGAATTTGCGTTCCATTTTGGACACCAATAAGCTGACTGGGCCAAACTTCATGGACTGGCTTCGAAACCTGAGGATAGTCCTCAAGGCAGAAAAGCTTGCTTATGTCCTTGAAGATCTACTTCCCAACCGTCCTCCCGAAAATGCAACTCCAAACCAGTTAGTGGCCTATCAGAAACATGTGACTGATTCTGAACTTGCGAGTTGCATCATGCTAGCCGATATGGTACCTGAGCTATAAAAGCAACATGAGCATATGGATGCTTATACCATCTTCTTCCATCTTCATGAGCTGTTTGACGAGCAGGAGAGATCCGAAAGGTTCGAGGTCTCCAGACTCTTCTTCACCTCTAAGATGCAGGAAGGCACTTCTGTCTCACAGTTTGTGTTGAAGATGTTGGGGTACATTGAGCGACTAAGCACACTAGGATTTGCAATAGATCATGAACTAAGTATTGACTTAATTCTGCATTGTTTGCCCAAAAGTTATTCACAATTTGTGATGAACTATCGGATGAACAAGCTGGAGACTACCATTCCTGAGTTGCTCAACCTGTTGAAGACTATAGAGCCTTCTGTGAAGCAGGATCAGAAGACGGTACTGTTAGTTGGTTTCTCGAAGAAAGGCTCTAAGAGGAAGGCCAAAGAACAGAATAAGGGAAAGAAGAAAAAGGCCAAAAAGACTGAAAAGACCCCAAAAGACACTTGCCATCACTGTGGCAAGGAGGGTCACTGGCGAAGAAACTGCAAGGTTTATCTTGTGTCCTTGAAGAAGAAGGCATCCGATGCCCCATCCTCCTCAGGTATCTTCGTTATTGAATGTCACTCTATTTCCTCAACCGCCTGGGTACTTGATACTGGGTGTAGCTCACATATATGTAATGACATATAGGGGCTAAGGAATAGAAGAAGACTCGTCAAGGGAGAAGCGAATTTGCGAGTTGGAAATGGAGCAAAGATTGCTGCTGTTGTCATCGGAACATATTTGCTAAAGCTCCCTACTGGACTTGTCTTAGAATTGGATAATTGTTATTTTGTTCCTTCGTTAATAAAGAACATTGTATCTATTTCATGCTTGAATGAAAAGGGTTATCATTCAACTTTTAGTAACAATTATTGTTACATAACTTTAAATGGTGTTCTTTATGGGACCGGAACTTTGTGCAATGGTATCTACACGTTAGATTTATCAAGTGACATTTTCAATATCGAAGTTAGCAACAAACGTGCTCGAATAGATAATCAAATAGACTCCTATACGTGGCATTGTCGTCTTGGCCATATAAGTAAGAAACGCATGACCAAATTACACCGATGTGGAATTCTGGAATCATTTGAACCCGGTTCATTTGATACATGCGAATCATGCTTAAAAGGCAAGATGGCCAAATTACCCTTTTCCGGAAAAGATAATCCAGTGGGAGAATTGCTTGGTCTAATACATACTGATGTATGTGGACCAATGTCAACTCTTGCACAAGGAGGCTTGTCACGCCCCGAGACCTACGAGCCGCTGATCCAATAGAAAATCAGACAGCACTCCCCTGTCCGGTGGACAATTTACACATACATAACACAGATATAACAATCCCACGCAGTTTATATGGGCCTCAGGCCTCAAATCTAATCAGACAACATATATATCAGACAATATACTGTTAAAACCAAAATACGAACTTACCTGAGCTGCCAGGGGGCAGGAATGCCGCAAAACCACACACTAGTCCAACATAGGACACAAAAGTACAATCTCATAAAATAAGACAAGTACTACAAGTCCAAGAAAAATCCAATGCAACGGAATAAAACATAACATGGTCTAGAAACAGAAATATGCATAAACAAATTCAGTAGCAAGCACAGGACTGGCGACTCGGACCCTCCTGGCAGATATCAACTTGAAATCAAAAAGTAATGGCAACGGTGTGAGTCCATAAGCTCAGCGGATACCTAGCAGATATGCATAATACGTTACAATAACAATAAGGGTCTACGCTAATACAGTCTCATATAACCAAACGGAAAGGTATACTGAAGATACTAAATACAGGTACATACCCGAATCCATCTATCCTGCAGAGGGTGAAATAAATCCCTATGGAACAAGTATAACATATAATCCAAGATAAAAGGTATCCAGTATATGCATGTCAATCAAGTGCAGAAAATAAATGCAGCAAACAATGCACGATGCAAAATATGCACATGGTGCAATGACATATGTCACCCCTGACGCCAATCAGATCATCGTACACCTGTCATAGGCGACGTCTGAGAGGGTAGAGCTATGACAAATGTACGCACCCTGCTATCACTGCTCCTGAGTGACCGGGTGGACAGGATGCTGGCGGAGACTACGCTCCTACCCCAAGCAATGGGGGAGTCTAGCTCTCATCTCCTCGTGGCTCAGTACGAGAAGGGATCCCTGGCTGCTACCACGCCCGGACCCACCCTCCAAATAGTGGCCGAACGGAGCAATACAGGGCAAATGCACACACCCTATGGTAGCCACTACCCCTGAGTGGATGTGTGTGCATATCCTCATGTAACTGACGATGGGCTCAGACTACATAGGAGCCGATGATCGTCAGCATGCAATAATGCAAGGATGGTGCATGATCCAAACACATATAACACCCACCAAGTTCTCAACTAACACCTCAGTGTGCTAGGTATAAGTCTGAATCCTATATCATGGGGTATCCTAGAAGGCATACTAAAAAAGTAATCCCGTGATCTATCAATGTCACAATGCAAGAGGGAATATATCACTACATCTATGCACATATATATATACATGGCAACTAATGAGACTGTATGAATCTAAATGGGAGATAACCTCAAGGATAAACAACATGTATCAAATACATGTATACTAAGGCAGATATAGCATACAATCTTACTGTTATATATAACAAACTACGCATAGCAATATGACAATATCTAAAAGATAAGTCAAAGGGTACCCGCCTCCAAAAGTGAAGAATCCAAATGCGAAGAGAACCACCAGCCAATATCAGCAATAAAAATCCAAATCAAGTCCCTGTATCAAGGACAAATTTAATTAGCTATTACAAAAATAGTAACTAGCTAATTAATGTAGATGCAATCATGCCCTAAATGAGAGGTTTCGATGATTGACGGTTATTTAAGTTTAAGCTAATACATTGGATCTAACATTGAGATTTAGTGTGCAATAATGCAAGAAGTCCAAGGAATGGTCGGGGACCGAGTTCTTGGCATGAAGACCCGGAGTTGAGGAAGCTCCAGGCAGGAAGTCCAAGGGATGGTCGGGGATGAAACTCTTGGCATGAGGACCCAGAGCTGGGAGGCTCCAGGCGTGAAGTCCAGGAAATGAGAGGTTTCGCTGGCACAAGGTAATTGAATCCATTGGAAGGTATTCAATCGACCCAGCTGTGAACTGCAGGCTTGAAGTCCAGAATTGGACGTATCAATCGATCCACCAATCGATTAGAAGATGACTAATCGATTGGCGAATCGATTCAGGCTGACTTTGTGTGGAAACAGGAGGTTCTGTAATCGATTAGCCAATCGATTACCAATGATTCTGTCCGTAGACAGAACGCTTGGTAATCGATCACTCAATCGATTCAGAAACCCTGAAATTGATTGGTGAATCGATTACAAGCTATTCTGTGCGCGACAGAACGCTCGGTAATCGATCACTCAATCGATTCAGAAACCCTATAATCGATTGGTGAATCGATTACAAGCTGTTCTGTGCGCGACAGAACGCTCGGTAATCGATCAGTTAATCGATTCAGGATGCTAATCGATCAGCCAATCGATTCGAGTTCAAATGGCGTAATCCCAGTCGTTCATCCAACATTCGTACTGCTCAACGGCTACTTGGTAATCGATTGGGGCTTCTCACCAATCGATTCAGGAAGCAAAAGAAGACCGTTATAAGCGGAAAATCAAGTTCAAACGGCATCACTGTTCCATTGCGATTTGAGCTAGGGTTTTGGTGCTTCAAGCTCTTTGTTCAAGCTCAAGTTTCCAACACCTTCATCAAGCAATCAAAGGAAGGAGAAGCAAGCCTATTGTGTAATACTCTTTCTCTTCTTCTTCCTTGTGTTGTTCTTTGTGAAAGTTTTCAAGGGTGTTGTAAAAGGGTTTCTCCACCCTCGGGGTTGTTCCGAGAAGGAGGTTTGATAGTGAAATTTGCGATCACTGGTGTGGACCCTTGGATTAGTCACCTCAAGGAGGTGGAGACCAAGTAAATACAAGTGTTAGCATTGGATTTGGTGGTGGGTAGACTTTGATTTCTGTTTGAAGGAAAAAGAATCAACTAAAGCGAGCTATTCACCCCCCCTCTAGCTCTACCGATCCTCAACAAGTGGTATCAGAGCGGGGTCGCTTCGGAGGACTCACACCCAAAGAAGCAAGTCTTTGAGCTGCGAGGATGTCTTTGAAAAAGGGTCACAGCACTACACGACCACCTTACTATGAAGGGAACAACTTCGCATATTGGAAGAGTCGCATGGAAAATTATCTCATGACTGAAATCGACAATTGGTTTTCTGTTACGGAGGGTTTTGTTGCGCCGACACAAGACGGAAAAATTCTAGAATCATCCAAGTGGACAACTGAGCAAAAGATGAAGGCGCAAGCAAATGCTAAAGCCACGGTAACTCTTCAATGTGGATTAAGCTTGGAACAACTAAACAAAGTCGGTCCATTTAAGAGAGCTAAAGAGTTGTGGGATAAGCTAATTGAGCTAAATGAAGGCACAAAAGATTCAAAAATTGCCAAAAGGGACCTTCTTATAAATCAATTGCAAAACTTTGTGATGAAGGAAGGAGAAACCGTAAGTCAGTTACATGGAAGGTTTAAGGAGCTTCTCAATGGTCTTCATTCGGTTGGAGAAAGTGTGAAAAACCGGGACCTCATCAGGTATGCACTAAAATCCTTCCCAAGAAACTCCTTATGGTCATCAATGGTTGATGCTTATAAGGTTTCAAGGGATTTATCAATTGTCAAGCTAGATGAACTATTTTGTGAACTAGAATTGCATGAACAAGCTAATATAAGTCATAAGAAGAAAGGTATAGCTTTGGTTGCAAGTGAAAGAAGCAAGAAGAAGAATAAAGAGAAGAAGAAGGAGAAGAAGGAAGAATCCTCCTCATCCGAGTCTGAGCAAGATAGTGATGGTGATAGCGATGAGGAGCTATCATCAAGTGCAATGGCAAATTTTGTCCGGAAGATGATGAGGCGATCTAGAAAGTTTAACAAGAAGGATATCAAGAAGATGTTCCTTGATGACAAGAAAAAGGGTAAGTCTCAAGCTAAATCAAAAGCAAAGACTGATACAATTTGTTTTGAGTGCAGTAAAAAGGGTCATATCAAAGCCGATTGTCCTGAGCTAAAAAGGAAGGATGACAAGACAAAGAAAAAGAAGGCTTTGAAAGCTATATGGGATGATACTTCATCTAGTTCATCAGATGAAGAAATTGGGAGAAAGACTTCAAGACATGTGGCTCTCATGGCGTTGAATGATGTTGAAAGTAGTGAAGATGAGGAAAATCATGAAGATGAAGTTGAGTCTTCGAGTCATCATCTAGTGAGGATGAGGTAACTTCTCCTAAATTAGATAAACTCTATGCTACTATTGCATGTTTAACAAATGCTTTATCTAGATCAAAAGTCAAAGTCAAAGAACTACAAACTAAGATGAAATTACTTGAAAATGATACTATGCCATGGCATGTACACATCATGAAGTTGCAAATTCTAGAGGTGATGATCTTAAAAAGGAAAATGTATCTTTGAAATTGCAAGTAGAGGGTCTTAGAAATGCTTTGGAAAAATTTACTTCTAGCTCCAAATATTTGGACATGATATTAGGAAGTCAACGGGCAGTGTATAACAAGGCAGGATTAGGATATAAACCAAAGGATAAGGAAGTCAACTTCATATTTCTTGTTAGTAGAAATCATGTTTCAAAGGTAAAAACTGTTCAAGCTTGGGTACCCAAGCAATTTGTTGTAGATGCTATTGGACCCAACATTTGGGTACCAAAACATTTAGTTCATCGCATTTGAACAGGCATGCGTCGAGGGGGAGCATCCAACAATATGGTTCATTGATAGTGGATGCTCTAGGCACATGACGGGAGACTCATCAAAATTTTCATTACTCAAAAACAAAAATAAAGGTACCATTTCCTTTGGTAATAGTGGTGAATTAAAAGTTATTGGAATAGGAGATATTAAAATTTCTAAACAATTTATAATTAGGAATGTTTTATTAGTGAAAGGTATGATTTTCAATTTGTTAAGTGTTAGTCAACTATGTGACTCGGGATATAGAGTTGAGTTTGACTCATCTCAATGTCTAATTAAACATAGTGAACTAAACACTACCATGCTTATTGGCCATAGAAAGGAAAATATTTATCAAGTTGAACTATTTGGTACTACTAATGTGTTTGCTAAGTGTTCATGTCTAAAGAGGAAGAGACTTGGCTTTGGCATCGA
>JAGFNQ010007193.1:0-16948 GCA_024364735.1 Boesenbergia rotunda | reverse complement strand
TTGCATCATTTTTCCTAACCCTAAAATTCACGACCTTTACCTTAATCTCAAACTCCAAATTGCTTGTTTGTGTGTCCTCACATTGTCTTCTTGGTCATCATTGGTTGGTCATCAATAGGAAGAAACAACGGGCGGATGAGACGGTTGCCGGGTCTTCTCGCCCTAGACCCCCTACGGATGCCCGTTTTCCTAATGCCGCCCTTCAAAAGGCATATGGTCAACATGTATTTAAATTGATTGCCCCTAGATCACTAGACCGCCAATACTTTCATGATCATTGCTTCTCCGTGTTTCAAATCCTTGAAAACTATAAACTTGAGTCTATTATCTATTGTGAGTGAGGGGTCAACATAGGGTTGGTTTCCGAGTTCTACAACAACCTACACACCATGGATGGTGTAAATTATAAAACTCGGGTAGCCAAACAAAGTTTGGATTTTAGCTATACGACTCTTTCGGATTTCCTCCAGTGTCGTCCCTCTACAAATAGCTTTGTTTTCTTTCCTACACTTCCTGAGCTTCTACCTCCGCCATTTGACGATATCTCCATTGACTCGATGTATCAGTATTTCTTTCGGCGTCCGCGTCCCGATGGCCCTTATGCCAATCTGACCATGTTTCCTGCTCTTGAGCTCTCCGCTATTGATTATGCCCTTTATAAGGTCGTAATCAACTGTCTTTTGCCTATTGTGTCTCGCGCCTTAGCGACCGTCCGACCCTCTCAGTTTTTCCTGACCTATGCTCTTCACCGGGGTCTTGTTGTTAACATCCCTCTGAACATATTTCAATCCATTATCCATTTCACTCAGCCTGTGCACGGTACCGTTCATATGCCTTTTGGGCATATTATTACAGACTAGCTTGCCACTATGGGGATTGACGTCTCTCGAGGGAAGGTGGAGCCCATGACCGTCAAATACTCCCGGATTTCAGCACGTTCCTTCTCCAAATCCGGGATGACGGGCGAGCTTGGTGGCATTCGTTGGACTGATGGTCGGCAAGTTGGGGAGGGCCCGCGAGCACGCCCTGGACATGGACCCGCTGCTGCGGCTGCTCCGGATGATGACGAGGAGGAGGACCTTCGAGATAGGATGCTTGCCTTTGTGGAGACCATTGACACTCGATTTGAGGAGATGCGGTTGGAGAGCGACTTGCGTCACTACGAGACGCAGACACGCCTTACATCCATTGAGCGCACCCTGCTAGAGGTGCGTGATATGTGTCGCTCCCGGATGTGCGGCCAGCATCCTCCTCCTCCGCCGTCTACTGATGCTCCATCGTCGGAGGTTGGCGCCACTTCGGGAGGTTCTGGTCTTCCAGATGTTACGGACACCCCGGCTGCTGATCCTGCTGCTGCCCTCGAGGAGTTCTTCTTTGAGCCTTGATTTATGTAGTCCTATTTCGGTGGTTGTTTTATGGATATTGTTGACTCTTGATGCTTGTATGCTATGTTCACATTTTCTGCCTTATATGCTACTTGTTTGTTTGCATGTTGCGAGTTGTGATTTTCTATCGTGCATGGTGCTTCCGTTGAGGGGGAGCTCTTTTATGTTTACTTGTCATTTTTGATATTTAGCAAAGGGGGAGACTTGCAGATATTTAAAGTTTAGATTCATGATTTACTATATGCTTATTGGATTGATATCGCTGATATTATGTTGACAGTTAGCTTAAACTTAAATAGATTGTCAAACATCAAAAAGGGGAAGATTGTAGATGCAATCATGCCCTAAATTAGAGGTTTCGATGATTGACGGTTATTTAAGTTTAAGCTAATACATTGGATCTAACATTGAGATTAAGTGTGCAGTAACGCATGAATTCCAAGGAATGGTCGGGGACCGAGTTCTTGGCATGAAGACCCGGAGTTGATGAAGCTCCAGGCAGGAAGTCCAAGGGATGGTCGGGGACGAAACTCTTGGCATGAAGACCCGGAGCTGGGAGGCTCCAGGCGTGAGGTCCAGGAAACGAGAGGTTTCGCTGGCACAAGGTAATTGGATCAATTGGAAGGTTTTTCAATTGATCCAGCTGTGAATTGTAGGCGTGAACATCAGAGTTGGGTGTATCAATCGATCCACCAATCGATTAGAAGATGACTAATCGATTGGTGAATCGATTCAGACAGACTCTGTGGAAACAGGCGGTTCTGAATCGATTACGGAATCGATTACAAGCTGTTCTGTCCGCAGACAGAACGCTCGGTAATCGATCACTAAATCGATTCAGAAACCCTGTAATCGATTGATGAATCGATTACGAGCTGTTCTGTCCGCAGACAGAACGCTCGGTAATCGATCACTCAATCGATTCAGAAACCCTGTAATCGATTGATGAATCGATTACAAGCTGTTTTGTGCGCAACAGAACGCTCGGTAATCGATCAGTTAATCGATTCAGGATTCTAATCGATTAGCCAATCGATTCAAGTTCAAATGGCTTAATCCCAGCCGTTCATCCAACGGACGTACTGCTCAATGGTTACTTGGTAATCGATTGGGGCTTCTCACCAATCGATTCAGGAAGCAAAAGAAGACCGTTATAAGCGGAAAATCGAGCTCAAACGGTAACACTGTTCCATTGCGATTTGAGCTAGGGTTTTGGTGCTTCAAGCTTTTTGTTCAAGCTCAAGTTTCCAACACCTTCATCAAGCAATCAAAGGAAGGAGATGCAAGTCTATTGTGTAATACTTCTTTCTCTTCTTCTTCCTTGTGTTGTTCCTTGTGAAAGTTTTCAAGGGTGTTGTAAAAGGGTTTCTCCACCCTCGGGGTTGTTCCGAGAAGGAGGTTTGATAGTGAAATCTGCGATCGCTGGTGTGGACCCTTGGATTAGTCACCTCAAGGAGGTGGAGACCAAGTAAATACAAGTGTTAGCATTGGATTTGGTAGTGGGTAGACTTTGATTTCTGCTTGGAAGAAAAAGAATCAACTAAAGCGAGCTATTCACCCCCCCCCCCTCTAGCTCTACCGATCCTCAACATAAATTTCTTCACCGCTTCATTGACTGAGAGATTACCCTGTCGGAATTCCGTGAACTCGTCGTAGTGTTTGTTTATGACACACATATTGAAGAATTCTTCAAAGAACTCTGATTTGAAATCTGACCACGTCATCTAGTTCACCTGTCTCTTGTCCTTGACCCTTTCCCACCACATTCTGGCATCACCAGAAAGGTAGAATGATGCATACTTGATCTTCTCATGCTCAGGTCAGTCCAGCAGCTCCAGGGTACTTTCCACTTCTTGAACCATGCCTGGGCGTCCCATGGTTTGCTAGAACCCGAGAAATTTTTAGGTTTCAGCCTCAACCATTGAATTAGATAAGCCTCTTGTCGTGCTACAGTGGTCGGGCCTGTCGGAGGGGTTTGCGTAACCGTGGGCGCGACAGGTACTGCAGTCTAGTTCACAGGTGGGGTGGTAGAATTTTCTTGCTAATTCATCAAGGTATTAATGGTTTGCTGCTGCTCGGTAACTTGACGGTGAAGTTGGGTCACTAATTGCATCAGATCAGGCGATGGAGTTGTCTCATTAAGTCGGTTACTCTGTCTTCTAGCCTTGCTTTTCTTCATAAAGAGACAAGTATGACTAATATAAGTTATTGTTATTCATACCCACATATCCAATTCTAAAGTATTTGGTTACATAAAATAAATAAGGTAAAGTATCGTTTGTCTCTACATATCCTAAAAGTATTTTCTATCATAAGGTATCATTCATACTCGCATATTCTAGAATCATAAAAGAACATAAGGTATGCATAGAGGTACTTACTTGGAAGCTGCAGGAAGGAGGCTTGATGTGTGTGTAGTGAGATGGCAACTGCTCTGATACCAACCTGTAACGCCTCCCTTTTTCCCACACCTTACGGTGTGGCGAGAGGCGGCGTTACGCTAACATACATAGGCATATGAACATCTTAATGCAGCGGAATAATTTTTTTCTTCAAACTTATTACACATGCGTTTAACCATGCAACTAATACTTGAATCATGTATATATACCTTAACTATCATTCATGAACATGGTGACATTGTAACATAGCATATTAACCGCATACGTAGCATCATGATCTAAACATTCCATAACTTATCCATAAGCATCATAAATAGCAAGTAACTTATCCATAAGCATCATGAGAGTAATTTAGTCTTTAGGCATAACTATCATAGGTATAGCATAGAACCTAATGAGGCGTTTCAAAACACAAGACATGCAATTAGTATAAATAGAAGAATCCTTGGCCATGTCACTGCCACACACACGCTCTTGCCCCTCCTGCTGCTTCCCTTAGTACCATCTTTCTTGATCTGCGGTATAAGAAAATAAGACTATAAGCACACAGGCTTAGTAAGACCCTTTCCTACTCACTAAAATCTATACATCACATAAAACATAATCATATGAACATTTAACAAGACATGGTTCTTAACATAGCACATAAGCATAAAAACATACTTATCATGGCATAATTCTTAACATGAACATAAGCATAAACATACTTATCATGGCATAATTCCTAACATGAACATAAGCATAAAAAGGCATTTAACATGCTATGGTTCTTAACATAAACATAAGCATCTTCTTAACAAAATTCATAAGCATATTCTTAGCATAAATCATAAGCATATCATAAGCATATTCTTAGCATAAATCATAAGCATATCATAACCATATTCTTAGCATAAATCATAAGCATATCATAAGCATATTCTTAGCATAAATGCATAACATGAATGGATGCATGAGTCAAATGCATATACATAAGGATGCTTATTTGAAAATCATACTTATAAATACTTAAACATAATCATAACATCATGGGGCCCTGGCTTGTACCACATGCATACATCATGTGCGCGCATCCCTAAGTAAATACGAGGTAGTTAATCTCGACCTACTAGGGTATGGACAGCTTCATCGGTAGTCCCGAACCGTGGACAGCTTCATCGGTAGTCCAGAACCGTGGACCTTACTTAGGTCCGGTACAAGCCCATTCATAAAATAAAATAATTTCACATGCTCCTTCATTCATATAACATACATGGCATAATCATTTATTCTTAATGCTTAACATCATCATTATGCCTTGAAGGCATGAACCTTATCTTCATTCATCATTTTCATTCCATATCATCATTATGCCTCGAAGGCATAAACTTTATCTTCATTCATTATTTTCATTCATAAAATATGACATACATACATAATTATATCCTAAGATATGAGCATCATCCAAGTCCATAAAGCTTGCATGATCATGGTACATAAGATAAACATGCATTTCATACATGGTACATTTCATCTATCATGCATAATCATAGTATCCATCATAGAGCATGCATGGGTAAGGTACATATTAACATGATACATATCACTTAGGTTCATGTCATTCTACAGTACTTAGGTTCATGGCATTCATTATCGAACATGCATAGACCTTCATACAGATATATCTATTATAGGTATTTAACATCCTACATGCATTATTCTATTTAACCTACCCATATATCAATTACATATGTTCATGGTATATGATCTTAAATATTCATGAGTAAAACATAACACATAACCTAAATATACAATGTCATGATACATAACCCATAAAGCTAGGGTTTTGGTAACATAAAGATCCTTACATCATGCTTAACCATATACTTACATCATAGTAACCTATAAACAAGTTGTTGGGGACGAGATGGCTAGAGAGGGGGGGGGTGAATCTAGTCGATCTCTTAGACAAAACTTGCTCTTTGAATTCTTTCTCTGCACTTAAGTTAGTAGCAGCGGAAACAAAACAAATGCAGAGATGCAAACATAACAAAATTGCAGAAACAGAGAATACAAACCAAGTATCGCTAACAAGGATCGTTTTACAAGGTTCAGGCATATCTTGCCCCTACTCCTTGGCGTGCCCTTAAGGTTGGCGATCCCTTGATCGTCGACAGATCAAGCCCCGGAAATCCGGATATCAAATCCTCCTTCTCGGTGGAGTAACCTCTCCACAAAATGTCTCAACAAGTTGATGTAGAATGAAAAGCACAGAGACAATCAGAGACTTACAGAGCACAAGCAGATGAAGAGAAACGCTTACAAGCACAAACAACAACCCAGCACAACCTCGGCAAGAGCCTTCACTCAGCTCTTCCTTGTTTGCTTGTTGATCGCCTTGCCACGAGTCATTCTTAGTGCTCAGGTCTCTCAAGCTTCAAAGAATGATCAAGTTTTCGAAGCTTCAAGACAGAGTGATTGCTAAGGATGGATCAAGTGTTGCTGTAGTCGAGAGAACCCCCTTCTCTTCATCGCCAGCCCACACTTATCCCAGCTGCCCAAACGCCAGGTCACAGACGCTCCACTCAGCTCCCAGCTGCTCACCTGCAACAAGCCAGCTACCCCTGACCTCCTCTGGACTCACTGAACTCTCCTCAGTCGACGCCCAGCCCTAGGTCAGCTTCTAGCCGTTGACAGCAGTGCCCGTTGTAACCTGCGATGGAAAACTGCCAAACCTGCTCAACGGAAAGCCTCCCTTTGACCCTCCTTGAATGTTTAAATCATCCCTGTAAAGCCTGCACACTCCAATAGAAGCTTAGCAATGCATATAAAACATAATCAGCAATGTAGCAGAGAATCGGCAGTGAAAACAGTCACGATCAGAGCTTCTGACAGCGTATTTGACTTAAAGTTCTACGCCTGATCGGTCACCAGACCGATCAGAGAGCCTCCTGATCGGTCACCAGACTGATCAGGCTGATACCAGATCGATCAGGATTCGTCCTGATCGATCCCCAACGCTCAATCAGAAATCACGATTTCTTTGAGATTCTCCTAGACCGATCACCAGACCGATCCCAGATCGTGGATCATTCACCTGACCGATCCACCCTTATATTGGGCGATTTCTGAGTTTCGCAGGCTAGGCCTTCTGATTGGTCAACTGACCGATCAGGGTGTCACCTGATTGGTCAGCAGTCCGATCAGGTCATCACCAGATCGATCAGAGAGCTTCCTGATCAATCTTAGTGAGGAGCCCGCGAAGCTGGATCGTTTACCAGAACGATCTGCACAGTGATCCTGATCGGTCACCAGACCGATCAGGAGCTGTTCAGCAAGTGAACTCAACCTCACTGCTTGCTCCCTGATCGGTCACCAAACCGATCAGGAGCCAGTCAATGGGTGAAATGCATACTCCCTCATCGATCACCAGATCGATCAGGAGCAGCACAGTAGGTTCCCAACCTCACTGTGTGCTCCCTGATCGGTCACCCGACCGATCAGTCATCGCTGGATCGGTCACCAGACCGATCCACGATGGAGCAGCGTGCCAGAATCCCTGATCGGTCACCAGACCGATCCAGGGACTTAAACTCAGCCCTCCAAGCTAAGTTTCCATCCACCTTAGCCCTCCAAGCTAAGGATTTTCCATCTAACTCTCCAATTTGGGAATTTGCACCTAACCCTCCAAGTTAGGAATTTTCACCTAGCCCTCCAAGCTAGGACTTTTCACCTAGCCCTCCAAGCTAGGACTTTTCACCCAACCCTTCCGAGTTAGAAACTCATCCAACCTAGCACTCCAAGCTAGGCACCTGACCCTCCAAGCCAGGACTTTTTCACCTAATCCTCCAGGATGGGAATTTGCACCTAACCCTTCATGTTAGGACTTTTCACCTAGCCCTCCAAGCTAGGACATTTCACCCAACCCTTCAGAATTAGGACTTTTCCAACACCTGGCTTCACTCACCACGATTTCCAACACCTGGCTTCACTCACCAGGACCCGGCTTCACTCACCGGGATTTCCATCACCTGGCTTCGCTCACCAGGACCCGGCTTCACTCACCGGGATTTCATGCCCAGTCCCCGACCAGGACTTTAACCCAAATTCGCTCAACCAAACTTAAATCATTGTCAAACACCAAAACCACAACCGGGCCAGACTGCATCAACAATCTCCCCCTTTTTGTTGTTTGACAACCCGATTTAAGTTTAGGTATCAATCAATTGAAGTCCGGTCAATTCTCATAAGGGAATCATGATCCTCCCCCTATAATAACCATAAACTTAATCAGTCATTCTCTCCCCCTTTGTCAAACATCGAAAAGGGTATGGTTATTAAGTTTAAACATACCTCCCCCTCAAACATGGGTCTCTCCCCAAACCCAAAATAATCAAAGATAAAACTTGAATCGCACATGAAAACATATACAGAATAATATCATGGTCAAACATGTATATGTTTCATATGACAGGTAAGTCAAATGATGATTTTTGAATTGCATATGAGAGGCATATACCATAAATGTATCATGACAACAATGTATATGCATCATATGACAATAATTATCGCAGTTCCATCAGACTGATGATCGATACAGAAAAAATTTCTGATTTATATATGAACGATGAATTTTCAAAAAAATTCCTATAATTCTGATTCGTTCAAGATCGGACTACATTAACACTTAGAGTTTCATGTGAAGAGATATACAGAAGTATATCATGGTCAAATACGTATATGCTTCATAGGACGAATAAGGAATGCATCTGTATCTGAAACATAGTCCTGATTGGTCTCTGTGGCCAACCAGGTCTGTTGATTACGTGATACAGAAGTATATCTGATTAGTCTGGGGAGCGATCAGATTTTAGAAAAATTTCAGAAACTCTGATACGTTCCTGATCAGACTGCATTGACAATTTGCATTCCGTAACAGTGAAATAGACTCTATTAATATTCGATTTTCAGAAACAATTCCGAAATACGACATTAAGAACAAGAGTCATTACTCAACAAACTCTTTCTTATGACTTTGAACATTCCAACATAGGTTTGTATCAAATCACTATTAAGTACCAGGTTTATATCACTTGAACAAATTTGTGCTCCCTTAGTACCAGGTTTGTACCAACGAGTGATCAAATATGTTTCAATTGTAAATGGATTGTATCATGTTTGTTTGTAATATGATCATTAAACTGATACAATTCGACGAGAGGAGATTGGTTTGAGGAGGTTTTGGATCAATTTGGAATGATCTGGGAGTTCCTTGATCAGAGTTGGTCTGATCGGTCACCAGACCGATCAGAAGCACCCCTAATCGATCGATGGACCGATCAGGGATGATACAGAATGGTTTTTCAGTTTCAGAAACAAAATTTTAGAAACTGTGAAATCAACTTTGTTTCAAATCTCAACCATTCCTAAACCCCAATTCAATTAATGTTAATCCATTTGGTCCTAAGGGTTCCCTTAATCAAGATATATGTCATGATCTGTGTCAAAGCATGATGAGTATGTTCTTAATCATGAACTTGAGTCCCAAAACTAGGTTTGTATGATCAGTTATGTTCTAAGCATGTTCTTGGCCTGATCAAGTGTGAATCAAAATATTCCAAGTATGATCAAATTTCATGATACACAAGGTATGATCAAATTTTCAAAACACACTTGTATGATCAAATTTTCAAAACACACTTGTATCATATTAGTATCTAACTATGACCAGATTTCTAAAACATGCATGCATACAATCATTTAACTAGAAAATTTATAAACATGAGCAGCTTACAATCCCTGGATGTATATAGCTATTTGATAAAGATGAACTAGTTACTTTCCTCTTTGTTTTGGAAACAAAACTGATCATAGTAAAACATTAACCCAAAAGTAAACGACACTTATGCATGATTAATTATGTTCCAATTGTATTCATAACATGCTTGCTTCAATCAATTTTGGTAACTCATAGATCTAGATTTGTCCCACACTGCCATCAAGTTCATTATTGAAATCAAATTTGCATGTCATAGATTAATGATAATAACACACATTGTAAAATCATGGCATATTTAATCATGTTCACCAAACAAAATCACCTTAAGCTTGAGTTATGACATATCATAAATCATATCTTGCAGTAAGACATAAATTGCAACGAGAAAACTAATTATCCTAAGCAATTCATGGCAAGAGCAAGTTATGTGTGAATCTAAACCCTTCATGCAATGTATAAAAACAATTTCCAAGGCTTGTTGACTTATTTTGACACTAGTGTAACCTTAGCCTTGGTTTGGAGCACCACTTATCAACAACCTATGTTGATAGATGCTCCCCCTCAAACAATGCTTATACAATTCGAAATATGGAGGTTTTGGGTACCCAAATTTTTGGACCTAATGAATCTTCAATGAATGACTTTGGCACCCATGCCTTAGTCAATTTCTTTCTAACCTTTTGAACCCTAGAATTATTTTGTGATCTAAAATGGGTTCTAGACATTAATGACATGAAACTTGATTCTTTAGGTTGGTAACCTAAGCCAACCTTGTTGTAAACCGCTTTTTGTGAATTTAGTATCATGTCTAGAGTTTTAGAGCTAGTTGAAAACTTCTCAAGAATATTCTTGAGGTTTTCAACTTCGCTCTTTAAGTCCTTATTGTCATTCTCAAGGGTCTTAATATGCAAGTCATCAATTACCTCATCCTTAGAGGTTTTTAAATTTTCTACTTCCAATTTCAAAGTTTTAACTTTGGCCTTAGATTTTTTAAGCATCTTAGTTAGACATGCGATGGCTCGATAGCACTTATCTAACTCGGGAGAAATTACCTCTTCATCATCCGAAGATGATGAAGGCGCGGTTGAGGAGCTTGATTCGTCATCACTCTCCTCCTTTGAATCTTCAAAGACCACTAGAGCCACATGACAGTGGGTGTTCTCATCCTTCTTCTCCTTTCTTTTGTTACCTGCCACGCAAGCAAACCCTTTCTCTTTTGGGCTTGTGTTAGAGATCTCATGTAGCTCCATCTCACAAAATAAATCCTCTATCTTAACAAAAGATAAGTCCTTGGAAACCTTGTAAGCATCCACAATGGATGACCACAAGGCGTTCCTAAGAAAAGCTTTGAGAACATACCTTACGAAGTCTCGGTCCTCTACTTTCTCACTGATGGAATGAAGACCATTGTAGATCTCCTTGAACCGACAATGAAGCATACTTACAGTTTCGTTTTCTCCCATTGTCAAATTTTGGAGTTGGCTGAGAAGGAGGTCCTTCTTGACTATCCGTGTATCTTGAGTTCCCTCATGGAGCTCAAAGATTTTGTTCCATAGGTCCTTTGCACTTGTAAAGGGACCAACTTTGATGAGTTGGTCCTTTGTCATCCCACATTGCAAGGTGACCACAGCCTTAGCATCCGCTTCTCCTCTTTTGATTTGCTCAGCTGACCACATGGAGAAGTCTAGCTCTTTTCCTTCACCATCTCTTGGAAGGATGAAGCCCTCCTTCACGGCAAACCACAAACTGATGTTGGTCTTGAGATAGAACTCCATCCTTGACCTCCAATATGGAAAATCTGTGCCGTCAAAGAATGGAGGTCGGTTTGTGCTCATTCCTTCTCTTCCAGCCATCTTGTTGTAAGCTCTCGGATGTTAAGCCGTGAACAGAGCCCCAAGCTCTGATACCACTTGTTGGGGACGAGATGGCTAGAGAGGCGGGGGGGGGGGGGGAATCTAGTCGATCTCTTAGACAAAACTTGCTCTTTGAATTCTTTCTCTGCACTTAAGTTAGTAGCAGCGGAAACAAAACAAATGCAGAGAAGCAAACATAACAAAATTGCAGAAACAGAGAATACAAACCAAGGATCGCTAACAAGGATCGTTTTACAAGGTTCAGGGATATCTTGCCCCTACTCCTTGGCGTGCCCTTAAGGTGGGTGATCCCTTGATCATCGACAGATCAAGCCCCGGAAATCCGGATATCAAATCCTCCTTCTCGGTGGAGTAACCTCTCCACAAAATGTCTCAACAAGTTGATGTAGAATGAAAAGCACAGGGACAATCAGAGACTTACAGAGCACAAGCAGATGAAGAGAAACGCTTACAAGCACAAACAACAACCTAGCACAACCTCGGCAAGAGCCTTCACTCAGCTCTTCCTTGTTTGCTTGTTGATCGCCTTGCCACGAGTCCTTCTTAGTGCTCAGGTCTCTCAAGCTTCAAAGAATGATCAAGTTTTCAGAAGCTTCAAGACAGAGTGATTTCTAAGGATGGATCAAGTGTTGCTGCAGTCGAGAGAACCCCCTTCTCTTCATCGCCAGCCCACACTTATCCTAGCTGCCCAAACGCCAGGTCACAGATGCTCCACTCAGCTCCCAGCTGCTCACCTGCAACAAGCCAGCTACCCCTGACCTCCTCTGGACTCACTGAACTCTCCTCAGTCGAGGCCCAGCCCTAGGTCAGCTTCCAGCCATCGCCAGCAGTGCCCGTTGTAACCTGCGATGGAAAACTGCCAAACCTGCTCAACGGAAAGCCTCCCTTTGACCCTCCTTGAATGTTTGAATCATCCCTGTAAACCCTGCACACTCCAATAGAAGCTTAGCAATGCATATCAAATATAATCAGTAATGTAGCAGAGAATCGGCAGTGAAAACAGACACGATCAGAGCTTCTGACAGCGTATTTGACTCAAAGTTCTGCGCCTGATCGGTCACCAGACCGATCAGAGAGCCTCCTGATCGGTCACCAAACCGATCAGGCTGATCCCAGATCGATCAGGATTCATCCTGATCGATCCCCAACGCTCAATCAGAAATCGCGATTTCTTTGAGATTCTCCTGGACCGATCACCAGACCGATCCCAGATCGTGGATCGTTCACCTGACCGATCCACCCTTATATTGGGCGATTTCTGAGTTTCGCAGGCTAGGCTTTCTGATCGGTCAACTGACCGATCAGGGTGTCACCTGATTGGTCTGCAGTCCGATCAGGTTATCACCAGATCGATTAGAGAGCTTCCTGATCGATCTTAGTGAGGAGCCTGTGAAGCTGGATCGTTTACCAGAACGATCTGCACAATGATCCTGATCGGTCACCAGACCGATCAGGAGCCAGTCAATGGGTGAAACACATACTCCATGATCGGTCACCAGATCGATCAGGAGCAGCACAGTAGGTTCCCAACCTCACTGTGTGCTCCCTGATCGGTCACCCGACCGATCAGTCATCGCTGGAACGGTCACCAGACCGATCTACGAAGGAGCAGCGTGCCAGAATCCCTGATCGGTCACCAGACCGATCCAGGGACTTAAACTCAGCCCTCCAAGCTAAGTTTCCATCCACCTTAGCCCTCCAAGCTAAGGATTTTCCATCTAACTCTCCAAGTTGGGAATTTGCACCTAACCCTCCAAGTTAGGACTTTTCACCTAGCCCTCCAAGCTAGGACTTTTCACCTAGCCCTCCATGCTAGGACTTTTCACTCAACCCTTCCGAGTTAGAAACTCATCCAACCTAGCCCTCCAAGCTAGGCACCTGACCCTCCAAGCCAGGACTTTTTCACTTAATCCTCCAGGATGGGAATTTGCACCTAACCCTCCAAGTTAGGACTTTTCACCTAGACCTCCAAGCTAGGACTTTTCACCCAACCCTTCCGAATTAGGACTTTTCCAACACCTGGCTTCACTCACCATGATTTCCAACACCTGGCTTCACTCACCAGGACCCGGCTTCACTCATCGGGATTTCCATCACCTGGCTTCACTCACTAGGACCCGGCCTCACTCACCGGGATTTCATGCCCAGTCCCCGACCAGGACTTTAACCCAAATTCGCTCAATCAAACTTAAATTATTGTCAAACACCAAAACCACAACCGGGCCAGACTGCATCAACACAAGTATCCTTGAGACCTTAACCCAATCCAAACCCTAGATCATGGTCTTGGCCGAAACCCTAAAGAACCATAAGTCCATGAAAAATTCATCTAGGTCACAATTAACATCCCATACAACATACAATGCCATAGGAAAACATTTGTTCCCATAGTTGAAGCTAACCCAAATCCCTTAGCCCTAGAGTAGCTCTTGGCCGAAACCCTAAAGGGCCATAAATTCAGGGAAAATTTCATATAAAACGCAATTAATATCCATCATGTCATAGGGGAACAAAATAAACATATTTGAATGGTTAGATCATATCCCAACCATGGATTTGGGATCTTGCCTGAAACCCTTGGTAAGTCACAAGTCCATAGAAAATTTATATGACTCACCATTCATCCCTTATTTATCATGAGGAAACATTTGGAACCATTAGTGAAGTTTTTACATCATCCTAAACCCTGAACCAAGCCTTGGCCGAAACCCTTGAAAGACCTAACTCTAGTTTTCTCAACATATAATTCAACCAAGTTCTTATATCATGAAAAACAACTTGAAAACTATTATACCACAGGTGAGGAGGTCTTACCTTTCCTTATCTTGGATATAATCCTTGAATAGAAATAAAAAGAACCCTTCTTGACCCTAAACTTCGCCTTAGCCCTTGTAGCCTTGTAGGAAGCCTTGGATCTTCAAGATGGAGTCCTTTGTGAAGCTTTTCTAAGGAAAAGAACCCTTGTGGGTTTCGGATAGAAGAAGAAAGAAGAAGGAGAGGAATGGCTTTGGTGGGAGAAGAGAAGAAAAGAGTAACTTCTATGTCTCTTCCCCTCTCATCTACTCTTTTATACTACATGAAGGGGGGCAAGTGAAGGGTCATGGTGCCTCTTCTCATGATGACTCTTCACTTCCCTAAGCCTTAACCAAAATTTTCTTCATTCTCTACTAGCACTCCATTGCTAGGTGGATTGGTTAGTACATGCATGGTGATACCTTAGTGTTGGGACCGGGTGCATGTCGACAAGGATACGAGTTCATAAATTTAAAATTTTTACGTGCAGCGGAAGAATTTGCATAAAATAATTTCCTAAATTATTTTAACTTCGTATCTAGCATGCAACCTTATGGTGTGTTGACATAATCATAAAATAAAACTTTGCGGAAAAGTAAACTAATTTACTTTGTACCTCTCGTAACTCGATGAAAAGGGATGAGATCCAACCGTAGCGTCCCTTGGAAGCTTCGCCTCTATTCGCGTCCACGCCGAGTTCTCATTGGGATGACTTCGCAAAGTCACGAGTTTTGTGCCGACGAGAACTACTAGATTCTCGGAAGGCACAACTAGAAGAACAAGAGAGAAATTAGGAAACTAACCAATGAAGTAACGGAATCGAATTCCGAGAAGAGAGGAGTCGCTATCCGCTTCTTCTTCTTCTTGTTCGGGTTCTCCTTCTTCTTGAATGCTCACGCCAACTTCAACTTGGTGTTGATAGGGTGCGCCGGCCCTAGCAACCAAGAGGGAGCCAGCCCTAATGAAGTGAAGGGCGCCGGCCCTAATGAAGGAGAAGGAGGAATAGAGGAGAGATTAAGAGAGAGAGAGGGAGAGAATAATTAATCGCTTAATTGGGAATAAGGGCTAGCCTTTGGTTCCTTTATATAGTAGCAACTCCTTTGCTAAGTCTCCCTCTAAACCGAATTAACGAAATTAACAGAATTAGTTATAAGAAATTAATCTTATAAATTTTCTTATTGCTTATTCCGTTTAAGCCTAGTTTTATTATAACTAATTTATAATAAAACAAATTAGTTATCATAAGAAATTTATCCTATAAATTTTCTTATGAATTTTTTTATAACTAACTTTATAATAAAACTAATTAATTATCATAAGAAATTTACCCTATAAATTCTTATGAATCATTCCGTTTAAACCAAGTTTTATTATAACTAATTTATAATAAAACAAATTCCTCTTCTCTTTAAATTATAGAATAAATTTTATAAGAAATTTATAAACTTTCTTATTATGGAAAAATCAATTCATAATTGATTTTATAAAATTAAAATAAACCCAATTCATGGATTATTTTAATCTTCCATAAAAGAATAAATTTCTATAAATTTATTTATATAAATTTCTTTATACAAATTTATTTATCCATAATTTATAAAATAAATCACGCTGGATTGATCTTATTAATTAAACCAAAATTAATTGGTTTTCTCCTCTTATTGTGGCCGGCCACCAAAGGGGTTTTGGCACCCTCTTTGGCCGGCCAAAACCAACCCGAACCGCCGCGAATTAAACTCATTTAATTCGCCCAAAAAGCCTTCAAAAGACTTAGCCATTTTTAGCTTCCATTGCGCCTCTGACTAACTCAGATTCGACTTATTTCTCTTGATCAGAAAATCTAATTTTCAACTTGTTTTAAATCCCTCGGATTACTCGTAGTGCGTGTGACTAAATAGGCTTTCGATTTATGTTGGCCGTCTATAATTAACTAATTATAGAACGATCATGAGTGGTACCTAGTAGTACATCATGATCCCCAATTAATCGAAAGATCAACGGTTTGACCTCAGAAGAAATTATTCTGAAACCCTTCAGCAGCTCTAATGAATCGTGCCCCATTCCCTTCACCACCTTATACCCACTTGCTTCAGGACACGGTCAATGGTGTCAGTCCCCACTAGGCTGACTACGTCACACCTAGCCCAAGTAATGTCTTACTCGTCCTTTGGATTTCTAATTACTCTCATGTATTTTAGAGACTCTCACTCTAAACATGATATGCTCTGGCCAGAGGCTTTGAGTGACAATCCGACGATAGGCCTGGGTATACATCTCCTCGCAAGGAGTGGTGAATCCTTTGTAGGCTGTTCAAACATCTTCGGGCACTTCGGCTTATACCCGATCATCCTGGGTCCACACCTCCTTGGAGATGCTTGCTTAAGATGTCAAAGTATAAGTCTCTATGACCAAGATGACTTGAACACTGCAAGTCAAAGGAACATCGCACTTAAGCCGCAGTAAGATCTTCATTGACATATCTACATGTAGATTCCCATATGAAGTCTTACCGCTAGTCACTCCAATGAACTAGTTCCCTTAACTAGCATCCATGTTTATCTCTGGACATCCCAATGTCACCAGCCAGTGAGAATCAGCTGAATAGAGAATAACCCATGCTAGTCTCAACAGAACTGATAATGTCCGTATTTATCAATTCATCGACTAGGGATATTTCCAACACTTCACATTTGCACATTTAGAGATAATCACTAGTTGTGATCCATCACAAATTCT
>JAGFNQ010007192.1:0-47899 GCA_024364735.1 Boesenbergia rotunda | reverse complement strand
CATTTTTAGTTCTTAAAGTCCTTAGAATTATTTAAAAATGGTTTAGAAATATTCTAGATATTTTTAGGAATTTTTAGAATATTTTTATGGAATTTTCCGAGTCCGTTTGGTATTTTAAAAAAAAAAGAAAGGGAAAAAAAAAAAAAAAAACCACTTAAGGGCAGCAGGGGGGTTCGAAGCCGCGACCTGCACGAAACCAGGCAAGCGCGCGACCAGCCAGGCTAGGGTATCAAGCACAGCAAAGGGTGGAGAGACTTATATTTAAGGTGTAGTTAGGTCGATCCGCCCCCATAAGTATAAATAGATAAGTTAAGAGAGGAAATTAGAATTTTTGGTTTTCCTCTTCCTCACCCTAGCCGCGCGACATCCTCCCCTCTCACGCACGCACGCCAACACCAAGCCCTTTCTCTCCTCTTCCAAGGGGCGCCGGCCAAGGAGGGATCAAGGAAAGCGGAGCGTTGCGTTCGTCTCGACGAGGAGAACGCGTAGGCGCGAAGAATTCTCCGAGATCTCAAGTTTCTCCGAGTCCTAGACGTCAATCTTGGTTGTAAGTCCAAGATATCAATGTAAGTACTGCTCACCTGCAGTAAGAGGCGGTTTTTCCGCGAGAATTTCCTTTAAAAGTTTTTAAAAGAGATATTTCCTTTTGTTTGAGTTTTTGCATGTGATCTTAGTTCATTATATGCTTTATATATGTTGATTAATACCCTATGTGAGTTTAGGGTCCAAGAAAAGCTATGAGAAAAGAAAAGATAAGATAAAGATAAGAAAAGAAAAGGCCAAGGCCTTAAGAAATCCCCAAAAGTCAAGACTTAGGGATTTTAGCACGCAAGGTGCTCCAGAAAATGCCAAGGCATTTACAGATAAGAAAGAAAAGAAAGAAAAGCTATTTTATTTTATAAGGCCAGTACCCGGCGTCCAAGGGCGTCGTTAAAGAAATCCAGGTGTCCAATTCCAAGGTCTTGGCCCTGGTAGACCAAGGTCTGCTCTATTAGGATTGGTGGTTCGCTACCCCAACCTTTTAGGGAACGCGCATATGAGATGGTACTTACATCTTCAGTGGATCCAAGTGATTATTATTTTCAAGTATATGCTTTAGCAAAGTTTCGAAAGTTTAAAGAGTTTTCAAAAAGTTAAAGAATAGCTAAAGTTTCAAGTTGAGCCCAGAAAAGTAAATTGAGATTTATTAATGCTTGAGTATGCATGTTTTGAGTTATACATGTTCTTAGTTTTCTTTCAAGCATATAAGTATCTCATATGATTTTCAGTTTGATCTAGAAGCATGTTTGCACATTTCGAGATTTTGTGAGCTAGATAGTACTTACTAAGTTTTTTGCTTACTAGTTGCATTTCCTCTTATTGCAGATAAAGGTAAAGGCAAGCAATTCTGAAGGAAGACGACGAGGCGGTGCTGAGTAAGTGTGTGTGGTGGCTGATTATGGAGAGATCTTTGGCCAAGACAATTTAGTATTAATTCACAATGTTATAGTTCATTTGAATTTCAAGTTCTTGCTTTATAGAGTTTAGCGAACATTTAAGTTTTGGATAGTTTTACATGCTCAATTTCTTAGAGTAAAGATTCCATGTCATTTCATTTAGCTTATATATTCTTATGCTTGCATTGGATGAGTGAAATGTGAGTAGATGGAGATATTGATACTTTGTTAGAAAATAGACACATGTGCCAAGATAGTATCAAATTCTCTTTGAATAAGTTTTATTGCTTATAAATGTTTAGAAAAGTTGCATTCACATTTCATAATGCTTTAGCAAGGTTATAGAACATGTATTTGGTGTTATGTATGCATAGGAGTCAAGATTGGTACAAACTCTATTGTTAAAGTTCATTTAAACTCGAATAGCTCATTTCTTCCGCAAAAGTCCTAATTTCAAGTTTATGGATTGATTTTGATTGGCTAAATTGTTTAGAAAACTGACATAGAGTATAGAAATGGTGTCATGATTCTATATGGCTCGAAATATAGTTTGGTGGAGTTTTGAAGCAAGTGCCGAAACCTGTAAATTCAGAATTCAGGCCTATCAGTCGACTGATACAGTATCAGTCGACTGATACCCGAAGGTTGAGTTGGGTGAGGCAGATTTCAATAAGTATCATTTTACGAGTTTTTGAGAAAGGAAGTGCGACATGGTATCATGCATGACTACTTAAGTTAGAATATCATTCTTAGATGAATTTAAAAGAAAAAAAAAGATTTCCGCATTTCTATTAGTTGTGCATTAGAAGTCGAGAAGCAGAGAAAAGTAACGATCCGTCTAAGACAGGAGAAGGCGGGTCGCTACAGGTGGTATCAGAGCAGTTCCCATTCTCCAGCATCACACACACATCAGCATCAACCTTGCCGTCTTCAAGTAAGAAAGCTTTAAGTTTCAGTTTTTCTATTGCTCCTTTACTTAACTTCAGTATAGAGAAATGCTTAAGTACTTACTCATATGTGCATAGAACAAGGAAGCATGTTTAATACCTTAGTATCACGGAATCATGTTTAATCCCTAGAATGGATATTAGAGAAATGCTTAAGTACTTACTTGATTTGCCCAAAAGTAAGTTTTGGGATTATGGCACGCATGGTGCTTGATAAAAGTTTTGAGTAAGACCAAGGTCTTACTAAGCCCTAGAACGAGTTCTAGGACTAAGAAATGAGATAAGAATCAAGACCAAGGTCTTGTTATATCCTAAAGCAAGTTTGGGAACATTACCATTAAGTGTTAAGTTATACATTTGAGGACGTCCTAGAAAGGCCCAAAACGAGGAGCAAGCTCCTAGAAGGCAAGAAGCGTACCTCATTCAGTAGGAGAAACTGAAGCCAGGGAACTTCCCAGGCACAAGCAAACCATGGGATGCTTAAGCATGGTTCAAAACGTTGGAAAGAATAGTAGGGCTACTGGACTGGCATGAGGTAGAGAAGATAAAGTGTGCATCTTTCTGCCTTACGGGAGATGCTAGAATATAGTGGAAGAGAGTCAAGGCCAAGAGAAATGTCAGCCAGATGACATGGGCCGACTTCGAGACTGAGTTCTTCGAAGAATACTCTCACATGCAAGTAACCAACAAGCATTATGATGAATTCACGGAGTTCAGACAAGGAGAACTATCCGTGGATGAAGCAGTGAAGATGTTTAAGCGGTTAGCTCATCTGTGCCCAGAGCTAGTTAGCACAGAAAAAGAGATAGTTAGGCTAATGCTCAAGATGTTAAGGCCTGAGATAGCGTTGAAGGGGGGCTAGCGGTGTTAAGAGGCTGCAAACCTCCGAGGAACTAATAAGTAGTGCTTTGATCACTGAGCACTACTTAAACAGTATAAAGGCCACCAGAAAGGTTGAACGATGAAGTTCTTAACAACCTTACCGTCAGGGGAAGTAATGGCCTCTACTGAGAGGCTAAGGGCAGTATCAATCTAGATTTCCAACCGAGAGCTCTACAGTGACTTGTTAGTCCTTGAGATGAAGGATTACGATGTCATTTTAGGAATGGACTTCTTGAGCAAGTATAATGCTTCTATAGACTGCCGCAAGAAAAAGTCAAGTTCACACCAGAAGCAGAACCTTCGGTTGAGTTTATTGGAGACCCAAGGAGAAAGATAAATAGGTTCCTACCTACCTTACAAGCTCAGAGAATGTTAGAGAAGGGGTGCTCTGGTTTCTAGCTCATATAGTGGATGCGAGTCAAGGAGAAGGATTGAAGAGAGAAGAAGTGAGGGTAGTCTGTGACTATCCTGAGGTGTTTCCTGAAGAGTTACCAGGACTCCCTCCCAATCGGGAAATTGAGTTGGCCCCAGGAACCAACCCAATTTCGAAGGCACCTTATCGCATGGCACCAGCAGAACTGAAAGAATTACAAGAACAATTGCAAGAGCTGCTTGACAAGGGTTTCATCCGCCCTAGTCATTCACCTTGGGGAGCTCCTGTACCTTTCGTCAAGAAGAAGGATGGGTCTGTGCGTCTGTGCATAGACTACAGAGCTCTGAACAAGGTGACCATCAAGAACAAGTACCCCCTTCCTGGAATAGATGATTTATTTGATCAACTCAAAGGGGCTACAGTGTTCTCGAAGATAGATCTACGTTCTGGGTATCATCAGCTGAAGGTTAAAGAAAGTGACATCCCCAGGACGGCCTTCAGGACAAGATACGGCCACTACGAATTTGTAGTGATGCCTTTTGGAGTAACCAATGCTCCAGCAGTCTTCATGGAGCTGATAAACCACATCTTCAGGGAGTATCTCGATAAATTTGTCATTGTATTATTGATGATATTCTCATTACTCACAGACTCCAGAGGACCATGCTACACACTTGAGGATAGTGCTGCAGATCCTTCAGCAGGAGAAGCTCTATGCAAAATTCTCAAAGTGTGAGTTTAGGCTAGATTAGGTGACATTCCTAGGTCACATTGTATCCAAAGAAGGCATTCAAGTTGATCCAGCCAAGATAGAAGCAGTCAGCAACTGGTGTAGACCCAAAAATGCCAGTGAAATCAGAAGCTTCTTAGGCCTGGCAGGATATTACAGAAAATTGTGGAGAACTTTTCTAGAGTAGCCTCTCCACTCACAGCCTTGACCAGAAAGAACAAGAAGTTTGAATGGTCAGATAAATGCGAGCACAGTTTTCTAGAGCTGAAGAAGAGACTGACCAGTGCTCCCATCCTGACTGTTCCAGAGAGTGACAAGGCCTTTGACATCTACAGTGATGCATCCAAGATGGGCCTTGGAGCTGTCCTCATGCAAGATGGTAAAGTAATAGCATATGCCTCCAGACAGCTCAAGGACTATGAGAAGAATTACCCTACCCACGACCTTGAGCTAGCAGCTGTGGTTTTCGCACTGAAGCTCTGGAGACACTACCTGTATGGAGTGCAGTGCAGAATCTTCACAGACCATCAGAGTTTGAAGTACTTCTTCACTCAGAAAGATCTGAATATGAGCAGCGCAGGTGGCTAGAGTTGGTCAAAGATTATGACTGTGAAATCCTCTACCACCCAGGTAAAGCTAATAAAGTGGCAGATGCACTGAGCAGAAAATCCTGTGCGCACTGATGTCCTTATCATCACTGTCTCTACCACTTCAGAAAGAAATAGAGAATTTTGGAGTCGAGGTAATAATTGGGCAACTTTCTGCATTGACTCTAGAGTCAACCCTGCTTATAGATATACAAGAAAGCAAGATCAAGACCCAGAAATCCAGAAGATCAAGCAGGGGTCCAAGAGGCAGAAAATTCAGAGTTTCGAGTATCAGATAGTGGCATCCTCTATTTTGGAGACCGCCTTTGCGTCCCCAATGATGAGGAACTAAGAAAGAATATTTTAGAAGAAGCCCACAGTACCCCGTACTCTATGCATCCTGGTTCTACCAAGATGTACCAAGATTTAAAGCAAAGGTTCTGGTGGTCTGGACTCAAGCGAGACGTGGCCAGATATATCAGTACCTGCTTGACCTGCCAGAGGGTCAAAGCCGAGCACCAGAGACCAGGAGGAGTTCTGCAGCCTCTTCCCATTCCAGAGTGGAAGTGGGAAGAAATATCCATGGACTTTATCACAGGTCTTCCAAGAACCACCCATGGACACGATGCAATTTGGGTGATAGTGGACAGATTGACCAAGTCTGCCCACTTCCTAGCCATCAAGTTATCGCATTCGGTAGAGCAATTAGCACAGCTGTACGTGAAAGAAGTAATCAGGCTTCACGGGGTCCCGAAGTCGATCGTTTCTGACAGAGATGGGCGATTCATCTCCCATTTTTGGAGGTGTGTTCAGGACGCCCTAGGCACTAGACTTCAGTTCAGCACAGCTTTCCATCCCCAGACAGATGGACAAACAGAGAGAGTAAATCAGATTTTAGAAGACATGCTCAGGGCTTGTGCGTTGGACTTTAAAGGTAGTTGGTGCAAATTTCTGTGCTTAGCTGAGTTTGCCTACAACAATAGCTATCAGGCCACCATCAGGATGGCACCTTATGAGGCATTATATGGCAGGAAATGTAGATCACCCATATGTTGGCAAGAAGCTGGTGAGAAGAAAGAGATGGAGTCAGGACTAGACAGCCAGACTGAGCTTATAGATGAGACCACTCAGGCTATCCAGACGATCCGCCAGAGGATTGAGACTGCCCAGAGTAGACAGAAAAGTTATGCTGACACACGCCGTAGGCCACTTGAATTCCAAGTTGGAGATTCAGTATTTCTCAAGGTCGCTCCTATGAAGGGAGTGATGAGATTTGGTAAAAAGGGCAAGCTAAGTCCTCGCTACATAGGACCCTACAAGATCATAAAGAGGGTTGGTAAGGTAGCATATGAGTTGGACTTACCAGAGGATATGTCAGCTATCCACAGTACATTTCATGTCTCCATGCTAAAGAAGTGTATTCACGACCCTAGCCAAGTGATTCAGCCTCAGTCAGTACAGATCCAAGAGGATCTTAGCTATGTGAGCAGACCGACACAGATAGTGGACAAAGCAGTTAAAAGATTAAGAAACAAAGAAGTGCCACTAGTGAAGGTCATCTGGCAGAATCAAAAGCATGAAGAGGCTACATGGGAACGTGAGGACAGCATTAGAGAAAGATATCCAGAATTATTCTAAGTTCGAGGACGAACTTTTTATAAGGTATGGGGGATTGTAACGCCCCAAAATTCCCATTTTTAGTTCTTAAAGTCCTTAGAATTATTTAAAAATGGTTTAGAAATTCTAGATATTTTTAGGAATTTTTAGAATATTTTTATGGAATTTTCCGAGTCCGTTTGGTATTTTAAAAAAAAAGAAAGGGAGAAAAAAAAGGAAAAACCACTTAAGGGCAGCAGGGGGGTTCGAAGCCGCGACCTGCTCGAAACCAGGCAAGCGCGCCACTAGCCAGGCTAGGGTATCAAGCACAGCAAAGGGTGGAGAGACATATATTTAAGGTGTAGTTAGGTCGATCCGCCCCCATACGTATAAATAGATAAGTTAAGAGAGGAAATTAGAATTTTTGGTTTTCCTCTTCCTCACCCTAGCCGCGCGACATCCTCCCCCTCTCACGCACGCACGCCAACACCAAGCCCTTTCTCTCCTCTTCCAAGGGGCGCCGGCCAAGGAGGGATCAAGGAAAGCGGAGCGTTGCGTTCGTCTCGACGAGGAGAACGCGTAGGCGCGAAGAATTCTCCGAGATCTCAAGTTTCTCCCGAGTCCTAGACGTCAATCTTGGTTGTAAGTCCAAGATATCAATGTAAGTACTGCTCACCTGCAGTAAGAGGCGGTTTTTCCGCGAGAATTTCCTTTAAAAGTTTTTAAAAGAGATATTTCCCTTTTGTTTGAGTTTTTGCATGTGATCTTAGTTCATTATATGCTTATATATATGTTGATTAATACCCTATGTGAGTTTAGGGTCCAAGAAAAGTTATGAGAAAAGAAAAGAAAAGATAAAGATAAGAAAAGGCCAAGGCCTTAAGAAATCCCCAAAAGTCAAGACTTAGGGATTTTAGCACGCAAGGTGCTCCAGAAAATGCCAAGGCATTTACAGATAAGAAAGAAAAGAAAGAAAAGCTATTTTATTTTATAAGGCCAGTACCCGGCGTCCAAGGGCGTCGTTAAAGAAATCAAGGTGTCCAATTCCAAGGTCTTGGCCCTGGTAGACCAAGGTCTGCTCTATTAGGATTGGTGGCTCGCTACCCCAACCTTTTAGGGAACGCGCATATGAGATGGTACTTACATCTTCAGTGGATCCAAGTGATTATTATTTTCAAGTATATGCTTTAGCAAAGTTTCGAAAATTTAAAGAGTTTTCAAAAAGTTAAAGAATAGCTAAAGTTTCCAAGTTGAGCCAAGAAAAGTAAAATGAGATTTATTATTGCTTGAGTATGCATGTTTTGAGCTATACATGTCCTTAGTTTTTCTTTCAAGCATATTAGTATCTCATATGATGTTCAGTTTGATCTAGAAGCATGTTTGCATATTTCGTGTTTTTGTGAGCTAGATAGTACTTACTAAGCTTTTTGGTTACTAGTTGCATTTCCTCTTATTGCAGATAAAGGTAAAGGCAAGCAATTCTGAAGGAAGACGATGAGGCGGTGCTGAGTAGAGTGTGTGTGGTGGCTGATTATGGAGAGATCTTTGGCGCAAGACAATTTAGCTATTAATTCACAATGTTATAGATCATTTGAATTTCAAGTTCTTGCTTTATAAAGTTTAGCGAACATTTGAGTTTTAGACAGTTTTACATGCTCAATTTCTTAGAGTAAAGATTTCATGTCATTTCATTTAGCTTATATATTCTTATGCTTGCATTAGATGAGTGGAAATGTGAGTAGATGGAGATATTGATACTTTGTTAGGAAAATAGACACATGTGCCAAGATAGTATCAAATTCTCTTTGAAGTAAGTTTTATTGCTTATAAATGTTTAGAAAAGTTGCATTCACATTTCATAATGCTCTAGCAAGGTTATAGGACATGTATTTGGTGTTATGTATGCATAGGAGTCAAGATTGGTACAAACTCTATTGTTAAAGTTCATTTAAACTCGAATATCTTATTTCTTCCGCAAAAGTCCTAATTTCAAGTTTATGGATTGATTTTGTTTGGCTAAATTGTTTAGAAAACTGGCATAGAGTATAGAAATGGTATCATAGTTTTATATGGCTCGAAAATACATGATTGGTGGACCTTTGAAGCAAGTGCCGAAACCTGTAAATTCAGAATTCAGGCCTATCAGTCGACTGATACAGTATCAGTCGACTGATACCCGAAGGATGAGTTGGGTGAGGCAGGTTTCAATAAGTATCATTTTACGAGTTTTTTTGAGAAAGGAAGTGTGACATGGTATCATGCATGACTATTAAAGTTAGAATATCATCCCTAGAGGGATTTAAAAGAAAAAAAAGATTTCCGCATTTCTATTAGTTGTGCATTAGAGTCGAGAAGCAGAGAAAAGTAACGATCCGTCTAAGACAGGAGAAGGCGGGCCGTCACATAGGGTTGGCCGAAACTCAAGGGTAGGGGAAAATTCGGGTTTGAACTAAATATTCTCACAGACATTCATACAATCACCTTGTATACACTATCTTACCATACATTAAACATGGATATATTATAGGATAATTCAACCCTCACTAACCCTTTTTCTATGACTTGGTCGAAACCCATCCAAGCCCTAAACCCTAGTTCTTGTCATCGCAAAATGAAGGGACACATCATATAGGTATACCCTAAGTTCCAAGGGGTCTTCACATGCATCAAAGGGTAACCAAGGTCTCCTCTTGGGTGTTGGCCGAAACCTACACAAAGGTATAACCCTAGGTTTTGTTCACAACATTTTGAATAAACCACATATACATATACCCTAAGTTCCAAGGGTCTACTCGTGTAACAAAAAGGAACCAAGGCCTTCCCCTAAGGGGGTGGCCGAAACTTACAAGGGGTGAAACCCTAGTTTTTCTTCTTTTTTTTCATACCATCATGAAGAAAATCAATATACATATCTACTCTAATTCTCAAAGGTCTTCTAATGTATCAAGGAAAGAACCAAGGCCTTCCCCTAAGGGGGTGGCCGAAACTTGCAAAGGGGAAAAAGTCCCCATTTTTGAAACAATCAAGGAGAATAATCACACCACAACTATTACACTGAAGGCGAGGGGATACTTACATCCTTTCGCTTGAATTTCTCCTTCTCTAAAATCTTAAGGTGCCCTTGGTTGAAGGAAGGTGAGAGTTCTCCTTTCTAGCACTTCTATAGAACCCTTGGCCCTAATAGACGGCAAGATCCTTGTAGAGTTCTTCCTCCTTCCAATTCCCTAGGGTTAGAACCCTAGGGTTGTGTTTTTTCGAAAATGAAAAGGGAGAAGGGGCTTGAGGGTTTCGGTGATGAGAGTGAGGAAGAAGAAGAGGAAGTTATTCCAACTTCTCTTTCCCTTATTTATACTTTTCTCTTGATGAGACATGTCTCTTCACTTCCCAAGCTTTTAACAAGCATGTCTCTTATTCCCTCTACATGAAATATGGCTTGGTTCATTGGTTATGACATGATTAGTGCAACTAGGAGGTTCAAGGTTCAATCCTTGTCTCCTCCTTTCTATATCTTCTTTTTATCACCTTTTGTACTAATCCATATCAAAGCCCATTAAGCCAAGCCCATCATAAAATTTCATAATAATAATAATATTCCATGAATTCATAATATTTCATAATATTTCATGATAATATTTCATGAATTCCATAATATTTCATATTCATGAATTCATAATATTTCATAATATTTCATGATAATATTTCATGAATTCCATAATATTTCATATTCATGAATTCATAATATTTCATAATATTTCATGATAATATTTCATGAATTCCATAATATTTCATATTCATGAATTCATAATATTTCATAATATACCATATTAATATTTCATGAATTTCATAATATTTCATATGGGAAATTTTGGGGCGTTACAGCTGATTCGAGTATCTGAAGTTCCTTCGTGCAGCTCGATCAGCTTACCCCACAGCTCCTTGGCACTGTTGAATGGCCCTACATGATTCAACTCTTCTTTGGTCAGGCCGCATTGAAGGGTCTGGGTTGCTTTGGCATCAGGTTCTATTTTTCTTTTCAGAGCGGTATCCCACTCAGTGTAAGACTGTGGCACTCCTTCAGCATTCCATGGAATCTCCAGTCTAGACTGGATGATTATCCACATCTCCACCTGAGTATTCAGGTGGACCTCCATCCGACTTTTCCAGTAGGAGAAGTCCTCACCCCTGAAAAGCGGTGGTCTGGCTGTGCTGAATCCTTCTTGCATGGCCATTTATCTGAAATAAACAAATAAAAAGAAAGAAAATATCCCAAGACATGGTCTTGGATTAGTAGTGCGGGAAGAAAAAAAATATATATCGAGGGGTGTTGCACCAACCTCGATTAACGATGAAAATTAAAAAAAATAATAAAAAAAAATCTGAAAAAAAATCTAAATTGGTGGTTGCACCAAATTTGAGCTTCCCCGCTCTGATACCACTTGTTGGATCGAGAAGAACGATAGAGGGTGGGTGAATATCGTTAAACGTTTTTGGATTTAGATAGAGAATGCACAGTGGAAAAATTAATGCGAGAAACCAAACGCGAACACATGGATTTACATGGTTCGGAGTCACGGTCGGCTCCTACTCCAAGGCCCACGGTTGTTGACCGTTTACTACGGGCAATTCTATATGTGCGCAAAAAGGTTTACATACAGATATTACAATTGTAGTACAGTAAACTTAAAAGGACAACTTTTTGTTACCGACGTCCGATGTGGAATGTATCTCGGAGCGGAGGGACGTCGTCGGCTCTTGTATCTCGAGTTGGGAGGTTTTCGGAGCAGAGCGCTTGAGTAGAAGAGCATATTGGAGTTGGAAGTAGTTGCTTTTGAAGCCTTGGGGTCGAGGGGCTTTTTATAGCATCCTGGGGCCCCCTGAACGTTGAGGGCGCCCCCCGCCCACGTGTCAGTCGATCCGGACATGTCTCGGGCAACCGGTATCCCTTTAGGATTGGGCTGAGGTTTGACCGGGGGTGCTCGGGACGCAAGGGGAGCCCGGGTTGACTCTATCCGCTGGCTTCTCACTGGCTTGACTCTATCCGCTTCGTTGGCTTGAGCCCGGGGCGCCCGAGGCATCCGTGGCGCCCGGGAGCATGGGGGCGCCCCCCCAGTGAGCTTCCGAAGCGTTTTCTTGCTTAACTTGTTTTGCCATGAACTTGGGGGCACCCTGCCCAGCTGCTTGCCCCTCTCCTTTAGGGCGTTCTGGCCTGCAGACACACATTCCTTCGGACCTGCATCCAAGGTTAGTCCAAAACAACACAAAGCAATAAAATATTAGGTTTATACAGCCTTAGCTGTCTTGGTTCTAACTTTGGGTCTCCAAAATGGAGCCCTAGGTCGAACCGATGCCTACTGTTCCCTCGACGGGGAACGCGTCTTCACCTACTCCTCTCAGGAGAATTTACATGTTGCCAACCGGCTCCTCCGGTTGGACTTTTGACCGGCAGTCCTTCGCCAGGTGCCCAGCAGTCCTTCGCCAAGTCTTCGTTTCCAAGCAGTCCTTCGCCTGGTGCCTAGCTGTCCTTCGCTAGGGCTTCAGTTCCAAGCAGTCCTTCGCCTGGTGCCTAGCAGTCCTTCGCTAGGGCTTCAGTTCCAAGCAGTCCTTCTCCTGGTGCCTAGCAGTCCTTCACTAGGTCTTCGACTCCTAGCAGCCCTTCGCTAGGTGCCCAGCAGTCCTTCGCTGGGTCTTAGGGTTCCAATGCCTAGCAGTCCTTCGCTAGGTGCCTAGCAGTCCTTCGCTAGGACTTTAATCTGCACATTCAAGTAGCATGTTAGATAAACATAACATCTTATCTTTTGAACCCTTTGCCATTATCAAAACCCAGGTTCGACTTGGGTGCTGTCTGCACCAACACTTTTCTCGACCAAAGTTGAGTTAGTCTGTTTATGCAATTCAAGTTCAGAGAAAAGTTCATCTAGTTTAATTTTGGAAAGATCCCTGGAATCCTTGTAAGCATCTACCATGGATGCCCACAGTGTGTTCCTAGGGAATGCGTTTAGAGTGTACCTGATTAGGTCACGGTTCTCTACTTTGTGACCTATCATGTGCAACCCATTCATTAGCTCCTGGATTCTGCCGTGGAGCTGTGCTGCTGATTCTCCTTCGTTCATCTTGATAGTGTAGAGTCTGTTCAGCAACAAATCTCTTTTGCTGATCCTGGTGTCGAAAGTGCCTTCGTGCAGCTCAATTAGCTTGTTCCAAAGCTCTTTGGCGCTGTTGAAGGGACCCACCCGGTTCAACTCCTCCTTCGTCAATCCGCATTGCAGAGTCTGGGTTGCCTTTGCATCAGCCTCGATCTTCTTCTTTAATGAGGTATCCCATTCAGAGTATGTTGGGCCACTCCATCTGCGTTCTTGGAAATCTCCAGGCCAGATTGGATGATAATCCACATGTCCACCTGAGTTTTCTGGTGGATTTCCATCCTGCTTTTCCAGTAGGAGAAATCTTCTCCACTAAAAAGCGGTGATCTGGTAGTGCTGAATCCCTCTTGCATGGCCATCAATATTTTCTGAAAAATTAAAAACAAAGAAAACTTGTTCTAAGACTTAGTCTTGGATTAGTAGTGCAGAAGAAATTACTAAAAATGAAAAAAGATCGAGTGGTGTTGCACCAACCTCGATTAACGAGAAATATTAAAAAAATTAAAATAATTCTGTAAATCCGAAAAATACTCTCAAATTGGTGGTTGCACTAAATTTGAGCCACCCGCTATGTTACCACTTGTTGGATTGGAGAAAATCGATAGAGGGGGGGTGAATATCGATATCAAATTTTTCGAAAAACAGAGCAGTTACGCAGCGGAAAATAACAAGACAATTGCGAACATAGGTTGGTTTTACTTGGGTCGGAGTCGCGGTCGGCTCCTACTCCAAGGCCCACGGTCATTGATCGTTTACTTTGGGCAATTCTATATTCCAAAAAGTCTTTTACAAATTTGAAGTACAGATATATAATTTAAAATTAAAACTGCAACACTTTTCGTAAATTAACTTTGCCGACGCCCGAGGTGGATCGAAGTTCGAAGCAGAGGGTCATCGTCGGCGCTGGAATCTCGAAGTCGGAGCTTGTCGATGCGTAGCGCTCGAACAAAAGTGCTTGGAGCATTGTGAGCGAAGATATCTGAAGCCTTGGGGGTGAACCCCCTTTGATAGCACCCAGAGGGGCGCCAGTGTCGATGGGGGAGCCTACACGTGGCCTCTCCTGCGCGAACACTTATCCGGAGGCTCGGCCAGTGCGTATCCTCTCCATAGGGGCGCCTGAGCTGATAGGGGAGCCTGTATGGTCCCGGGCGCCTGATCTGCTTTGGTCCAGAGGCTTCATGGTAGTTTGTTTTGTTTGCTTCGGTTTAGCCTTCCACTGGGGCCCCCGTATCCATCTGGGCGCCTAGCCCCAGTGAGGCGCCTCACTCCATTGAGGCGCCTCAGCTGCAGAAACTCATTCCTTCGATCCCTGCAACCAAGGTTAGTTCCAAAACAAAGAAGCAAACATGTTAGCCATTAATTACAACCTGAGCTGTCTTGGTTTTGACTTTGGGTCTCCCAAATGGAATCGTAGGTTGAACCGACGCCTACTGTTCCCTCGCACGGGGAACGCGTCCTCACCTACTCCTCTCAGGAGAGTTTACCTTTTGCCAACCAGCTCCTTCGGTTGGACTTTTGCCAATCCACCCGATCAGGTCTTCGTGCCCAGTCCGTGACCAGGACTCTTGCCCAACTTCCGATCAGGTATTCGGTGCCCAGCCCCTTGCAAGGACTTCTTGCCCATCCTCGACCAGGACTTCTTTGCCCAACGTTCGGTCAAGTCATCTTGCCCAGTCCTTGACCAGGACTTCTTGCCCAGCCCTTTGCCAAGACTTCTTGCCTAGTCTACCTAGGACATTCCTGCACACTTAATAAGCTTGTTAGATCACATTAACACCTTAATTTCTGAACCCTTTTCCATTATAAAACACAGGTTTGACTTAGGTGCTTCCTACACAAACACTATTGCCTTCAAGTCTTCTTCGACTTTGGCTCTGGTCCCTCGGATGCATTCGAGACCGCGACTTGTCCTCATGTAATCCTTCGCGTATGCCTTGAAGTGCACTTCCCTTGGCTTATCGTTCCTGCTTTATCCACGGTCTCTCAGATGCATACAAGCCTATGGCTTGTCTCCTCATGTGATCCTTCACCGGACCCAAAACCATCCAGCTAAGCTTATGTGTATCCTACAAACTTAGACACTCACATACACATATCAAATACAAGGGTGAACCTAACTTAAACCCTTTCCCTAAACATCAAAATACATGGTCACTTCAGATCATAAATTGCTCCAATAATCTTCCCCTTTTTGATGTTTAATAATCCTTTAAGTTAGGGAAAACACATAGTAAATACAATGCTAAATAAACATTTGGACATATGTTGCCAATGCTTCACGTTGGACTTATATGGTCAATGCATATGTAATCATGCAATGCAAACATGCATAGATCCTATCACAAGGCATCCCATACCTAAACTCCCCAAGAGTTAGGATTTTTACCAAAACAGGCTTTTTAAGAACCTCTCCAAAGTTCCCCCTACATTAGACTTACAAAGACTTTTTAAGAACCTCTCCAAGGTTCTCCCTTTGCCAATAAATGAGCAACAATACTTTCCCTTTACCTAAACTCTCCCTTGACCTAGGATTTCTTGCAAAAGGCGTGTTTGATTTCCCACTTAAACCTAATACTTCTCCCCCTTTGCCACACATCAAAAGGGCTCCAATAATATATCAATTATTGGATCCTTTATCCTCTAATGAGTATAAACGTTGTGTATTAACCCCCCACATAAGATTATACATAAGTTTAATATCATTAGGACACATTTCGACTTAGCATAAAATAGTTTTAACTTGTATCAGTCGACTGAGACAGTTACCAGCCGACTGACCTAGTCGAAACCCCAACTCATAGAATTATCAGTCGACTTCCCTCTGCACCAGTCGACTGATACCCTAATATCATCTTTTTCAGCATTCTGTACCCAATTTCAGAAATGCTCTGATAATTTCACAATTCTCCAAAAATTCTCAAATTTTCTGGAGAGATTTGTGGTGCCCGTGTCTACTTGGGAAAAATATATTCAAAATGTATCTATCACCTATTTCAAGATTGACACAAAATCTAAAATTATCTAAATGGTTCAATTGAACCTTGACCTAAAGTCCTAGTTTTGGCCTCCTCTTGATGTATCTACCCATACCAAACCACAATGCACCCCTAGCATTGGTTTATATGGCATATATACATCAAAACTAATTTTCATATAATATAACCCTAATGTCATATTTTCATGCATGAAACATAAACCCAATGTGCCAAAACCTAAGAATTGAGATTCAAATCCATCTCTAAACCCTTTGGCACATTCCATGATTCATCTAGATTTCCAGGAGAAATTCTCACAAGATCCATTGACCATGGGTCCCAACTTGGCTCCTAGAGCTCCCCCTTGAGCTCTTAGCCTTAGCCACCTCCCAAGGTGACTCATCTATAATCACAAGGTCATACCGGTGTACCTCTGGTGATTCTTGACCTACAAACCTAACCTTCTTAACCTTGGACACCTTGCCCTTAGTTAAGATTTCTTCCCTTTAAATTTGGACATCTTGTCCTTGGTAAAGGTCTTTTTCCCCCTTAAATGACATTTTCTTGCAATTTTTGGACTTCACCTTGCTATAGACGTATGACACCCTTGTATATAACTTCTTCATAGCATTGGAAAACTTAGATTGGTATCCTAGACCCGATCTATCATTGTTGGGTTTTTGACCACCCAACATCATACCTAAACCCTTAGGTTAAATAGTGAATCTATCTAGGATTTTCTCTATTTTTTTAAGTTTTTCTCTCAAAGCTTGATTTTCCCTTTCTAGACTTCTAAACCTAGAGTCAACATGTCCACCTTGAACATTCCTAGACCTACCCATTCTAGGCATGTGTCACCCCTTATTGGGATTAATGCCTTGGTCCTTAGGTCTAATGGTTTTGGATTTATCATGATGCATGATTTTTCTAGGGTTTGATCTATATTATCAACCCTACTCCTATCATGGTATTTAAATCTAAAATTATGCATGGATAAATAATTAACATTCTTTCTATCATGCATGGAGGAATTTAAATTCAAATTGAATTTAAGGTTAGGGTTTACCTCCCTTACCCTTATTGCTCCCCCTTGACGTGAGCTCCTCCTCTTCTCATTCTTTTTCTATTTTCTCAAATGCTCTAATTTCTTGAATACTTCTTTTCTTGAGCATTTGGTGTGGTAGTGTCCTAGCTCACCACACGTGAAGCACTTTATATGTCTCTTCTCCTTCTTAGCTCCATTCCAACAATTCATGTTAGTTTTCAAATTAATTGAATTGAGTTTAGGGATTACCTTCTTTTTCTTACCCTTTGGACACTTGTCCTTGTAGTGCCCCTTTTCATTGCACCCAAAGCAAATAATATGACCTTTTGACTTTACTTTGGCAGAGGTGAAAGCTTCTTCTTGCTTCGGTATTGATGATGGTCTCTCCTCTCCTTTAATCCTTGAAGTGGAGACTTCTTCTTCACCCTTTGATGAAGTGGATGGTTCCTCAATTTCTTGTGCCACTTCACTTGAGGAGATAGATGATTTTTTTTTCTTTCTCCTCTTCGGATGTTGAGCTCCTCTCCTCATCCAATTGGTCGTTCTCTTCTTCTTGGACCATTAAGCTCATCTCCTTAGGCTCTTCTTCTTCTTCTACTTATGTAGGGTTTACATGAAGAGTAATCACTTTGCTCCATAGTTCATGAGCATACTTGTACTCACCTACACAACTAATTATATCATTAGGCAAAACATTAAGTAAAATTGATATTATCTTATGATTTGTCTTCGATTGTGTTTGTTGCTCCTTATTCCAATATCGTGGTTGGAGCTTTTTCCCGTGTTTATCTTTCGGGACTTTAAATGGTTCTTCAATGGCGATCATTAGATCTCAATCCATGTTGAACCATGTCTTTGTTCGCATCCTCCAATAATCGAAACTCTCACAGTCGTAGGGAGGTGCAACATTGATATCGTCTCCTAATCTTTCTTCGACCGTCATTTCCTCTGTTGGGACCGGGTGCATGTTGACATGGATGCAGGTTCGTAATTTTTAAATTTAATTACGTGCAGCGGAAGATTTAGCATAAATAATGTCATGCCACAGAGGCCTGGGCTCGCTCGAAAATCGGTCAGCACCTCCCCTGTTCAGCGGACAATCTGAAACTCATACATACATCACTCCACATATAAATTTAGCTCAGCCATACTCGGCTGGCATTCACACATCCACAACCACGCAGTTAAATAAAATAACTGACATATAATTAAACATAATAAATAATTCTCCATACCTAAGCGCAGCAAACTGAAATCCAACGGAAATGAATAAATACATGTCTAACGAAAAACCAAATATTATCCGAAACGATACTAAAACCCAAAACGACACTAATACGATAAGAATAACACGAACGTATGAATACACATCTATAGAGAAACAAACACCCTCTAAAACAAAACAATACTAACACGACCTCAACACGACGAGAGAATGAAAAACGGAAACAACCTACTCAAGACTGGGGACTGGCAGCTGGATCCTCTCCTGGCAGCACGAGACACATCTATCGACTACCTGAAACAAAAAGGAGAACAAGGGGTGGTGAGTTCCGGATGGAACTCTGCGGGTATAAGAACAGATAAATGCATGGTATATAAAAGGGTAAAGCAAGCATAAAGATAGCCAAAGGGTATACAGTCTCCGGAATAAAGAACATAAACAAAATGCATCCATACAAATAAAACATACCTGAAACCATGTAACAAGTAGGGGCAAAATCAGATATCCCCTCTAACACCTCCATAAACACCTAATACTGCTGAACATATCCAGATCATATAAAATGCAAATCATAAACGTATATGCATGTCAATCAAATGCTACAATAATAGCTCAAACAAATGCAACAAACACAAGAAAATGCACAATGAACAATATGGATATGATGTCATGACCTGCACTGTACACACACCAACCACCATTAGGTCGAGTGGACAAGATACAAGCGCCAAGCACCTATGGCTATGCAAATACACCACGACAACCGTGGCCCTGATATGAAAAACCCCGAAGCACCTGTGGGGACTCCTAACACCTGTGGAGTATCAACTGTTTGCACACAACTCCGACCAAGCGTAGCACAACAGGAAAATATACCCGACGACCCGTCTCAACTACAAGAGAGCCCATGGTCGTCGGCCTGAATGCTTTGATGCATGTTACTAATATTCACCTCCTCAATTAAACCCAAAACCATGTGAAACAGAAAACACCAATAACTCCAAAATAAGGAAATATACGAAAAGCACAAATCAGTACCAAAGTAAATAAACATGCACTAATCTACTGGGTAGGGTTATCTAATGCCAATCAAACCCTAGATAGGTTAAATGATTATTCTATAGTACACACGGTACTCTTAGATCAGAAGTCAAGAGATGAGACTGTATAACTGAACAATTTACAATTATCACTCAAAGGTCAAGCACGAATAGGTATCAAGCAGGAAAACAATGCAAATAGATTTAAGATAAAACAAACCTCCTCAGGAAGTAAAACGACCATGCATTTAAGGTAAACGAAACTACAAGAATCAAGGGAGAAGTACCCGCCTTTAATGTAGCGCATCACATCCTCCTTCAAGTCTGAAGATCGCATCAAGCTCCAATCCTACAAATACAAGAATACGAAACTATAAACTAAGTACCTACCACCAATGTATTATCCTATTAATTAATTAATCTTTCTATTAATTAATTAATTAATTGACTTCTTAGTTAATCCTTAGAATTAATTACGATAGTTTGTCAGCCCATAGTTAAAGATTTCTTCAATTGACCACATTCCCTTAGTTCATCTAATTTCATCATTATACCATTAAACCAATATGATATGATCTGGATTAAATTACCCTTCCATATCCTCAACCAATTATGTTCATTAAACTGATTAATACCTAAATGAAACTACTTAATCAACTAGTTAATGATATCACCTTAGCTAAGCACATCTATTAATCGAATTTAATCCAACCATTTACCCCCAAACTTATCGGTGATGACACGTCTCCGACGGAGGCTTACGGCAGGTCGTGGAGGCCAACAGCAATGGCTGATCGAATAGATCTCCTCTCGTGACCAAGGGTGTAAAAAGTCCACAAATCAGGTTCAACTCCAAACCTGAGAGACGTCAGCATCTTCTCTGTTCAACGTCCGGCGAGGTCAACCCAGCCAGTGCTTGGCGACAGGAAGGATGAAGAAGAAAGGATCGCCGGTGTCTGGCCTCTCAGCGATTGATAGAGGAGCACGGATAGGATTGCACCAGCGAGGGCGGCGCGGATGTTCCTCGAGTGGACATGGCATCGGATTCGTCAGCTCGTCGGCTCGTCGCGAGAGGGATCAATGTGAGGTTGATGGCTGGACTCGACATCGATGAAGCGGCCGGCAATCAGGCGTCGGTGATCCAAAAGGGAGGGACAGGAAGAGCTGATCGGGAAGAGGGAGAGCTCCGCTCCGACGAGAATGTAGAGGGAGAAAATGGTCGGCGCCATGGACAACCAGGTGGCGCTCCGGCATCCATCGCGTGCGTGAAGAGGGGAGGAAGGGCGGCGCTCAGTGACGGCACACGGAAAGAGGGTGAGCGACGGTGGCTAGGGCACGGGAAAATAAAAACTCCGCGAGGAGGATATTAAATATAAGAAAAGTTATATATATATATAGAGAGAGAGAGAGATTAATTAGGAAAAATTACTCTATTCCTTAAATAATTCATAACTTACCAATTTTACGCCCAATTAATCCCGGAATTATTTCCAAAAATCTCAGAAAATTATTCTAAAATTTTCTCTCTGATTGTTTTAAATTTCCAACTCCTATTTATGACGATTATATATAAATTTATATATATTCCTATTTATATATTTATATATATTATTTTATTTTGTACATTTATTTATTATTATTTTTTTAACCGTATTTTACAAATAATTTTTCAAATTATTTAACCACACATCTATCATGCAACCTTATGTTGTGCGGACATGATCATATATTTTAAATTTTGCAGAAACGTAAACTAATTTACTTGTTACCTCGCGTAACTCGAAGAAAGGGATGAGATCCAACCGTAGCGTCCCTTGGAAGCTCCGCCTCTATTCGGGTCCACGTCGAGTTTTCTTCGGGATGACTTCGCAAAGCCACGAGTTTCGTGCCGACAAGAACTACTAGATTCTCCAAAGGCATGACAAGAATACCAAGAGAGAGATGGGAAGACTAACCACCAATCGAAGAACGGAATCAAGATTCCGGGAAGAAAGAAGGAGATGCGCCCGCTTCTTCTTCTTCTTGCGGCGACTTCTTGGTGGCCAAGGGTGGCTGATCGCTGGAGCTTGGACGCCCGAGAAGGAGGCCGGTGGTGGTGGAGCTCACGGCAGCAGGGGCATCTAGGGTCGGCGGCACTAGAGAAGGGAGAGGGAGAGAAGGAGAGAGAGAGACGGTTTATTCCTAGATCTCTTGGATTATAATCAAGCCTTGCCTTGGTTCCTTTATAAAGTAGCATCTCAACCGCCATGTCTCCTTTTTATGGAATAAATTTTCATAAGAAATTTATCATATAAATTTTTCTATGAATTATTCCATCATGCCAAGTTTTTATCATAATTTAATTTATAATAAAAACAACCATGTCTCTCTTTTCTCTATGGAATAAAATTTCATATGAAATTTATTATATAAATTTTTCTTATCATGGAAAATCAATTCATAATTAATTTTATAAAATAAAATAAACCATTTAAGTTTATTTTAATTTCAATGAAAATAATAAACCAAAACCTTGGTTTATAAAATTTATATTATCCATAATTTTATAAAACAAACCACGTTTGATTTATTTTATAACTTGAACCGAACAACATGGTTCTCCCTTTTGATGTGGCCGGCCAAACTCAAGCCAAGACCATATGAATTAAACTCATTTAATTTATCCAATAAGTCTTCAAAAGACTTAGCCATTTTATGCTTCTGATGCGTCTCTGAAAAATTCAGATTCGACTAATCTATCTTGATCGAAAAATCTAATTTTCAACTCATTTTAAATCCCTCGGATTACTCGTAGTGCGTGTGACTAAATAGGCTTTCGATTTATGTTGGCCGTCTATAATTCATCAATTATAGAATTATCATGAGTGACACCTAGTAGTACATCATGATCCCCAATTCATCGAAAGATCAATGGTTGACCTCAGAAATTATTCTGAAACCCTTCAGCAGCTCTAATAAATCGTGCCTCATTCCCTTCACCATCTTATACCCACTTGGTTCAGGACATGGTCTATGTGTGTCAGTCCCCACTAGGCTGACTACGTCACACCTAGCCCAAGTAACGTTCTCTCGTCCTTACGGATTCTAATTACTCTCATGTATTTAAGAGATTCATACTCTGAACATGTCATGCTCTGGCCAGAGGCTTCGAGTAACAATCCGACGATAGGCCTTGGGTATACATCTCCTCGCAAGGAGTGGTGAATCCTTTGTAGGCTGTTCAAACATCTTCGGGCACGTCGGCTTATACCCAACCATCCTGGGTCCACACCTACTTGGAGATGTTTGCTTAAGATGTCAAAGTATAAGTCTCCATGACCATGATGACTTGAACACCACAAGTCAAAGGAACATCGCACTTAAGCTGCAGTAAAAACTTCACTGACATGTCTATATGTAGACTACCATATGAAGTTTTAAAGCCAGTCACTCCAATAAACTAGTTCCCTTAACTAGCATTCATGTTTATCTCCGGACATCCCAATGTCACCAGCCAGTGAGAATCAGCTGATTAGAGAATAACCCATGCTAGTCTCAACAGAATTGATAGTGTCCGTATTTATCAATTCATCGACTAGGGACAATTTCAATACTTCACAATTGCACATGTAGAGATAATCACTAGTTGTGAATTCATCACAAATTCTCTCATGCTGTGAATTGTATTGCGGACATTCAGTGAATGAGTTTAAGATCACAATCAAATACACAAACATGTACACTCAAATAGTGAATATTCATTTATTCAAGTAAATGATTACAATCATAAGGCGATTGCCTTAGGACACCTCTCTCATATTACTAACAAACTCCCACTTGGCCTAATGTCAATCGCTACGGTATCCAATACCACAGGCTCTAACATGACTCTCGAACTTGCTTTGAGGCAAGGCCTTAGTTAAAGGATCTGCTAAATTCCTTTCAGTGGGATTTTCTCAATTTGTATATCATTCCTACTTATAATCTCTCTGATCAGATGATAGCGGCGAAGCACATGTTTGGATCGCTGATGAGACCTTGGTTCCTTTGCTTGTGCAATAGCTCCATTGTTGTCGCAGTATACCGGCACTGCTTCATCAATGGTTGGAACCACACCAAGTTCTGAGACAAACTTCTTGATCCAGACTGCTTCCTTTGCTACTTCCGAGGCTACAATATATTCCTCTTCCGTGGTAGAATCCGCTACGGTGCCTTGTTTGGAACTCTTCCAACTTATTGCGCCTCCATTCAATATAAATACGTATCCGAACTGAGATTTGGAGTTATCCTTATCTGTCTAGAAACTGGCATCTGTATACCCACGTATTATCATATCACCTTCTCCATATATTAGGAACACATCCTTAGTTCTTCTTAAGTACTTAAGGATTGTCTTGACAGCCGCCCAATGATCCATTCCTGGATCCGACTAGTATCTGCTTGTGATGCTCAGAGCATACGATACATCAGGCCTAGTACATAACATAGCATACATGATAGATCCTATCGTGGATGCATAAGGAATCTTATTCATGCAAATCCTCTCGTCTTCTGTGCGCGGACACATAGACTTTGAAAGGTTGATCTCATGCCTGATGGGAAGGTAACCTTTCTTGGATTCCGACATGCTAAACCTTTTTAGCACTCGATCTATATATGTAGACTGCAAAAGACCAAGCAATCGTTTTGATCTATCTCTATAGATTCTAATCCCAAGGATATAGGTTGCTTCTCCCAGGTCTTTCATGGAGAAAGCTTTGGACAACCAAATTTTAACCGATTGCAAGACTGATATATCGTTTCCTATAAGCAATATGTCATCGACATATAATACTAAGAATACGACTGCACTCCCACTAACCTTCTTGTACACACAAGGTTCGTCAGGATTTTATGAGAAATCAAACTCTTTGATTGTCTTATCAAAACGAATGTTCCAGCTCCTGGAAGCTTGCTTCAGTCCATATATGGATCGTCGAAGCTTGCATATTTTGGTTTTATCAACCGATGTGAAACCTTCAGGTTGTATCATGTATACATCCTCAAGCAGGTTTCCATTAAGGAAAGTTGTTTTCACATCCATTTGCCATATCTCATAATCATAATGAGCTGCTATGGCCAGGAGCATCCGAATGGATTTAAGCATAACTACTGGCGAATAGGTTTCGTAATAATCAATTCCTTGTTTCTGATGATATCCTTTTGCCACTAGTCTAGCCTTAAAGGTAACAACATTACCTTCCATGTCGGTTTTCTTCTTGAAAACCCACTTGCACCCTATGGGCTTAATCCCTTCAGGTGGGTTAACCAAGTTCCATACTTGATTTTCGTACATGAAATCCATTTCCGACTTTATGGCTTCAAGCCATTTGTCCTTTTCTGAATTTTTCAGAACATCATCATAACTGATAGGTTCGTCATCGCTAACGAGTAACACGTCGTTCGATTCACTTACGAGAAATCTATATCTCTCTGGAATATTGCATGTCCTATCAGATCTACGAAGTAGTGGTGTTGTTTTAGGTTCAACTGATAGCTCATCATTATGAGTTATTGGTTGTGGGTCTAGACTAGGTGTCTCTGTAATGTCTATTGAAGTTTCTTGAACTTCTTCAAGTTCAATGTAACTCCCACTGCTTTCTTGTAAGAGAAATTCTTTTTCTAGAAATATAGCATTCCTTGAAACACACACCTTTTGTTCCAAGGGATGATAGAATTGGTAACTCTTAGTTTCCTTAGGGTATCCAATAAATAGATATTTATCAGACTTAGCATCCAAATTGTCTGATACAGTACGCTTCACATAAGCAGGACAACCCCATATTTTAAGGTGAGTTAAATGAGGTTTCTTACTATTCCACGTCTCATATGGAGTAGTAGAGACTGTAACGCCCGCTTTTTTTTCCATAAAGCGGCGTTACGTTAACATACTTAGGGCATGTAGACATCATAAGACAGTGGAATAACTTTATTCTTACATATACATGCCCTACTACCATTCTTAACATAATGACATGGAAACTCGGCATATTGACTTCATACTTAAACATCATATCATGTCATACTTAACATCACGTCATAGAGTTCCATAAGTCATTATTCAAGCATTCAAGCATATAAGTGACCAAAGTAAAGTTCTAGCATAAACGATAAACATATGGTTTCCTGGGCCAAGTCACTACCACACACATGCGTTCTTGCCCTCCTGCTACTTCCTCATTGTCCCCTTGAATGATCTGCGGTATAAGGAAATAAGACTATAAGCACACAGGCTTAGTAACACTCTTTCCTACTCACAAAAACCATTCATCATCTCATAAGTGAGCACATTGAACATTAACATACTTGGTGCCATACTTAAAACATAACAACTTGAATCACTTATCATATACGTGACATGGCATGAACATAAACATAAATGAACATTCCTAGCATGGCATGAAACATGGCATAAACGTAAACATAGTAAACAATCTAAGCATGGCATGCTACATGGCATAAACATAAACACAATAAACATTCCTAGCATGGCATAATACATGGTATAAACAAAACATAATAAACATTCTTAACATGGCATAGTACATGGTATAAACATAACATAATAAACATTCTTAACATGGCATAATACATGATATAAACATGTCTGTAAAGTGTAAACCAACCCGTATGGCATAACCATAGGCATACTTCCTATCATAGCATATGAGCATCTTCTTAGCATAATCATGATATAGATCAGTTACTATCATGCATCTTTCTTAACATGAAGCGTAAGCATAAAATCTTATTAGCATAGCATAATGCATAACATGAATGAATGCATGAGTGGAATGCATATACATAAGGATGCTTAACTTTTAAAAACATACTTTTAAATGCTTAAACATAATCATCATATCATTGGGGTCCCCGACTTGTACCACATACATACATCATAAGCGTGCATCCCTAGCAAGTCCGAGGTAGCGAGCCCCGACCTACTAGGGTAAGGACAGCATAGTCGGTAGTCCCCGAACCGAGGCGTTCTTAAGGAGCCCATCCCTATTGCACAGCTCCGGTAGTGCCAGAACCGTGGACAGCATAGTCGGTAGTCCATAACCGGGGCGTTCTTAAGGTGCCCATCCCTTGTACCCATACTTCGGTGCGGTACAAGCCCATTCATAAAGTAAAATACTTTACATGTTTCATCATTCATAAGACATTCATACCATAACCATGTTACATACAGCATGACTTAACACATGATTGTCCTTTCATTGTTCATACTTATTGCATAGCATCATGATGTCTGGAAGGCATGAGCATTATCTTCATTCATAAACATGGTATGCATCTTCTTTCATAACATGGCATGAGTCTTTATTCATTAACATAGCATGCATTATTATCCTTACAACATGGCATACATCATTATTCATACAACATGGCATATATCTTCCTACATAAAATATGGCATGCATACCTAAACATCATTCCAATTTCTAGTACTTGCATGATCATAACATAGAAGGTAAGCATTGCATCGAACATGACATGTTTTTCATAGATATTGATCCTACTACTTAGAGCTTGCATGATCATGATACATAAGGTAAACATTGCATTTCTTGCTTAAGCATGGTATCTATCTTAAGCATGCCTAGGTAGGATTTCCATAACATTCTACCTACCATTCAAATACATGACATAAAACCTAAGACATTCATAATAAACCCTATGAAGCATGGCATCCAATCACAACCATATAACATAAAACACGATGCTTGAATTTAGGGTCATGGGTAACATGATTCCTACCACATGCTTAAGCCTATACATATATATACTTCATGGTAAGCATAAACCATCATTCTTCGAACCCTAACTCCACCCCAAACCCTAGGTCCAAGGCTTGGCCGAAACTTATAAGGTGGAGTTCCATCAATTCCATAAACATGTACAATAGCATAAGGTAAAGGAACAACCATACATCATCAATGAGATCATAGGAAGCCATTGGGGCTCATGATTAGGGTTAACCCTAACCTTTAGCCCACCTTCCTAGGGCTGGCCGAAACCTAGAAGGCCATGGGGGCATGGAAAAATTCCATTAAAATCCCCACTAAATCATAAAACACCAACCATACCTTACCATAGGACCATTGGGGCCCTTACTTGAAATAAGTCCTAACTTTTACCCTATTAACACATCTTGGCCGAAACTTATAGGGTCTCTAGGCCATGTGAAAATTCACATAAACCATCCCCCATCTCCCTTATATCATGATAATACATAAAACTCATACATGAAGTTTTAGACCCAACCCTACCCATGGGTTCTTGAAGTTGGCCGAAACCCTAGGGGATCCTAGGGTACCCCAAAAATTCTCAAAAATTATATTTAATCTCTAAACATCATGAGAGCACATTAGACAACATTATGAAGATTTTTAGCATCATCATGGACCCAATGATCCTAGTGGCTGAAACCCACAAGGCTAGGGTCCTTGGTTTCTTTTCTTTCCACATCAAATCCCAAAAACAACCAATATATCATGCTAAAAACATAAGGAGCTATTATACCACAGGTGAGGGAGTCTTACCTTGGTTGATCTTGATTTTTAAACCTTAAAAGAGAAGGAAATTGCAAATCCTTTGGACCCTTGAACCCCTTGCCCTTATAGCCTTGGAAAACTTTTAGATCTTGGTGATGAGACCTTCTTGTGGAGCTTTTCCAAGGGAGAACCTCTCCTTGAGGTTTCAGCTAGAATGAGGAGGGGGGAGGAAAGGAAGTGCAATTGATGGAAGGAAGAAGGTAACTCCCAAACCTCCTTCTTTATAACCCATTAAGGAGGGTAAGTGAAGAGTCATGGAGTCTCTTCCTCTTCCCTTAAGCCTTAACCAAACTCCATTTCATTCCCTCATAACATTCCCTTGCTAGGTGAGTTGGTTAGAGCATGCATGGTTGTACAAGTGGTCCAAGGTTTAATCCTTGGTCCATGCACCTTATTTTTATTTTATTTTTCCTTTTATTTTCTATTATTTTCCCCAAAATTCCAAAAATTCTCTAAAAATTCCCCCATAATTATGTTAATATTTCCCATTAAAACCCCTTTGTATTTATATTAATTTTTACCTAAAATTCTCCAAAAATCATGGTACTAAAAAGCCCATATAAGGCCCATTAGTACTTAGTTTTCTCAATTTAAATGAGAAAATATGGATTTCTAGGCCACATTTTGTATTAATATTTCTAGGTCCCTCGGAAAATTATCTAGACATGCTCAATATTTTAAGAAAATATTAAGAGAATTTTTCGGGTCGTTACAATCCCCTATACCTCGTGAAACTTCGTCCTTGAACTTAGAATAGCTCCGGGTACTTGCACCTCATCTCGTCCTCGCGTTCCCAGGTAGCTTCTTGGAACCGTTGACTTTGCCATAGGACCTTGACTAAGGGTACCTCCTTACTCCTCAGCTTCTTGACTTCTCTATCCAAAATCTAGATGGGTCTGCTCTCATAACTTAGATCCTCATGCACTTGTACTGTCTGTGGCTCGATCACTTGGTCCATATTTGGGATACACATTTTAAGCAGGGATACATGGAATACGTTATGGATAGCTGACATCTCTGGAGGCAGCTCTAGCTCATATGCCACTTTATCGACTCTTTTCAGAATCAGGTACGGCCCCACATAGCGCGGATTTAGTTTTCCTTTCTTCCCAAATCTGGTCACCCCCTTCATAGGAGCCACTTTGAGAAATACCTAATCTCCAACATCAAATTCCAGTGGTCTACGCCGGACATTGGCATAACTCTTTTGCCGACTCTGAGCAGTTTCTATCCGTTGTCGAATATTCTGTATAGCTCGGGTGGCGCTGTCGATAACATCCGTTGTGAGCCCCATTTCCTTCTTTTCACCACCCTCGTACCAACAGATCGGAGACCTACATCTCCTCCCATACAAGGCTTCATAAGGTGCCATTCCGATAGTAGCTTGGTAGCTATTATTGTAAGCAAATTCCGCTAAGCATAGATATCGACACCAACTTCCCTTGAAATCCAGGGCACAAGCTCTCAACATATCTTCTAGTATTTGGTTCACCCGTTCAGTTTGCCCATCCGTCCGAGGGTGAAAGGCGGTGCTAAATCGCAATTTAGTGCCGATAGACTTCTGAACGCATTCCCAAAAATGCGAAGTAAAGCGACCATCCCTATCTGAGATGATGGTCTTGGGAACTCCATGAAGCCTAATTACTTCCTTAACATATAATTGAGCTAGTTGTTCAATCGAATAAGTCATCTTGATCACCAAGAAGTGAGCAGACTTTGTCAGCCTGTCCACAATTACCCATATTGCATCATATCCATTCGTAGTCCTGGGAAGCCCTGAAATGAAATCCATAGAGATGTCTTCCCATTTCCACTCCGGAATCGTTAGTGGCTGCAGAACTCCTCCGGGTCGCTGGTGTTCTGCTTTTACTTGCAGGCAAGTCCTGCAAGTACTAACATGCTGAGCCACATCCCTCTTCATACCGGACCACCAGAACCTCTCCTTCAGATCCTGATACATCTTGGTGGATCCTGGATCCATCGAATAAGGGGTTTCGTGAGCTTCCGTCAGTATTTTCCTTCGAAGCTCAGAATCATTAGGGATACATAGGCGATCCCTAAGGTATAGTACCCCCCTTTGGCGATATGAAAACCATCGCCCTTTCCTCCTAGGATCTCCTGTTTTATTTTCTGGAGACTCAGATCACCATTTTGTTTTTCCAATATGTCCTCACATAGCGCGGGTGATATTGTCATGGTGGAAAGTCTCCCGGAGATGACTTCGACCCCAAAATTCATAATTTCTCTTTCAAGTGGTCGGGATAATTTAGATGTGGACATCAAGGTGGCACTTGACTTCCGGCTGAGTGCATCGGCCACTTTGTTCGCCTTCCCTGGATGATAGAAGATCTCGCAGTCATAGTCCTTTACCAACTCAAGCCATCGACGTTGTCTCATATTCAGGTCCTTCTGAGTGAAGAAATATCGCAGACTCTGGTGGTCTGTATAAATTCGACACTGCGCTCCATATAGATAATGCCTCCATATCTTAAGAGCGAAGACCACCGTGGCTAATTCCAGATCGTGGGTGGGGTAGTTCTGTTCATGTTCCTTAAGTTGCCTAGAGGCGTAGGCAATGACTTTACCATTGATTATATTAGCATTAGTATAATGGAACTAATACAATACGCTAACATAGGTGAGAGTGTTATAATCTTATGTATGTAGGCTATCATATAATTCCCTACATGAGACTATACTATAGGTTATACATAATATCATAAATTATAGTTATTTATCATATAAATTATAGGTATAATACCTATAATTTGCTTATGGAATAATATGTATAGGTGATGACTTATAGGTTGAGATGATACATGTCAACCTATAGGTAGGCTCATATTAAGAACCTATATGATAGGTGAATTATGACAATAGTTATATTTATAATAATCTTATATTAGTACACGCTCTCATATTATTATCATTTGCTTTATATAATTTAACATAATTATATTATATGATTGGTAACTCCTATAATGTACAGGTTATATAACATTATGTTAATACTAGGTTCACCTTAATTACTAATATTATGATGGTGCTCAATTAATACTATGTTTATGAACATAAGGTTGAGTCACACTTCTGACTAATTGTATTATGACTAACTTAGACCGAATGTATAAGGCAGAATACTTATACATGATTGTCTTATAATGTGACCTAAGATAGGTTATGATATAAGGTATATTGAGCATCAGGTCGGTCGCTGAAGCAGTCTCATTAATTCTATTGCTCTGTCTTCTAGCCATGTTTTTCTTCACCAAAGACAAGTATGGCCAATATCAGCTTTTTTCCTACCCCTATATTATTCTAAATATTTGATTCATAAAAGAAGATAAAATATCATTCATCGTTACATATCCTAAAGTACTGTTAATCATAACCATCGTTCATACTTGCACATTCTAGAATCATAAAGTATCCTAGATTGCTTACTACTATAAGATATGCAAAGAGGTACTTACTTGGAAGCTGCAGGAAGAGGGCTTGATGTGTGTGTAGTGAGATGGTTACTGCTCTGATACAAACCTGTAACGCCCGTTTTTTCCATAAAGCGGCATTACGTTAACATACTTAGGGCATGTAGACATCATAAGGCAGCGGAATAACTTTATTCTTACACATACATGCCTTACTACCATTCTTAACATAATGACATGGAAACTCGGCATATTGACTTCATACTTAAACATCATATCATGTCATACTTAACATCACGTCATAGAGTTCCATAAGTCATTATTCAAGCATTCAAGTATATAAGTGACCAAAGTAAAGTTCTAGCATAAACGATAAACATATGGTTTCCTGGGCCAAGTCACTACCACACACATGCGTTTTTGCCCTCCTGCTACTTCCTCATTGTCCCCTTGAATGATCTGCGGTATAAGGAAATAAGACTATAAGCACACAGGCTTAGTAAGACTCTTTCCTACTCACAAAAATCATTCATCATCTCATAAGTGAGCACATGGAACATTAACATACTTGGTGCCCTACTTAGAACATAACAACTTGAATCACTTATCATATACGTGACATGGCATGAACATAAACATAAGTGAACATTCCTAGCATGGCATGAAACATGACATAAACGTAAACATAGTAAACAATCTAAGCATGGCATGCTACATGGCATAAACATAAACACAATAAACATTCCTAGCATGACATAATACATGGTATAAACAAAACATAATAAACATTCTTAATATGGCATAGTACATGGTATAAACATAACATAATAAACATTCTTAACATGGCATAATACATGATATAAACATGTCTGTAAAGTGTAAACCAACCCGTATGGCATAACCATAGGCATACTTCCTATCATAGCATATGAGCATCTTCTTATCATAATCATGACATAGATCAGTTACTATCATGCATCTTTCTTAACATGAAGCGTAAGCATAAAATCTTATTAGCATAGCATAATGCATAACATGAATGAATGCATGAGTGGAATGCATATACATAAGGATGCTTAACTTTTAAAAACATACTTTTAAATGCTTAAACATAATCATCATATCATTGGGGTCCCCGACTTCTACCACATACATACATCATAAGCGCGCATCCCTAGTAAGTCCGAGGTAGCGAGCCCCGACCTACTAGGGTAAGGACAGCATAGTCGGTAGTCCCCGAACCGAGGCGTTCTTAAGGAGCCCATCCCTATTGCACAGCTCCGGTAGTGCCAGAACCGTGGACAGCATAGTCGGTAGTCCATAACCGGGGCGTTCTTAAGGTGCCCATCCCTTGTACCCATACTTCGGTCCGGTACAAGCCCATTCATAAAGTAAAATACTTTACATGTTTCATCATTCATAAGACATTCATAGCATAACCATGTTACATACAGCATGACTTAACACATGCTTGTCCTTTCATTGTTCATACTTATTGCATAGCATCATGATGCCTGGAAGGCATGAGCATTATCTTCATTTATAAACATGGTATGCATCTTCTTTCATAACATGGCATGAGTCTTTATTCATTAACATAGCATGCATCATTATCCTTACAACATGGCATACATCAATATTCATACAACATGGCATATATCTTCCTACATAAAACATGGCATGCATACCTAAACATCATTCCTATTTCTAGTACTTGCATGATCATAACATAGAAGGTAAGCATTGCATCGAACATGACATGTTTTTCATACATATTGATCCTACTACTTAGAGCTTGCATGATCATGATACATAAGGTAAACATTGCATTTCTTGCGTAAGCATGATATCTATCTTAAGCATGCCTAGGTAGGATTTCCATAACATTCTACCTACCATTCAAATACATGACATAAAACCTAAGACATTCATAATAAACCCTATGAAGCATGGCATCCAATCACAACCATATAACATAAAACATGATGCTTGAATTTAGGGTCATGGGTAACATGATTCCTACCACATGCTTGAGCCTATACATATATATACTTCATGGTAAGCATAAACCATCATTCTTCGAACCCTAACTCCACCCCAAACCCTAGGTCCAAGGCTTGGCCGAAACTTATAAGGTGGAGTTCCATCAATTCCATAAACATGTACAATAGCATAAGGTAAAGGAACAACCATACATCATCTATGAGACCATAGGAAGCCATTGGGGCTCATGATTAGGGTTAACCCTAACCTTTAGCCCACCTTCCTAGGGCTGGCCGAAACCTAGAAGGCCATGGGGGCATGGAAAAATTCCATTAAAATCCCTACTAAATCATAAAACACCAACCATACCTTACCATAGGACCATTAGGGCCCCTACTTGAAATAAGTCCTAACTTTTACCCTATTAACACATCTTGGCCGAAACTTATAGGGTCTCTAGGCCATGTGAAAATTCACATAAACCATCCCCCATCTCCCTTATATCATGATAATACATAAAACTCATACATGAAGTTTTAGACCCAACCCTACCCATGGGTTCTTGAAGTTGGCCGAAACCCTAGGGGATCCTAGGGTACCCCAAAAATTCTCAAAAATTATATTTAATCTCTAAACATCATGAGAGCACATTAGACAACATTATGAAGATTTTCAGCATCATCATGGACCCAAAGATCCTAGTGGCCGAAACCCACAAGGCTAGGGTCCTTGGTTTCTTTTCTTTCCACATCAAATCCCAAAAACTAACCAATATATCATGCTAAAAACATAAGGAGCTATTATACCACAGGTGAGGGAGTCTTACCTTGGTTGATCTTGATTTTTAAACCTTAAAAGAGAAGGAAATTGCAAATCCTTTGGACCCTTGAACCCCCTTGCCCTTGTAGCCTTGGAAAACCTTTAGATCTTGGTGATGAGACCTTCTTGTGGAGCTTTTCTAAGGGAGAACCTCTCCTTGAGGTTTCGGCTAGAATGAGGAGGGGGAGGAAAGAAAGTGCAATTGATGTAAGGAAGAAGGTAACTCCCAAACCTCCTTCTTTATAACCCATTAAGGAGGGTAAGTGAAGAGTCATGGAGTCTCTTCCTCTTCCTTTAAGCCTTAACTAAACTCCATTTCATTCCCTCATAACATTCCCTTGCTAGGTGAGTTGGTTAGAGCTTGCATGGTTGTACAAGAGCTCCAAGGTTCAATCCTTGGTCCATGCACCTTATTTTTATTTTATTTTTCCTTTTATTTTCTATTATTTTCCCCAAAATTCCGAAAATTCTCTAAAAATTCTCCCATAATTATGTTAATATTTCCCATTATACCCCCTTTGTATTTATATTAATTTTTACCTAAAATTCTCCAACAATCATGGTACTAAAAAGCCCATATAAGGCCCATTAGTACTTAGTTTTCTCAATTTAAATGAGAAAATATGGATTTCTAGGCCACATTTTGTATTAATATTTCTAGGTCCCTCGGAAAATTATCTAGACATGCTCAATATTTTAGGAAAATATTAAGAGAATTTTCCGGGTCGTTACAGAGACTACCTTGGTCGGGACTCTGTTTAGCAAGTAAACAGTTGTCTTAAGTGCATAGCCCCAAAAGGATTTTGGAAGAGTTGCATGATTCATCATGGATTTAACCATGTCCATCAAGGTTCGGTTATGCCTCTCTGATACACCATTATGCTGTGGTGTATATGGCGGAGTCCATTGAGACAATATCCCATTGTCCCTAAGATAATCTTGAAACTCTTGACTTAAGTATTCACCACCCCGATCAGATCGAAGTATCTTAATACTTTTGCTAAGCTGTTTCTCTACTTCATTTCTGAACTCTTTGAATTTCTCAAAAGCTTCAGATTTGTGTTTCATTAAGAACACATACCTGAATCGTGAGTGATCATTGATAAAGGTAATGAAGTAGCTATAGCCTCCTTGTGCAAGAGTTGACATTGGTCCACATACATCAGTATGTATTAGACCAAGCAATTCTCCCACTGGATTACCTTTTTCGGAAAAGTGTAATTTGGCCATCTTGACTTTTAAGCATGATTCGCATGTATCAAATGAACCGGGTTCAAATGATTCCAGAATTCCACATCGGTATAATTTGGTCATGCGTTTCTTACTTACATGGCCAAGACGACAATGCCACGTATAGGAGTCTATTTGATTATCTATTCGAGCACGTTTGTTGCTAACTTCGATATTGAAAACGTCACCAGATAAATCTAACGTGTAGATACCATTGTATAAAGTTCCGATCCCATAAAGAACACCATTTAAAGTTATGTAACAACAATTGTTACTAAAAGTTAAATGATAATCCTTTTCATTCAAGCATGAAATAGATACAATGTTCTTTATTAATGAAGGAACAAAATAACAATTATCCAATTATAAGACACGTCCAGTAGGGAGCTTTAGCAAATATGTTCCGATGGCAACAGCAGCAATCTTTGTTCCATTTCCAACTCACAAATTCGCTTCTCCCTTGACGAGTCTTCTTCTATTCCTTAGCCCCTGTATGTCATTACATATATGTGAGCTACACCCAGTATCAAGTACCCAGGTGGTTGAGGAAATAGAGTGACATTCAATAACGAAGATACCTGAAGAGGATGGGGCATCGGATGCCTTCTTCTTTAAGGACTCAAGATAAACCTTGCAGTTTCTTCGCCAGTGACCCTCCTTGCCACAGTGATGGCAAGTACCTTTTGGGGTCTTTTCAGTCTTTTTGGCCTTTTTCTTCTTTCCCTTATTCTGTTCTTTAGTCTTCCTCTTAGAACCTTTCTTCGAGGAACCAACTAACAGTACCGTCTTCTCTTCCTGCTTTACAGAAGGCTCTATAGTCTTCAGCAGGTTGAGCAACTCAGGAATGGTAGTCTCCAGCTTGTTCATCCGATAGTTCATCACAAATTATGAAAAACTTTTGGGCAAACAATGCAGAATTAAGTCAATACTTAATTCATGATCCAATGCAAAACCGAGTGTGCCCAGTCGCTGACGGCCCCGAAATACTAGGTTAAAGTTGTCACGAATTGTGGGACCATAAGAATTTAGATATGAATAAATAATGCTGGAAACCCTTTTTGCAATCAAAATATGAAAATATAGTAAAGGGGCCTCAGGTCGTATTTTTCCTCGGGACTAGTTGATGTTGTGTGATTCGCGCTTGTATTTATGTGTCGTTTGTGTTTTTGGGGTTTCAAATAAGTAATTGGGTTTTGGGTTATAATTCAGATATGAAAGCACAATGAAAAATAGAGGAACTAAACTAATGAGCTAGACAAACAATAACAAGTGATGGAAATCAAATCAACCCAAAGAACTTAACTTAAATGGAACATGCAAGTTTAAATTCAAATGCACAATTAATGCTGATGAAAGGAAATTGAGGCTGTGAATGAAGTTTTCGGAAACAACAACATAGCACAATACTCACTACTAAATTCAGAAATTAACTAATAGCAATTTAACTCAAAATAGCTATGAATTAGGGAAGCAAACCAATGCAAAGAAACATCGAAAATGGATGAATGCAAACCTAACTAATTTCAAACACAAAAACTCACTACTAACTGCATCTAACTTGGTAGCAATTAATATTAACCCCTCTCTTGATACAAGGTGAGGAAGTTGATACCAACTTCATACCAAGGAAGAAGATAAAAATCTATGTGCCAAAGGTGAAAACTAAGTACCAAAGCTGTGGCTAAACTTCGAAATAACAATGATTGCTACTCAATATGGAAATCAAAGCTATCAGTAAAGTAATTGCAGGAATGGACCAGGAAAACCAGAAACAAACAGCTCACTTTAGACACTAACCGAAAACTACAATGAATGTGCAGAAATTCGACAAATGAGCAGAATTGAAATGGAACACTAATTGGATGCAAATTCAAGATTGACTAACTAGGAACACTGCTCGAAACTAGCTTAAAGAGTAATAAACCTACTGATTCAGAAATAAACTATCCATTCAGACATAAACTGAAGCAAAGAAAAGAAGACAGAATCAAAACTGAAAATTCAGACCAAGCATGTGCAGAATTTCGGAGAAGAATTGCAGGAACTCACAAATATGTTCAGAAATGAAATCAACAAGGTCTTTTTGATATGCTGAAATCTAAAATGCTGAAACGAAGATTTAGAAGGCAGAAACAACTAGGAAAAATCAGAAATGAACTTGGCACGCCACAATCCAGTTGATACGCAGCAACAAACAAAGAACTAAACTGAAATTAATCTCAATTGATCACTAAACAAGTTTCTATACTACTCTACTTGCAGAACTAAAGCTAAATTACAGCTAACAACTTAGAAATCATAAATTACAGTAGCTGAGAAAGAAATTCAGAAACAGAACAGTTGCGGCAACAATTACAGCTAATTCAAAAATAGCAAATTCAATAAGAAACTACTCTTCAACCCTTCTCCAACTCAAGAGCTCCTTGGTCGTCAATCAAGGGAGAACCTCGGACCCGCAAGCTCAACAAATCAGTGGAAAAACTGTCTCTGCTACCGAATCAATTCAAATCCTGCTCAAACCGAAAACTGCTTCCAACTTCTTCAAACTCGCTGTGGTGGCTTGCGATTGGGATTAGGGAATGATCCGAACCTTCCAAGGAACCCCTCTGGATAGCTCGGATGCAATGGCGATGGTGTACAACTGAGTTTGCTGAAATCAAACAACAGAGCTGCTGAAACCTCACGCAGCCCTGCTATTGAGCAAAATCCAATCTGAAAACCTCACAGAGAACTCTCTCCACTGACCTAGCTCTCATTCTAGTGAAGGATTGAGTGATCACACCTTCGATTGGATGAAAACTTGAAGAACACGAAGAAAAAAAATGAAGGAAGCTACTGTTGCGGCGAAGACACGATGAAGGAAGGAGCTGCATAGGTTTTTCCTTAAGTAATTAACATTGAACGGCTCAGATTGATTTGAGGAAATCCAACGGCTGATCTTACTCTGATTTAAGCCAAACTTTGAGGATGTTGATCAGGGGTCAGGATCTGCCTCATGGTAGCTCGGATCCTCCAGATGTGCAACGGATGGTCCAGATCAACTTAGTCTTTGAATGGACGATCTAGAGCCCTCCGAGCTTGATCCAACGGTTGATTTAGCTCTGATTGGAATGAAACTTTTAGATCATGATCAGAATGCTTGATCAACCCTAACCCTAGCTCGGATTGCTTCAGATAGTCCTGGATGGCTCAGATCTCGTCGCTTTTGAATCGGACGGTCCAGATTTAATCCTAATCTTGATAACTCGATCCGGGTCACTTCCGACTCAAGTTTGACCCAATATGCCCTAAGTCCATGAACCCTTCATGCCTACAAAAATAGATCAAGAATTTAGTGGCCAAATAATCAAAATATGTGTAAATTTGCAATTAAGTCCAAAATAAGAGGAAATTCTAAAACCCAGGGCAATTTCGCAATTAAGCGATAAAAAACATAGGTCAAACATGGATTTTAGCAACTCAAATAATCACTAAAATGGTATCTATCAGTCGCTCAATGTACCCCAACATCTTCAACACAAACTGTGAGACAGAAGTGCCTTCCTGCATCTTAGAGGTGAAGAGGAGTCTGGAGACCTCGAACCTTTCGGATCTCGCCTGCTCGTCAAATAACTCATGAAGATGGAAGATGATGGTATAAGCATCCATATGCTCATGCTGCTTTTGCAGCTCAGGTACCATAGCGGCTAGCATAATGCAACTCGCAAGTTCAGAATCGGTCACATGTTTCTGATAAGCCACTAACTGGTATGAAGTTGCATCTTCTGGAGGACGGTTGGGAAGTTGATCTTCAAGGACATAAGCAAGCTTTTCTGCCTTGAAGACTATCCTCAGGTTTCGAAGCCAGTCCATGAAGTTTGGCCCAGTCAGCTTATTGGTGTCCAAAATGCAACGCAAATTCAGAGAAGACATGATCAAGTGGTTATCCTAGAAATACAAATTGAGCTTATGTGAGAAGAATGATAAAGAATGCATCAACATACATTAATTAAATCCTATTTATTTTTCGAATTAAATAACCTTTTTTATCAATTCAGGAGATCGTAGGAACATCTCCAAATAGGTTGATATCCAACCATAGATAAGAACAACCATGGCTGTGGCCATTAAGTTATTCATAGCTATGAAGGTAGGTAATTATACCGATTACATATCACATATATGTAACTATCACTTTATGCTATCAACTAATTGAATGTTTGCGTAAATCATTGGGTTGTTAACTCATTAACAAGTATGCAACAATATACATAGCACCCAACTACACCTCTCTTTACATCGACCTTGGCTGTGGCACAACAAATCGATGCTCCAAGCTTAAGGCTGACCCATTAATCAAGAAATAGTTTTAATATGGTTGGAGCTCATTCAACCGTTTAGTCAGGCTTGGATGTGTCCAACAACCAAAACTATGGATTGACCTCTGACTCTAACTATATTAATCATAAACTAATTCCATGATTTGAACATGTTGAGATTCAAGCCGGGCATGGATGTGTCCATCAACCCAAACGAGAAACAAAACTCCGGTTCTAACCATATTAATGGAAGGTGTTGGCCTTAATATTTTGTAAGGGGTTTTGGGTCTCATCCTTTTCTTTCTAAGCACATTCATGACATATAATTATGTGATGTACTAACGATTTCCTTAATAAAGTATGTATGTGACTTAATTTATCAAGTCTCATTAATTGAATTAGGAACCGAATTTCCTAATTCTAATTTCATACTTTATTCAAGGAAATGTTTGGGGAAACAATTTCCTAAATTGTCATAATCAATTTCGGAAATAATATGTTTAAGACTTTGATTTCTCTAAATCAAATCTTATTAAATTAAGAGACAGATTCCCTTAATTCAACCACATATTATTTTTATAAAAATCTTATTTAAGAAAACTCTATAGAAAACAATTTTCCTAATTAATTTTGGAGACAACAATATGTAAGAGCATCACCTCTTAAATCAAATAAGGAAATTATCGTTTGAGAATCACCTCAAAATTTCCAAGATTTGATTACATATTTTATTTATGGACTAATTAATTACAACAAATTATTTTATTTGGGTGGCTTCGCGTGGCTCAGATACCCAAAGAAAAGAAATTTATTGTAAATCTAATTTGGCCCGCTCCCCGAGGCGTAGCCAAATTAAACATGATAATTTTATTCAAAATGGGAAATTAAATTACAACAACTAACTTTAATTTGGGTGGCTCCCCAAAGTAAAGAATTTTGTTAATAATTTAAAACTAATTCGAATTTAATTGTCAATTAATGATCCATAAATTTGTCTAGACTTTCTTGAAAGAAAGTGTCCAAAATTGCGAGATTTCCATAATAGGTTTTTAGAATAATTGTAAGTTTCTAGTACAAAGAAAACGTACATATTTCCAAAATTAGAAAATTTCCAAAATAGGAAATTTCCAAAATTGGAAAGTTTCCAAAAATGGGAAGTTTTCACAATTATCATAAAATTTCAGAAACTAGGATATTTCAAAAGTTTGCGAAATTTCATGAGGATTTCTAAACTTTGAAATTCCTAAATCTAAAATTTATCATAATTGGAAAGTTTCCATAATTGAAAAATTTTTCAAAATTGAGATCATGACAAAGTTTTCCGCAAAACAATTATATGATTATGTCGAACACTAACCGGCTCTGATACCACTGTTGGGACCGGGTGCATGTTGACATGGATGCGGGTTCGTAATTTTTAAATTTAATTACGTGCAGCGGAAGATTTAGCATAAATAATTTCTCAAATTATTTAACCACACATCTATCATGCAACCTTATGTTGTGTGGACATGATCATATATTTAAAATTTTGCAGAAACGTAAACTAATTTACTTGTTACCTCGCGTAACTCGAAGAAAGGGACGAGATCCAACCGTAGCGTCCCTTGGAAGCTCCGCCTCTATTCGGGTCCACGCCGAGTTTTCTTCGGGATGACTTCGCAAAGCCACGAGTTTCGTGCCGACAAGAACTACTAGATTCTCCAAAGGCACGACAAGAATACCAAGAGAGAGATGGGAAGACTAACCACCAATCGAAGAACGGAATCAAGATTCGGGGAAGAAGGAAGGAGATGCGCCCGCTTCTTCTTCTTCTTGCGGCGACTTCTTGGTGGCCAAGGGTGGCTGATCGATGGAGCTTGGATGCCCGAGAAGGAGGTCGGTGGTGGTGGAGCTCACGGCAGCAGGGGCCTCTAGGGCTGGCGGCACTAGAGAAGGGAGAGGGAGAGAAGGAGAGAGAGAGAGGGTTTATTCCTAGATCTCTTGGATTAAGAATCAAGGCTTGCCTTGGTTCCTTTATATAGTAGCCTCTCAACCGCCAAGTCTCCTTTTTATGGAATAAATTTTCATAAGAAATTTATCATATAAATTTTTCTATGAATTATTCCATCATGCCAAGTTTTTATCATAATTTAATTTATAATAAAAACAACCATGTCTCCATTTTCTTTATGGAATAAAATTTCATATGAAATTTATTATATAAATTTTTTTTATCATGAAAAATCAATTCATAATTGATTTTATAAAATAAAATAAACCATTCAAGTTTATTTTAATTTCCATGAAAATAATAAACCAAAACATTGGTTTATAAAATTTATATTATCCATAATTTTATAAAACAAACCACGCTTGGTTTATTTTATAACTTGAACCAAACAACTTGGTTCTCCCTTTTGATGTGGCCAGCCAAACAATGAGGGTGGGGACCCTCTTTGGCCGACCAAACTCAAGCGAAGACCATATGAATTAAACTCATTTAATTCGTCCAATAAGTCTTCAAAAGACTTAGCCATTTTATGCTTCCGATGCGTCTCTGAAAAATTCAAATTCGACTTATCTCTCTTGATCGAAAAATCTAATTTTCAACTCGTTTTAAATCCCTCGGATTACTCGTAGTGCGTGTGACTAAATAGGCTTTCGATTTATGTTGGCCGTCTATAATTCATCAATTATAGAATGATCATGAGTGGCACCTAGTAGTGCATCATGATCCCCAATTAATCGAAAGATCAACGGTTGACCACAGAAATTATTCTGAAACCCTTCAGCAGCTCTAATGAATCGTGCCTCATTCCCTTCACCATCTTATACCCACTTGGTTCAGGACATGGTCTATGTGTGTCAGTCCCCAATAGGCTAACTACGTCACACCTAGCCCATGTAACGTTCTCTCGTCCTTACGGATTCTAATTACTCTCATGTATTTAAGTGATTCATACTCTGAACATGTCATGCTCTAGCCAGAGGCTTCGAGTAACAATCCGACGATAGGCCTTGGGTATACATCTCCTCGCAAGGAGTGGTGAATCCTTTGTAGGATGTTCAAACATCTTCGAGCACTTCGGCTTATACCCAACCATCCTGGGTCCACACCTCCTTGGAGATGCTTGCTTAAGATGTCAAAGTATAAGTCTTCATGACCAAGATGACTTGAACACCGTAAGTCAAAGGAACATCGCACTTAAGCTACAGTAAGAACTTCACTGACATGTCTATATGCAGACTACCATATGAAGTTTTACAGCCAGTCACTCCAATGAACTAGTTCCCTTAACTAGGATTCATGTTTATCTCCGGACATCCCAATGTCACCAGCCAGTGAGAATCAGCTGATTAGAGAATAACCCATGCTAGTCTCAACAGAATTGATAGCGTCCGTATTTATCAATTCATCGACTAGGGACAATTTCAATACTTCACAATTGCACATGTAGAGATAATCACTAGTTGTGAATTCATCACAAATTCTCTCATGCTTTGAATTGTATTGCGAGCATTCAGTGAATGAGCTTAAGATCTCAATCAAATACACAAACATGTACACTCAAATAGTGAATATTCATTTATTAAAGTAAATGATTACAATCATAAGGCGATTTGCCTTAGGACACTTCTCTCATATTACTAACATCCTCTAGCTCTTTGCTCTCTCGGTGATTAGTCTGTAGACGAATCATCATGGTTCTGATACCACTTATTGGGGATTGGTGCGCCGGCTAGAGGGGGTGAATAACCCATTGCCCCCAATAAGTAGATTTATTCCTACAAGTGTTAGCGTGCACAAGAGAAAAATATCAACTACTAATTAAAACAATACTAACACCAAACATTTACGTGGTTCGGAGATGATACTCCTACTCCATGGCTGTCCGTAAGGTGGACGGTCCCGATCCATCGGTGGATGAGTCCTCGGAAGACCTCCGACTAGCTCGCATAGCTCCTTGTGGGTGGAGAAACGTCACCACAACTCGCACAAGACCTCTGAGAATTCAGACTACTAATTGACCTTTAACCAAAGTCAATTTCGTCAACCCTAGCCAGCCAAACCGAGCTCCCTTAAATAGAGCACGTGGCAAAACTAGCCGTTACCAGTCAACTTGTGCCAACACCAGTCGACTGGTTCCAACCTAATTTGAACATTACAGCCCAACGTTCGAATCCCAGCCAACACTAGTCGACTGTACAGAAGATGAGTCGACTGATCTTTTTGTGCCCTAGACTAGTCGACTACTATATATAAGGCGTAGTCGATTGCCCAAAACCTAAACCCAGGTTATCCCTTCCCGAGTACAATTCTCTCAGCACTCGGGCCCTCACGATTAAACTAACTCATCACCTAGCAGCCTCGATCTGTTGCCTTCAAGCCTTCTTCGACATTGGCTCTCGTCCCTCGGATGCATACGAGCCCATGGCTAGTCCTCATGCCTTCCTTCCTGTATGCCTCGAAGTACGCTTCCCTCGGCTTATCATTCCTGCTTTGCCCACGGTTCCTCAGACGCATACAAGCCCATGGCATGTCTCCTCATGCCATCCTTCACTGGACCCGAAGTCGTCCAACTAAGCCTATGTATATCCTGCAAACCTGCACACTCACATACACATATCGAATACATGGGTGATCCTATCTTAAACCCTTTGCCCAAACATCAAAACACATGGTCACTCCAGACCATAGATTGCTCCAACACCACCAATAATGAAGCCGAATATGAGGTGATCCTAGCAGGGCTCCAAGTTGCAAAGCAAGTGGGAGTTGCTCGGGTTATCTTACACTCGGATTCTTAGCTCGTAGCTTACCAGCTAAAAGGAGAGTTCGAAGTTAAGAATGAGCGCCTACAGAGGTATGTGACCATATATGAGCAACTGATGTCTTCTTTCACTGAAGTTGTTCTGCAGAAGATATCTCGAGCTGATAATGTCAAGGCAAATGAACTAGCCAAATTGGCGAGCTCCCTTACATTATGGATGCTTGAAGAGTTTAGCACTCCGGAAAGAGTCGTGACCCAGGTTGAAGAGGAAGCTGCTGACACTGCATTAACTCACTGGAGAAAACACTATGTAGAGTTCTTAAGCAGTGGCTCCGTGTCGACGAGTGATAAGGAAGCTCGGCTCATTCATTGCAAGGCTGCTAGATTTACGCTGGTCGGGGAACAGTTATATAAAAGAGAATTTGCCCGACCGTTGCTCAAGTGTATTGGTCCAAGGGAGGTCGACTACATCATGTGGGAGGTTCATGAAGGCATCTGTGGAAGTCATATCAGGGGGCGGTCCATGGCTAGAAAGATTATTCTGGCCGGATATCTTTGGCCCACATTGCAAGCAAATGCTATCAAATTTGTGTGGATCATTTAGAATCGATAGAGGGGGGGGGGGTGAATATCGATAGACAAATTTTCAAAAAAATGAGAGAAATTGCGCAGCGGAAAAATTCAATGCTAACACTTCGATTTTTTACTTGGTTCGGAGTCACGGTCGGCTCCTACTACAAGGCCCATGGTCCTTGACCATTTACGATGGGCAATTTTATATTCTGAGAAAATTTTACAAGTTTGAAATTGATTACAGAATTTAAAGAAAATACAACAATTAAAACTTTACCAACGACCGGAGAAGATTGAAAATTGGAGCCGCGGGTCATCGTTGGCGCTTGAGTCTTGAGCACAGAGCATTTGGAGCAGAGCGCTTGAGAGAAATCATTGGAAGAAGTTGTGTCCTGAAGCAAGGGGGCGAATCCGCTAATATAGTAGTTGCTTGGGCGCCTGTGTTGAAGGGGGTGCCTGACACGTGGCCTTCTCTGTGCAAAACTCTATCCGCAGACTTGGCCAACGCTTATCCCTTCAACTGGGGTGCCTGAGCTGACTGGGGTGCCTGTATCAACACATGCACCTCAAATGCTGACGTGGAGGCATGCTTCGAGATGGCTTGGAAACACCCTTGCCTAGGGCGCTTGTCACAATACAGGCGCCTGTTCAAAGAGGCGCATGGGAGTTGGAAACTTTCACCCTTTATTCCTGCAACTAGGGTTAGTTCCAAAACACAAAGAACAGACAAATAATATATTGTTAAGAACAATTAACAGCTGGAGCTAACTTGGTTCTGCCTTTGGGCATCCAAAATGGATCCCTAGGTCGAACCGACGCCTAGTATTCCCTCCTACGGGGAATGCGCCCTCACCTACTCCTCTCAGGAGAGTATACCTTTTTGCCAACCGGCTCCTCCGGTTGGACTTTTGCCCAATCCCTCAAATCAGGTCTTCGTGCCCAGTCCATGACCAGGACTTATTGCCCAGCTTCACTCACCAAGTCTTCGGTGCCCAGTCCACGACCAGGACTTATTGCCCAGCTTCACTCACCAGGTCTTCGATACCCAGTCCACGACCAGGACTTATTGCCCAGCTTCACTCACCAGGTCTTCGATGCCCAGCCTGCGGCCAGGACTTATTACCCAACCTTATGTCAGGACTTCGTGCCTAGTTGGCCTAGGACTTTTCCTGCACACTTGAGTAACATTGTTAGATCACAACAAAATCTTAACTTATGAACCCTTTGCCATTATCAAAACACAGGTTCGAACTTGGTGCTTTCGGCACCAACAATCTCCCCCTTTTTGATTTATGGCAACCAGGTCCAAAAAGTTAAGTTTAATCAGTTAAGGCATATAACAAGCATGTTTACTATAACAAGCATGTTTATAAAGGAGATTACTTTTTGAAAAAATATTTACCAAGCTCCCCCTGAATTAAACATTCTCCCCCTGAAGCTTTCAATGATATACAGTTTCAAAAAAAATCTAACTGTTTTAAATTTTGACTAAGTGTTTTTCAAAGTAAAGCATTTGCAACTTACAATGATTTTTGATTTAAACCAATTTTTGTACAAACTTTTCACTTAGAAGAAATTTCTGCTTTAACGAATTTTTGTGCAAAATTCCTACATTGAAAATTTTTTACTTAAACCAATTTTTGCACAAAAATTTTCCTTGAAAAAAAATTTCACTTAACCCAATTCTTGCAAAAAAAAAATTTACTTGGAAAGAATTTTCACTTAACCCAATTTTTGCAAAAAAAAATTTTACTTGAAAAATTTTTCACTTAACCTAATTTTTGCAAGAAAAATTTTACTTGAAAACATTCTGCTTAGAGAAAAAATTTCGTGCACTTCGAAAAGTATTTTAGTTAAAAGATTTTGTACACTTAAAAAGTATTGCTTGAAAAATTTGTGCATTTCCAAACATTTTGCTTAGAAACATGCACTTAGAAATTTTTGCTAAGAAAAATGCACTCAGAAAAATTTTGCTTAAAGAAAATGCACTTAGAAAAATTTTGCTTAGAAAAATTTGATTAGAAAATTTTGTGCACAAACAAAATTACTTAGCAAAATATTGTTGTGCATTTGGAAAAATGTTTTTACTTAGAAAAAAAATTGTGCACTTGAAAAACTATTTTACTTAGAGAAATTTGCTCAGAAAAATTTTGTGCACTTGAGAAAAACATTTTTGAAAGAACCAACACTTAAATTTAAATTGAAAATTTAATGCACTAAGCTTTAATTTTTTGAAAAAAAGATGAAAATTTGAAAAAAAAAATACTCTCTTTTCTTCTCTCTCCCCCTGTGCCATATATAAAAAAATGATAGAAACTAATTGCAGGTCAATTTTGAATTAGAGCCAATTAAAAGAAATTTTGGGTACGTGTTGAACAAACTCTAATGAATTCAAGCAACAAAAAGGACCAAACCAATTAAACTAAACTTGTTCGGGTTCTATCTAACCCAGTTAGCTACTTACTAACCGTTATATAATAGTAACTTTCACTAGGGTTAGTCAAGTTAAGTGATCTGATCATGTTAGATTGTCTAAGCTTGAACACTTAACTTGATTGTTATTCAATTGTATTTATCGCCCCAACTTCTGTCGATGCACTGACTTAAAGCATATTGAGTTAAGGCATAGACCTAAGCATCTCAACCCAGTCTAGGCTATCAATCAAAGTACCCTAAGGTGCTTGTGAGATGCTGGCTTCTAGATCTATAGGTGCATGCAATTCTAGGGTTAAAGCCTAGGCTATGCCCATTTACGTAAAAACCCTAGTTTTAAAGTGGGTATTTTTTTTGAAAAATCTAAGTCGGGAAACCATTTTAAATTTCAAGACTTAATAAAAGAAATGATTTTTCAAAAGATATTAACTGCTAATTTTTGAAAAATGAAAATGTTAAATATTTTTGAAAAGGAAAAGGAAATACAATAGTCCTATTCTACTAATCACAACCCTAACAGTTGGATCGCCCATGATTTGGTCAGATGGATGATTGAGTCTGGGTTTCTTTGTTCTTCTTGAACTAGGTTCAGCCTCAGGTCCGATTGGAAGATTTGGTTTAGTGTTTGGTTCGACTACTTGGGTTGGTTCAGTTGATACCTCAGTAGTTGGTTCAATTGATAGTTCATTTAATGGTTCAATTAATGGTTTAGTTAATGGTTCACTATCTTCTTGATCAAGATTTGATTGGTTTTGATTGTTAATAGACTTTGTTTCAACTTCTTCAACAAAGATTAAGTTGGTAGTTTCTTTAATTTTATGGGTTTGTC
>JAGFNQ010007191.1:0-37224 GCA_024364735.1 Boesenbergia rotunda | reverse complement strand
AAAGCTGTCTTTTTTCTTACTGCAATTTACTGTAATCAATCTTTGTAAAATTGTTTTGCGCGATTATTAGTATTGCCCATAGTAAACGGTCAACGACCGTGGGCCTTGGAGTAGGAGTCGACCCAGGCTCCGAACCAAGTAAAAATCTTGGTGTTCGCATTGTCTGATTTTGATTATTCCGCTACGCAATTGCTCTTTACGAAATCCGAACGATTTGCGACATTCACCCCCCCTCTCTCGCATCTCTCGATCCAACAAGTGGTATCAGAGCGGGGAAGTCAAACTTGGTGCAACCACCAGTTTGAAATTTTTTTCGGATTTCTTTTTCTCTCTTATTTTAAAATTTTCGTTCGAGTTTTTTTTTCAAGGTTGGTGCAACACCCCTTGAAATTTGTGTTTAATTATTTCTTCCCGCACTACTAATCCAAGACCAAGTCTTGGAATATTTTTGTTGTTCTTTTTAATTCCAGTAACAAATGTCTATCCAAGAAGGATTTAGCACCGCCAGACCTCCACTGTTCAGTGGAGAAGACTTTCCCTACTGGAAAAGTCGAATGGAGGTCCATCTGAAAACTCAGGTGGATATGTGGATAATCATCCAGTCTGGACTGATGATTCCCACAAATGCTGAAGGTATACCACAAAACTACTCAGAATGGGACACTTCCCTCAAACGTAAATTGAAGCCGACGCCAAAGCAACCCAGACTCTCCAATGCGGACTAACGAAAGAAGAGCTGAACCGCGTCGGACCCTTCAAAAGTGCAAAGGAGCTATGGGCTAAACTGATTGAGCTCCACGAAGGAACTTCAGATACGAGGATCAGCAAACGAGACCTGCTACTGAACAAGCTTTTCACTATCAAAATGGCAGATAACGAGACAGCAGCCCAGCTCCACGCCAGAATCCAGGAGCTGATGAACGGTCTTCACGCAATAGGTCACCAGGTTCAAAATCGTGATCTTATAAGGTATGCCCTAAACGCGTTCCCTAGGACCACCTTGTGGGCATCTATGGTAGATGCATACAAGGTCTCTAGGGATCTTTCAAAAATTAAGCTAGATGAGTTATTTTCTGAACTTGAGCTGCATGAACAGACTAACTCCAATTTGGTCGAGAAAAGTATAGCCTTCTTTGCAGGGAAAACAGGGAAGACGACCAAGAAGAAAACTCAAGTTGAACCTGAATCTACCTCAGATTCAGAAATAGAAGATCAAGAAGAAGATCAATCTGAACTGGTCCGGCTAGCTCGAAACTACTACAAAAGTTGAAGAACCAAACCAACACACGAAGAACAAGCCGAAGAAAGGACGGACAAGATGAACCTGCAACTGACAAACAAAAGCCCAACGTAACCTGCTACGAATGCAAGAAGAAGGGCCACTACAAGACTGAATGTCCAAGTCTAAAGGAGTCCAAAAAGAACAGAAAGAAGAAGGCACTCCAAGCAACCTGGGACGAGTCTTCCTCAGAAGAAGAAGAAGAAGCACCTCAGTCCAATCTTCTAGCCCTGACCGCTTCAGATCAAATCGAGACTGACTCAGACTCGGACCGGGACGACGGCAAGCTGACATTCTCCGACGACGGCGAAATAAAGGTAACGGGCTTTTCAAAATCGCAATTGAATTCTCTTATTTCCTATCTATCCCGAGATTTGGCGAAAGCCAAACTCCGAATCGAGTCCCTCCGACAGGAAGTAAAACTCCTGAAAGAGGGAGCTGATTCTGATTCCTTAACTGAGAAAATTCAGGAAGGAACCCCTGATCAAGTTAAAAAACTTGAATCAGAGAATTCCTCCCTGAAAACTCAAGTTAAGGACTTAAGAACAGCTTTAGAACGATTCACTTCTGGTTCCAAGAATCTTGACATGATTCTGGGAAAACAGAAGTCTGTTCTAAACCGATCCGGACTTGGTTATAGAACCAAATCTCGGCAAAGATCTTACTTTGCTGTACTGAACCAGTCAAGACCTAAGGTTCAGGCATGGGTGCCAAAACTGTGCCTGACTAAACCAACTGGTTCAAATCAATTTTGGATCCCCAAGGACAAGATTCACATCTTGCCTAACCCATACAGAGGCTTTAGTCCAGGGGGAGCCAAAATCAAAACAATTTTTATAATTAGATAATTTTTTTGATTGCTTGTTTATTTAATTTCTTGCAAATTGCCATGCTTAGATTTAAGTAATACTTAGATTTAAGGACGAAATTACTTGAAACTTGAAAACATAGTATTGGGTGGAGGTGAGATGATAGTACGTTAGGGAAGCCAATTTGGCGGAACTAGCCGAAGCTACCGATCCAAGACCCAAGCTAGTTAGACCAGAAAATGACCTAATTTAATTTGAAAATGAAATTTCATTAAAAGGCTTTGTCAAGGAAAGGGTGGATGATCCCATAAGGCTTCGGCCAAAGAAGGCCTAGTGCCTCGCCAAGACCTGGAAGCCAATTTCTGAAATTCAAATTCAAGTTAACTTTTGTCAAATTCGAATCTAACTCAAATTTCAAATAATTATAGATTCTAATCTGTTTTTCAAAACTTCTACTTCTCAAACTTATTATCCTCTTGAAAAACACTTAATCTGTTTTCAAAATTTCTGTTTTTTTTCAAAAGTAGATAACTTTTCAAAATAAAATTCCTTTTCAAACTAATTTCTACCCTCAAACCTGTCTCACAAAAACCTTAAGGTTAACGTGTTTGAAAACCCTAGATTCAGTGAGACAGGAAAATTAAGCTCAAATTAAACCACCTTGCTTGTGCCTTCATAATCATGGTCAAACTGTGGTCAACATAGTCAAACTATGATTAACAGAATCAAACTATGATTAACATAGTCAAAAATGGTCAAACACAGTCAAACAGTCAAACCTGGTCAAAGCAGTCAAAAGGCTGCTACTGAGGGCGCCCGTAGCCAGTCGGGCGCCCCCGACAACACTGACAAGGTACCAGCTCCAGTCAAAGCAGCAAAAGCCGCATTTGACTGACATGACATGGGCGCCCGTGACCCGTCGGGCGCCCCTATACACTTCTGTCCCCCACGCTGATTAAAGCAGCCAAAAGGCTGCAATCAACTACTTTTGACCGACTTGACGTGGGCGCCCGTGACCTATCGGGCGCCCCTATCGACAAACCTGTCGTCCACGCCAGCCAAAGCAGCAAAAGCTGCAGTTGACCAGCCTTGGCCAGGGCGCCCGTGACCTGTCGGGCGCCCCCACAGACCGTTTCCCTGCCCGAGGCAAAACGACCTGTAGAGGGCGCCCGGAACCTCACGGGCGCCCCCCCTCAAACTCCTATAAAAGGGACCCGAGACTCCCTCATTTCCCACACCACATCTCACACTCCTTCTTCCCCTTGCCTCATTCTTGTGGATCAAGTGAACCTAAGCCCTCCCTTGCCTCAACCATGCCTCCAAGGTATGAAATTTAGTTGTGCAATTAATTTTTCTTAAATTACATATTTTTTTTGCAAATTCCTTAAGTCTCTTCTTTATCCTTAATCACTTATTTTTTCCTACACTTAGAAAACGCCGAGTAGTTCAGTCGAACCCCGGTAACGAGCCCAGTCCCGACCCTAGGTTTCCTAACCTAGCACTTTGTAACAAATTCGCCCAAACCTCGTACATTCCGATTAAAACAAGTTACCTTAACCGTCATTTCTTCTCCCAATCCTGTCCAGTCGCAATGTCCGCAATTAACTTCTATCAACTGGATAACCTCGTATTCTGCACACATTCGATCAACAACACCCTATGTGCAGAATTCTATAACAACATAGTTAGGCAAGACCACTTGAGCTTCGTCACTACCGTTCAAGGAATGCCCTTGAGCATCACTCCTACCCTACTGAACCGATTTTTGGGACTCCGACCATCTCAGTCCATCTTCTGTTGCTACCCTCCAAGGAACCTGCCCTTCGATGCCCCTACTCTCATATTGACCTGAACACCTTGTACAACTATTTCTTTGGGGAGGCCATGGACCCTGCAGGAGGGCAGTTCCACTCTACCCAACTCCCAATTCAGGACTACGCTCTCTACAGAGTAATTGTCCGTTGCATCCTTCCCTTGTCCACTAGGGACACAGCCACCATGAAACCCTTTCACACTTTTCTTCTCTATGCCCTTATCCACCATCTGGACATAGATATAGGCCTTCACCTCTTCCACTGTATCCTACATGCCTCTAGTGTATCCACTAAGGGGCGGGTCCGCACCCCCTTCTGCCACGTCATCACCTCTATCCTCCACTACCACGGCCGAAACATCGCTGACGGCGAGATTACCACGATGACCGAATTCGATGAGATAGGATTTAGGAACTTTTCTTTAGCCGGTGTAGAGGTCTCGGGCACCGGGGTTCTGACTTGGCGACGCCGACCAGCCGCACAGGACATTGCCGACGAGGAGGTCGAGGTCGACGTTGCCGACTTAGCAGCAGAGGTAAATCAGCCCGCTCCACCGACCTTGTACGAGAGAGTTACACGACTCGAGGCGCACGTCCAGAGCTTCAGAGAAGAAGTAGAAGCGAACCATATTGAAGACCAAGAGACAAACTTAGGCTACTACAACAGCATTATGAGTACCCTCTCAGCCGACAGAGAAGCCTGGAATGCACAGTACCATGAGATCATGGCACGATTTGATGCATGGCAGCCGGGCCCATTTGATCCTCCTGGTCCCTCCTCTTAGATGACTTGGACATGTACCTATTTGACTACCCCTACTGAGTAGGGTTGACCTCTGTTGACTTGTACTAGACTTCTGCTTGAACTATGCTAATCTTAGCTTGGCTTGTTTACTTTTGACTTAATTAAGTTAGGGTTATGCTTAGTAGAATAGAATCATTCGGTTTTTGATTTTTAAATTAATTTTAAAATGTCTTTTAAAATGTTTTTTAAATGTTACTTTAAAAAGTTTCTTTTAAAATTTTTTTTCTTAGTTTTATTTCAAAACTACCCCCTTCAAAACTAGGGTTTTCATCGAAATGGACTTAGACTAGGCTCTAACCCTAGAATTGCATGCACCTATAGATCTAGAAGCCAGCATCTCACAAGCACCTTAGGGTACTTTGAGTGATAACCTAGAAAGGGTTGAGATGCTTAGGTCTTTGCCTCAATTCAAGATGCTTTAAGTCAGTGCATCGGCAGCAATTGGGGCACTAAATGAACAGCAATCAAGTTAAGTATCAAGTTTAGACAAATCTAACTTGAACAGCTCACTTAACTTGACTAACCCTAGCAAAAGCTACTGTTCATAACAGTTAGTAAGTAGCTAATTGGGTTAGACAGATCCCTAAAGATGAAACCAGACTTAGGTCTTAGTTTGTTTCAGTACAGCAAATACTCTATTTAATTATTGCAAATATTGTTCTGCGTTTTTTTTTGATATATGTCAAAGGGGGAGAGTTGGAAAGGAAAGAGGGAACCCAAAAAGTTGTTTTTCAAATTTTTTCCTTTATTCAAAAAGTTTAACCTCAAAGTTAGAAATTCAAAGCTTAAATTTATCCTGTAAAAATTTCTAACTCTGAATTATTTCTAAGCTTAATTTTTTTCTTAAAAATTTTTTTCTAACTCTGAAGTGTTATTAAGTTTTGCTCAAATTATTCTTTGAAATTTTTTTTGACTGAAAATTTTCTAAGTCTAAAATTTTTTAAGTCTGAAAATTTTCTAAATCTAAAATTTTTTTTGTCTGAAAATTTTCTAAGTCTAAAATTTTTAAGTCTGAAAATTTTCTAAGTCTAAAATTTTTAAGTCTGAAAATTTTCTAAGTCTAAAATTTTTTTTAAGTCTGAAAATTTTCTAAGTCTAAAATTTTTTTCCCAAAACTGAAAATTTTCTAAGTCTGAAGTTTTTCCAAAACTGAAAATTTTCCAAAGTTTGAAATGTTTCTAAAACTGAAAATTTGTCTAACGTTTTCTAAAGTCTTCCAAACTTAGAACATCATTTCGAAAAACTTAGCAGATTTCCCAACTTATTATCAAAACATGAAATCTTCTAAGTACTTAACTCAAACCACCTACTTTTGAAAAATCTAGGGGGAGATTTCTTCCAGGGGGAGGGAATCTAACTTAGGATTTCAATTTCAGCATTTTTTCCTTAACTTTTTGAACTAGGTTGCCATATATCAAAAAGGGGGAGATTGTTGGTGCAAATTGCACCCAAGTCAAACCTGTGTTTTGATATTGGCAAAAGGGTTCAAAAGTTAAGGGTTAGTTGTTGTCTAACAAGTTTCTTGAGTGTACAGGAAAAGCCCTAGCGAAGGAATGCTAGGCACTGGCGAAGGACTGCTAGGCTCTGGCGAAGGACTGCCAGAATAGACAAACCCTAGCGAAGGAATGCTAGGCACTGGCGAAGGGCTGCCAGAAGAAAAGACCTAGCGAAGGGCTGCTAGGCACCAAGCGAAGGGCAGCTTGGCAACTCAAGACCTGGCGAAGGACTGCCGGGCAAAAGTCCAACTGGAGGATCCGGTTGGCATCAGGTAAACTCTCCCGAGAGGAGTAGGTGAGGACGCGTTCCCCTAGAGGGAACATTAGGCGTCGGTTCGACCTAGGGCTCCATTTTGGAGACCCAAAGTCAGAACCAAGACAGTCAAGGCTGTGTAAAATTAACTTATTAATTGCTGTTTTGGACTAACCCTGGATGCAGGACCGAAGGACTGTGTTTCTGCAGCTCAGAGAGCCTCAAAGGAGAGAGGCAGTAGCTGAGCAGGGCGCCCCGGATGTTTCGGGCGCCCCAGAGTCAACCCAAAGTCAGCAGAGCAAGTAAACGCCCCGACAGCAGCACATTTGGGGGCGCCCCGGATGTTTCGGGCGCCCCGCGCGCGTCGGGCGCCCCGCGTGTCGCGGGCGCCCACTGTGCCACGCCACTGGCAGCTGCAGCAGCTCATCCTCGCGAAGAAGATGAAGCCTTGACCGGTCAACCCGGGCGCCCCGCGCGCGTCGGGCGCCCCAGTCAAAGGTGATCCCGAAGAAACAGAGATCAGCCTTGACCAGAGGGCTCGCCGGATCGAAAGCCACGTGGGGGGCGCCCCGAGCATCACGGGCGCCCCCAGCCCTATATAAAGGACCCTCGACCCTCTTCTTCAAGCATCAATTCCATTGAACGCAATCACGCTCTTCTGCTCCCGTGCTCTACTCCAGAACCCTCCAGACTCGAGATACAAGCGCCGGCGACGTCCAACTGCTCTGGAACTTCGATTTACACCGGACGTCGGTAACAAAGAAAAGCTGTCTTTTTTTCTTACTGCAATTTACTGTAATCAATCTTTGTAAAATTGTTTTGCGCGATTATAGTATTGCCCATAGTAAACGGTCAACGACCGTGGGCCTTGGAGTAGGAGTCGACCCAGGCTCCGAACCAAGTAAAAATCTTGGTGTTCGCATTGTCTGATTTTGATTATTCCGCTACGCAATTGCTCTTTACGAAATCCGAACGATTTGCGACATTCACCCCCCCTCTCTCGCATCTCTCGATCCAACACAAAGTTTTACAGAAAGTTGTACAGTAGTATTGCAGTAAAAACAAAAGTCTAACTCTTCGTTACCGACGCCCGTTGTGGATCGTTCTTCGGTGCGTAGGGTCGTCGTCGGAGATAGGACCTTGAGATCAGAAGTTTCCGGAGCAGAGCGCTTGAGCGAAGAGTATTGAGGCATTGAATCCAGAGGGTGCCCTGCTTGACTTGGTCTTGCTGGCTTCTCGGCTAACTTCAATCCAATTGCTTCGTTGGCTTGGACCCAGGGCGCCCGAGGCATCCGGGGCACCCGGGACCATGGGGGCACCCGGGAGCTTGGAGGCGCCTGGCCCAGTGAGCTTCCGAAGTGTTTTCTTGCTCAACAGGTTCGATATGGTGCTTCCTGCACCAACATGGTGTGTCCGAGCAGAGAAATCATACTCTATTAGATATGGTATGATCGATAATGAGTCAGACATATCTTCCTACATCCTTCTGAGGATTTGCACTAAAGACGACTCTTTTCACACCTAACCGAGCTCCATCAAAGGTCATCATAAAGACATCATATACGATATGGACTGGGAAAAGTCCCACAATGTCTTTTATGAGGATTTGGGGTTGTGAGTCTTACGTTCGACGTCAAGTCTCAGATAAACTTGGACCCAAATCTGATAAGTGTTATTTTGTAGGATATCCCAAGGAAACAAAGGGATATTACTTATACAATCCCACACTAGGCAAAGTGTTTGTCGCTAGAAATATCATTTTTTCTTGAAAGAGAGTTTATTTCTAGAAGAAATAGTGGGAGTAAAATCCATCTTGAAGAAGTTCAAGATGCAGATAATACTGTGGCCTTGATGGATATTAAACAGACACCACAAAGTATTGTGGATCATGAGATTGTTGCATAAGAAGTTGTGAAGCAACAACCTGTTCAAGTAGACCAATTTCTTCGCAGATCTGATAAGATACGTTATCGGCCTGAGAGATATTCATTTCTCTTGTCTGACCATGATGACATTATGCTTGTTGAGTTGAATGAGCCTACATCCTATCAAGAAGCTATGATGAACCTAGATTCTGAGAAATGGCTAGAGGCCATGAAGTCCGAAATGAAATCCATGTACACTAACCAAGTATAGACTTTGGTTGATCCAGCTGAGGGAATTAAACCCGTTGGGTATAAGTGAGTCTTTAAAAGAAAGACTGACATGGATGGTCTTATGCATACCTATAAAGGGTGATTGCTAGCTAAAGATTTCAAGTAGATTCATGGTATCGACTATGATGAAACTTTTTCACCAGTTGCGGTGCTTAAGTCTATTCGGATCATGCTTGCTATTGCAGTTTACCATGATTACGAGTTCTGACAGATGGATGTTAAAATCGCATTCCTAAATGGGAATTTACTCGAGGATGTGTACATGACACAACCTGAGAGTTTTGTAGATCCAGAGCATGCTGGAAAGGTATGTAAGTTGCAAAGATCCATTTATGGCATAAAGCAAGTTTCTCGAAGATGGAATCTTCGATTCGATGATGCAATCAAAGCGTTTGGTTTTATCAAGAATGAAGATGAACCCTGTGTCTACAAGAGAGTTAGTGGGAGCACAATTATCTTCCTGATCTTGTATGTGGATGACATACTCCTCATTAGAAATGATATCCCTTCATTACAGTTTGTGAAGACGTGGCTAGGGAATTGTTTCTTAATGAAAGACTTAGGTGAAACAACCTATTGGATAGCTTGGCGGGTTTCCTAAGCGAATACCGGGTCGACCATGGGAAACCTCTCCATGTCCACGGATTAAAAAATTTAATCCGAATGGAGACCTATCTCCCAAACAACCGTCTCGTCGTCGTACTAATTGATCCGAGTTACAACTTGGCCAAACATGATGCTCAAGCCTTGTAACTTGCCTAACCAATTAGTCGCGAAAAAGACGACGAATGGATCGCCGATTTTTGTATTTATTATCGGGGTCTATGACATGATTAATTATCACAATTAATTATCAAATAATTAACACAAAGATAATTAATCAACCATATAAAATGATAGAAATCAAAGAGCCGTAAGAGAAGATTATACCTCTCGTTACCTCGCGATTTTCTATTGTATGACCCTTCCCTCTTGAATGACGTGTGGGCGATGGTCTACCAAGAACCGGAGTCACCAAGGGCCACTCAACACCACGTCCTTCCACTAGCCGAAACCCTAGAGCTAGGGTTTTTGCTGACAAGCCTTCTTCTCCTCCTCCCTTGCGCCGCCAGCCTAGACCCGACCACGGTTTGGAACCGCCGGTTCGACGGTTCATGGGAGGTTGCCCCTTAACCTTAACCGCCCAAGCCGATTACAGTTCAAGGTTCGAGACCACCGGTTCACGGTTCGCCATGGATCGCCACAGTTCGAAATTATTATATTAAAAAAAATAAAAATTAAATTTAAAATATAAAATTTATTAAAAAAAGGCTTGCACTTATATAAGTTGCCTACGTATCCCCTTAGGGTGTCGGGGAATCAAAGCCCACGTAATTCTTTTACATTTTTACCCTTTTATAATATTTATCACTCACTTCCATTTCCTCCCGTTCCCGTTGTATTTGTTCCTTCGGTATCAAATTCTTCGACTTCGTCTTTTGAAAGTTGCATTCCTTGGATTCTTTTCTTGGCTCTGGTCCAATCGTCTAGTAATGCTTGAGCTTCCAATGAGTCGGGAGACATAGTTGATCGCCGTTCATCTAATATATTGCCGCCGGCACTGAACGTCTACTCCACAACAACAGTTGACACTGGAGAAGCTATTTCTTTTGTGATCACGGAGAGAACGGGAAAGCTTTGAGGCTTCTGTGACCACCACTTCAAGATATCGAAATCTTCGCTATCTGCTTCATTAAAATCAAAGGAAGTCGTAAAATAATTCTCAAGTTCCTGTGTGGAACTTGAGGATCCTCGTGGACGTTTCGTCCGTTCTTTTAATAAAAGTTGTACTTTTGTAAGTTTTAAATTAGTAGTAGTAGGTTGTTGTGTTTCAGAAATATTAGTTTTTATTCCATATTTAACATAATATTGATTATAAAGATCATATAAATAATTTCTAATATTATATATAATATTAACTGGATCCGGAGAAAAAGAATCTTTAATAGGAATTAAAGCGTCATAATATAAAGTTAACATTTATTGTAAAACTTCTAATTTAAATCTAGGATCTAAAGCAAATGCAATTATATAAATTTCAGGAATAAAATAAAAATATTTTTCCCATTTAGTTTTCATAGCTAATATGCATAAAGTTAAAGCTTCATTATTGACATGTTCTTTTAATATTAATACTATACTACAAAAATTTACTAAAATTAAATGAGTAGTGGGATAATAAACACCGAAAAGTTATTTAGTTGTATCGTTAAATACTTTTAAAATTTCACAAATATTACTACAAATATTTCATTATTATGAAAATAAATATATATTAGTATTACTATTTTGTGTAAAAAATAAACATAATAAATTTTTATATTGAAATGAATCTTATAATAATTGATATGTTGAATTCCAATGTGTTGGAACATCACGTGGAAATTTTTTAGGTCTCATTCCATTAGCTTTACAAAATCTACTCCATTGTTCATCATAGATGGATGCGACCATAAATATGAAATTGCGATTCTAATTAGTTGAATATAATTTTCTAAAAGTTTTAATCCATCTTGAACACATAAATTTAAAACATGACATACACTACGAATATGAAAAAATAAATCACCAATAACAGGTTGACAAACAAATTTTAGTTCATCTATAGAAGCGGTATTAGAACTAGCATTATCTAATGATATTGAAAATATTTTATGAGTCAATCCATATTCTCCTAAAATTAAACATAATAATTGTGCAATGTTATGGGCAGTATGTGATTAATCAAAAACTCTATAAGCTAACAATCTTTTTTGGAGGATCCAAGAGTTATCAATCCAATGGCATATCACACCCATATAAGAATGAGTTTGCCAATGATCACTCCAAATATCAGAACATAAAGAAACTTTACTATTTAATTTACTAAATTCATCAATTTAATTTTTTTATCTTGTTTTACTAATCTTTTAATTGTACAAGTTAGTGTAGTCCTAGGAATACGTTAAGCAACTGGATTAAGAGATTCTTTACAAAAATTTTCAAATGTGCATTTAGATCCAAAACTAAAAGAAAGATGTTCTACAGAAACAAATTTAGCTAATGATTCTCTTAATTTATTATCCGAATATAAAAATAAACTAGAATCAGTACTACTACCACTAGAAAATTTGATAATTGTGTTTGAGAGCGGTCAAGCCCATATTCCGTCGGGTGCTTCGTTTCTACATGTCATTTCAACGACCCATAGCCGCCGCCACCTTAGAATTTGTAGGAAGCATTGCAATGCTTACATTTTGCATGCAATTCTCCTGATGGAAGTGTGACCTTCTCAAAAATTTTAGTGAAAATAGAAGATTTTAAAGGAGGATTTTCCCGAACCTTAGAAGTAATTGTATCGGTACTTCCTTGCATTTCGGGCATCGAAGGGTGTTGGGGCTGAGCCTCGGTCTCATCATCGGTGGATTGAATTTGAATGTTGGGATCCTCATATGCTATTTCTTTTCCCCTCTAAGATCGATATGATGAAGCTCCGTAACCACCTTCCATTATCGTCGAAAGATGAAGAACGCGTAGTGAAGTTGAGACTTGAGATTTGAGAATAAGAGATTGAGAGAAGAGAAGATATGTATGAAAATGATGAAATGAACTCGCTATTTATAGAGTTTGGATCATAACGGTCACTAAATCATAGTCATTGATCAAACAACGGTCAAATGATCTCAACCATTGAAAAAAAAACAAAAAAACAAAAAAAACCCCAACGACACTGAACCGGCGGTTCGACGGTTTTCATCTGCCCCGAACCGGAACCGGCCTGGCATCCTACCAGGCTAGTTCTGGTTCGACCCGGCGAACCGGGTCAATGGGCCATCTGGCCCGTTGACCCGGGCTGGTTCCGGGCCGGGTCCGGGCTGAACCCGGCCCGTGGGTAGGTTTATGCCGGACACTCCAAGAACTCCAAGGTGCGCCGGCCACAAGCTCTCAGATCAGAGAAGGTAATGGAAGATGAAGAAGTAGAAGAGGAAGGAAGAAGAAGTCCTTCCCAAAACCCGCCGACCTCTCTCTTTTGCTTCCTCACCGCCGGCGCCGCAAGAAGACACTCCTTGTCGCCGGCCAACCTCTTGTCTTCTCCTTTATCGTGCTCGCACAAGAGAGGGAGAAGAGAGGAAGGGAACAAGAGGAAGACCAAGCTTTTTCCTCTTCCCAACCGAACTCCTCTTCTTCTTCTCCACCGGAGCCGCCCAACCCTAAGAGAGAGGGAGAGGAAGAGAGAATAGGAGAGAGGGACCCCGAGTTTGTTGTGTGTTAGATAGCCTTGGTTTCATGACACCATGGGGTATTTATAGGGCTACAATAGGGACCATGAGGAGAAGTTGGGTCTTAGCCACCTAATGGATCAAGGCCCGATCCATTAATAAAGAGTCATTCCACTAAAGACTCTTCATTGAACTACCTCACCAACCCCCATATTTACATATGAGCTCCACCGATTATGAGTACAATTTCTCCCCGTGCTTAAGATATTGAGGGGGCACTTGGTATATATTCGGTAATGGAAATGATAATGGGTATTGATTGAGGGGTTTATGGGTTTAGTGATAACCTAGTGGGGGTTGGGTTATCAAATCAAGGGTATCATATCCATATTTTGATTCCGATTCTCATATACCAAGCATCATAAATGGGAATGAAATTATTTCATTCCCATTCCCACCTTCTAAACCTTCTTACCAAGTGCCCCCTAAATGTCTGTTGATTAATTTAAATTACTGACAATTTTAATTAATCAACATCTAACTCCTTGATTAGTACCACTCATCCTTATTATCATGTTGGACCAAGTCCACCTGCAGGATTTAACATGATGAACCTTATGAGCTCATCAAGGGGGGCATCATCATCCCGACTCACCAGAATACAGTTTCCGTCTATAATCAACAGCACACCATGTCAATAATATTATTTCCCAATTTATTGGGCCTATCGATTTAACAGAATAAATCTCGCCCATTGGTAAATCAAACAAATAAATACTAAGTACATGTGCCCATTATTATATCGGCATTCAGAGCATGCACTCCATAATAAACTGAGGTCTGATCCAATTATAAAGTCAGTATAAATTGAATCACCTCTATGTCGGTCCTGCTCAATGCACACAAAGTGCACTAGTGTAATTCTACTACAATCATCCCGATGGTTTGTCCAATTTCATCTTGGTTGTGAGCCTCTACTTATACTTTATAAGGGATCGATAACATGATCTTCTGTGTGACACCACACACCATATTATCTACAATGTTAAGTATCAGACATTTATGCATATACTAATATAAACATGCAACAGTGATCTTGTGTTTCTCTTCCAAAATATAGATGTCTTATACAAAAGGCAAGACTTTTAGTATATATCCTAACAATCTCCCACTTATACTAAAAGACTCTGCTATCCTCACAATGTCATACATCTTACTCCCATATCCTCCACATGCCTAAAAGCTCTTGCTATCAAGGCCTCAGTGAAAGGATCTGCCAGGTTGTCCTCTGATGTAATCTAGGTGACAACAATTTCTCCTCGCTTAGGTGGTACTTGCGCTCTATGTGTTTACTCGTTTTATAGGCTCATGGTTTCTTCGAGTTTGCAACTGCACCACTGTTATCACAACAAATTGTGATATCTCTGGGCAAACCAGGAATCACATCCAAGTCCATCATGAGGTTCCTAAACCATACAGCTTCCTTTCATCGCCTCAGAGGCTGCCACATACTCAGCTTCCATGGTGGAGTCCGCCACGCATTTCTGGTTAACACTCCTCCATACTATGGTTCCACCTCCTAAAGTAAACACAAAACCCCGTGGTAGACTTACTTTTGTCCCTATCCAATTGGAAATCTTAATCCGTATAACCCACAGGGAGTAATTGGTTTGCCCGGTAAACCAGCATATAATCCCTGATCCTTCTCAGGTACTTCAGTATATGCTTTACCGCACTCCAATGTCCCTGTCCAGGGTTACTCTGATATCTGCTAACCTGCCCTCGAAAAGTAGATATCCGGTCTCATACACAGCATAGCATACATGAGGTTTCCTATAGCTGATGCATAAGGAACTGTTTTCATCTCCTCCATCTCCTTTGATGTTATAGGAAACATCTCCTTAGATAGAGGAACTCCATCCCTGAAAGGTGCAAAACCTTTCTTGGAGTTTTCCATGCTAAAACGAGCTAGGACAGTGTCTATGTATGAAGCTTGGGATAAGCACAATATCCTTTTCTGGCGATCCCTTATAATCTTGATCCCAAGGATATGCCCTGCTTCTCCCAAGTCCTTCATATCAAACTGTTTGGATAACCATACCCTTACGTCTGATAATACTTTGACATTGTTGCCAATGAGCAAAATATCATCTACGTATAGTACAAGAAATACCACTACGTTTCCGTCACATCTCTTATATACACATGACTCATCCGGACTTTGAATAAATCCATATGACTAGATTACCTCATCAAAGCGGATGTTCCAAGATCTTGAAGCTTGCTTCAATCCATAAATGTATCGATTAAGCTTGCACACAAGATGCTCTTTGCCCTTTGCAATGAATTCCTCTAGTTGCTTCATATAGATGGTCTCCTCACAACTTGTGTTAAGGAAAGCTGTCTTGACGTTCATTTGTCATACCTCATAATCCATATGAGTGGCAATAGATAAGAGAATCCGGATAGACTTAAGTATGACTATCGGCGAAAAGGTCTCCTCATAATCGATACCCTCTTTCTGAGTATACCCTTTTGCAACAAGTATAACTTTAAAGGTCTCAACCTTCCTGTCTGCTCCTCTTTTTCCTTTGTAAATCCACTTGCATCCAATGGCTTTTATACCATTAGGTGGTTCTACTAGCTCCCAGATGTGATTAGAATCCATAAATTCTATCTCAGAATTCATTACCCTTTGCCAAGATACCGTATCTTTATCTTGGAGTGCCTCGTCATAGGTCCAGGGATCAGGCTCATGTTCGCCAGGGACCAAGTCCTAAGACTCTCCCAAGAACATGAATCTCTCAGGTTGTCTAACAACCCTCCCATTGCGACGAGGTACCACCTGTATATCTTCTGTGACACGCGGTGCAGTGACTTGTGGTATATCCTCTTGTACTGTTGGTACTAAGGTCGAAACACCCCCTCTTAATTCCTCAAGAACAAGTCTACTATTGGGCTTGTGGTTCATCACATAGTCTTCCTCTAAGAATCAGACATTCATGCTAATGATTACCTTCTGATCCTTAGAAGTATAGAACAGACCACCTTTCGCCCCTCTAGGATAGCCTACGAACAAGCACACTTCTGTACGAGATTACATCTTATCAGTATCTCCCTTTAGCACATGTACTATACTACCCCAAATTCGAATATGTCCTAGACTATGCTTTCGCCCAGTCCACAATTCTGTGGGAGTAGAGGGTACTGACTTAGATGGTACCAAGTTCAGTATGCACGCTGCCGTTTCCAGAGCATATCCCCAGAACGAATTTGGCAACTCGGAGTAGCTCATCATCAATCTAACCATCTCCATAAGAGTCCTATTTCTTCGCTCTACTACACCGTTCTGTTGGAGTGTATCAGGTGCAGACAATTAGGATTAAATCCCAGCCTCTGATAAGTAAGTCCTAAACTCTCCCAATAGGTACTCGCCGCCACGATCTGATCGTAATGTCTTGATACTTTTACCTTGATGTTTCTTTACATCAGCCTTGAATTCTTTGAACTTATCAAAGCATTTAGACTTGCGGCACATCAGGTAAATGTACTCATACCTTGAATAATCGTCTATAAAAGAGATGAAGTATTCAAAGGCACCTCTAGCTTGGATAGACATAGGACCACACAAATCAGAATGAACCAACTCTAATACATCTTTGGCCCTACACCCCTTGGCCTTGAAAGACCTCTTAGTCATTTTACCTTCCAAGAAAGATTCACAGGTTGGGAAGTCTTCCACCACCAATGAACCCAAGGGTCCATCAGCTATCAACCTTTGAATCCTACTAAGGTTAATATGACCAAGTCTTAGATGCCAAAGATATGTTTGGTTCATCTTCGAAGGTTTTTTCTCTTAAGGTTAGATGATGAGTTATTAACTTCTACTTACATCGTGGGAGATTTTGGTTCTAAAGTATACAAATTGCCAACTAATTTACCTGAACATATAATCTCTCTATTCCTTTTTATAACAACACGGTCATTAAAAGTAATAGAATATCCATCCTTTGTTATTTTAGAAACCGAAACAAGGTTCTTTCTAAAACTAAGTACATAAAGGCAATTTCTTGAAACCAAAACTTTATTCCTCTCAAAAGACAAATAAACATCTCTCACTGCAATAGCTGCCACCTCTGTAGCATTGCCTATGTAGACGGTAATCTCTCCATCAGCTAGTCATCAGGTTTCCTGAAACCCCTGTAAAGAATTGTAGACATGATCAGTGGCTCCCCTATCTACACACCAGGTACCGGTAGATATCACTGCTAAGCATGTTTCAACAACTAAACAAAAGATATACCTTTGTCTTGATGACGAGGACAACCCGCCTTACAGTGTCCAGTCTGCTTGCACGTGAAGCACTTGCCTCTCAGCTTCTTCACGCCAGTCCGAGGTGCCTGAGATCCTGCCGCCTTCTTGGCCCTACCTTATTTCTTCTTGTTCTTGCCTTTCGGCACAGAAGTAGAAACCCTCTGAGTAACCAAGGCATGAGAACTCTTACGAAAAAACCCCTCTGTCGCCTGGAGTTCTGCCAGAAGTTCCCCCAACGTATATGTACGCTTGTTCATATTGTAGTTCAGGCGAAACTGCTCAAAACTCCTAGGCAGAGACTGGAGAATGATATCGACTTGGGTTTCCCCATTGATCTCCACTCCAAGGACTTCAATCTCATTCAGATGAGCTATCATTTTCAGAACATGATCCCTCATAGGTGTTCCCTCAATTATGATAGTCGTCATCAAGTTCCTCATCGCATCCTGCCTAGCGGCCCGATTCTGGTGTCCGAAGAGTTCCTTGAGGTTGAGCATCATGTCATAAGCAATGGGCATGACCTGATGTTGATGTTGCAATACATTTGACATAGAAGCCAAAATATAACACCGCGCCATCTCATCTGCCTTGACCCACTTCTTATAATGCTCCCTCTCCTCTTCACCGGAATTCTAGCTAGGCTTTTCAGGACATTCCTCAAAGAGTACATATTTGTACTCCTCCGCAGTTAGGACAATGTCCAGGTTTCATTTCCAATCTATGTAGGTAGGGTTCGTAAGTTTATTTTCCTTAAGTATTGTAGCTAGTGGGTTGAAAGCTATTTTGAAAATAACCTAAGAATCACAACTTTAGATTTCAAGAAATATTGATTCCTCAAAACAATAAATTTGAAATCAACCAACACCTCAAAACACCGTGAATTTCGCATGCCACGATAGTGTGGACGTATACAAATTCTATATTTGTAAGAGGAGGTTTTTGACAAACTTTTTGACAACCTAACTTTTTGGCAAATAAAATTAATAGTTGGTCCCCTTCGGCCCTACAAATAATAGCAGTGACTCTGATGGGGAGGATACTATTATTTGCATCTAAGTGTTTACCATTACACGATACTAAGAAAATTATCTCGGATTATGTGTCGCCCGATGGGGAAAATCACACGCTCCTAAATAATTTTCTATAATCATGTCTGACCCAGTGATCCGCAGAACAAGCCCATCCGATGGGGAGGAAGACACTCAGAGCTGACGCGTAGGCTTGTTCGCATCACTTGTCAAATTAGTAATGGAGGTCACGGAACCCTTAGGGTCCCTCTCCCACTTAGTTATTTATAATGATGAATTTTCCATGCACGCACGACAAGCACATAAACTAAAACAATAAATAAGAAAAATTCTAAATTTTTTCAACTATCATGGCTTTAGTCTCCAATGTGCCTCCAGTCGTGTCGCCACCTCGTCCGCTCATCCCTACACCATACGCAAGCCACCATTGAAGGGATCTCTGAGCCGAGATGAAAAGCTATTTATTTATATCCATCTATCCTATACTCCAACAAAGGAGTGTACATAACATCTAGATCGAAAGTAAATAAAAGCGCGGCTAAACAGGTGTCGTATTTAATTTAAAAAAATTAAATACTAATTTAGCCTCGTCAACCCCAAGGATTCAAATAATTACAACCATGCACAACCAATCACATACACAGATTATTTAAGTCATAATAGTTGGAATCTCATGTCTGCAACCAAAGAGTTAGCCTACGCTATTATCCGACAAAGATAAAATACATGATAAAATATAAAAAGTAACCGAATCCTAAACACACAAAATCGGAAACCTCAGCTCTGATACCAGTTGTTGGATAGCTTGGCGGGTTTCCTAAGCGAATACCGGGACACCCATGGGAAACCTCTCCATGTCCATGGATTAAAAAATTTAATCCAAATGGAGACCTATCTCCCAAACAACCGTTCGTCGTCGTACTAATTGATCCAAGTTACAACTTGACCAAACATGATGTTCAAGCCTTGTAACTCGCCTAACCAATTAGTCGCAAAAAAGAAGACGAGTGGATCGCTGATTTTTGTGTTTATTATCGGGGTCCATGACATGATTAATTATCATAATTAATTATCAAATAATTAACACAAAGATAATTAATCAACCACATAAAATGATAGAAATCAAAGAGTCGTAAGAGAAGATTATACTTCTCATTACCTCGCGATCTTCTATTGTATGACCCTCCCCTCTTGGACGTCATGTGGGCGACGATCTACCAAGAACCGGAGTCACCAAGGGCCACTCAACACCACCTCCTTCCACTAGCCGAAACCCTAGAGCTAGGGTTTTCGCCGGCAAGCCTTCATCTCCTCCTCCCTTGCGTCACCGGCCACTCCAAGACCTCCAAGGTGCGCTGACCACAAGCTCTCAGATCATAGAAGGTAATGGAAGATGAAGAAGTAGAAGAGGAAGAAAGAAGAAGTCTCTTCTTCTTCCCAAAACTCGTCGGCCTCTCTCTTTTTCTTCCTCACAGCTGGCGCCGCAAGAAGACACTCCTTGCCATCGACCAACCTCTTGTCTTCTCCTTTGTCATGCTAGCACAGAGGTTGAGAAGAGAGGAGGGGAACAAGAGGAAGACCAAGCGTTTTCCTCTTCCCAACCGAACTCCTCTTCTTCTTCTCCACCGGCGCCGCCCAACCCTAGGAGAGAGGGAGAGGGAGAGGGAGAGGAAGAGAGAATAGGAGAGAGGGACCCCGAGTTTGTTGTGTGTTAGATAGTCTGGGTTTTATGACACCATGGGGTATTTATAGGGCTACAATAAGGACCATGAGGAGGAGTTGGATCTTGGTCACCTAATGGATCAAGGCCCGATCCATTAATGAAGAACCATTCCACTAAAGGCTCTTGATTGAACTACCTCACCAATCCCCATATTTATATATGAGCTTTACCTATTATGAGTACAATTTCTCCCCGTGTTTAAGATATCGAATGCCCGTTGATTAATTTAAATTACTGACAATTTTATTAATCAACATCTAACTCCTTGATCAGTACCACTCATCCTTATCATCACGTTGGACCAAGTCTACCTGCAGGATTTAACATGATGAACCTTATGAGCTTATCAAGGGGGCATCATCATCCTGACTCACCAGGACACGGTTTCCATCTATAATCAACGACACACCATATAAATAATATTATTTCTCAATTTACCGAGCCTATCGATTTAGCAGAATAAATCTCGCCTATTGGTAAATCAAAGAAATAAATACAAAGTACATGCACCCATTATTATATCGGGATTCAGAGCATGTACTCCATAATAAACTGTGGTTTGATCTAATTATAAAGTCAGTATAAATTGGTTCACCTCTATGTCGGTCCTGCTCAATGCACACAAAGTATAATTCAAGACAAACCACACCTATAAGGGACCAACAACATGATCTTCTGTATGACACCACACACCATATTATCTACAATGTTAAGTATCCGACATTTATGCATATACTAATATAAACATGCAACAGTGATCTTGTTATTCTCTTCCAAAATGTAGATGTCATGTACAAAAGGTAAGGCTTTTAGTATACATCCTAACACAGCCTATATCCTAGGCATCAAGATCTATAGAGATAAATCTAAGAGATTGCTTGGCTTAAATCAGAGTACATATATTGACAAGGTGCTTAATTGTTTTGCCATTTAGAATTCCAAAAAGGGATTTCTGTCGATGTCACATGGTATGAGCCTTTTGAAGACTTAATGTCCCTCTTCTAAGGAGGAGAGATATCGCATGGATTAGATCCCTTATACATCTGCTATAGGGTCTATCGTGTACGTTATGCTTTGTACTCGTGCAGATGTTTCGCATTCTTTGAGCATGATTAGCAGATACCAGTCAGATCCAGGTGAAAGTCATTGGACAGCTGTCAAGAATATTCTTAAGTACTTACGAAGGACAAAAGAAGATTTCTTGATATTTGGAGGCAATGAGGAGCAAGCTATAAAGAGATATAGTGACGCAAACTTCCAAACTGACAGGGATGATTTCAGATCGCAGTCAGGGTATGTATTTTGCTTGAATAGTGGCACTGTGAGCTGGAAGAGTTCGAAGCAGGACACAGTCGCAGATTCTACAATAGAGGTCGAGTATATTGCAGTGTCTGATGCAACAAAAGAGACTGTTTAGATCCGAAAGTTCATTACAGAGCTTGGTGTAGTTCCTAGTATAGCAGACCCGATAGACCTCTATTGTGACAACAATGGGGCTATTGCACAGGCTAAGGAACCTCACTCTTATCAGCGGACCAAACACATACTACGGCGCTTCCATCTCATTCGAGAGATCATCGATAGAGGAGATGTGAGGATATGTAGAGTACCCACTGATGCTAAAATTACAGATCCTTTGACTAAGGCTTTGGCAGAGAAGAAACATGATCGTCACAGTAGGCCACTGAGTATTAGATATTACAGTGATTGACACTAGTGCTAGTAAGAGATTGTTAGTAGGATCCGTAGAGCCAATTATGTGATAATTGACTAGGGACCTTTTGTATCATATTCTATCATTAATAAAGACATGTTTGGTTATTATACTTACTTTATATTTGTGACAAATAACTAAGTATAATAATGCCCTTGGGTAGTAGGTTTTTATTTACATAATATCGATTGGTTGAATCGATAGTGAAATGATGTAGAGAATACTATACTAAACCATTCCTAGTCAAGCATTAATATTCAAAGACAATATTAATGCATGGAGACTAGCATGTAGGTCAATTGATGACTTGAGCTCACAAGTCATGGATATATGATATCAAGTTGACACATGGATATATATTAGAGAATGTGTACTAAATCGACCCGCCATGAGAAAGATTCATAGATTGTCATATGAGTGTCATAAACTTTCTCATGTGACTATTAGTATGAATAGTCCTTAGACCTAAAATCACTACGGTTCCTTACATTAGGAGTTATGTACTTTGGTATCGTCAAACGTCACCTGTAACAGGGTGGACTATAAAGACAATCACTGGGTATGTAATGAATTATGCGGAGGGATGTGAGTGATATAGATGGGATCTATCCCTCCCATATGACGGAAGTGATATCTGTGGGTCCCTTGATCGAGTAAGACTACTAAAATGCATGACCATGCTTAAATGAGTCAATATGAGATATTGAGCTCATTTGTTTGAGTGAGTCTACTCGAGGATCAAGAAACACAAAGATTTATCGAGGATGACAAGGTCTATGCCTCATTGGTCAATCAAGATATCAAGGATAGAAAGACAAGACCATATATTGTTATAGTCACAGAGGTTAAATCGGATCTTGACTTTCTCATCACTTGGGTAGCAATGATGTATTGCTAGATGCCGCTCATTGCTTATGTGTCTAAAGTGGTTTAGACACATTGCCAATGTTACGAGAATCTATTGGGTCACATACTAAGACGAGGCTTCGGAGATTAATTGATCTTAGTTTGACTAAGATTTAATCCGAATTGGATTAATTGAGTTAGACTCAAGTGAATCCAATTGGATTATGGGATTGAAATCTAATTTGAGTTTGACTCATTTAGATTAGACTTAACCACATTTGAATAATATATTAATTCATTAAAATATTTAATAAATTAATAATAAAGAAAAATGAAAAATTTCTCTTCATTGGATGAAGAGAAGTTGAAGAGTCACATGAGAAAATATGCTCTAATTGGATTTTTATTGGCATTAATGGAGGGAGGTTAAAAGGGAAAAAACTCTTTATATTCATGGGATGAGTATAAAAGAGTTTTTCTTGTCATTTGGATGAAAAACATCATTTTTCCTTCTCTTCCTTCTGTTAGCTGAAATCCCTCTTCTCCCTCTCACTACAACAAATATGACTTTTCGCAGCGCGCAATAATTGTATCCGCAGCGTGCATCGAATGCTACATAACTCCAAGCTGTTAAAAGTCGCAACTTATTCGCAGCGCGCAGCTGCGCGCTGCGGATAAGTTGCATCCACAGCGCGCGGCTACACGCTGCGGATAAATGGATCCGCAGCACACGAATATACACTACGGATAATTACATCCGCAGCGAGTGGCTGCGCGCTGCGGATACCAATATATTCCATATAATTAAAATCACACATATACACATCTTATACAATTTGATAATACAATAAATATACATCACTTCTCTCAATTAACAACATCCAAAATTAAAACATTTATATCACAATTAATCATCAACACCACACTTTACCAAAATAGCATTTCACTTACTAGCAAAAACCATTACAATAAGTCTAAAATAACTGAGTAGCAAAAAAAAAAATTACAAACTAGTCATAAGTCTAAAGTAAGTAACTCAGTCAAAAACTATAAACTTAGATAACCAAGCAACTGTGCTTCCTATTGCATCTTCGAGAAATAACATTTCATTGTTTGGTCGAATGAGATCCAGCTTGTTCACAAACACCCTATCAATCCAAACTTTCCAACAAGCTCCACCAAGAGGAACGTGATGCACTTTTACTTTGGGATCTGTGGACGCAATTCGACCTTCTGCAACAACTCCATCAATACTCCAATGAAGCAGCTTACATTTAGTATTATCAATGATATCTTCACGACTTAAGTTCTTTAGTTGTAACTGTATAATCAAAAAAATCTGTAAGAAAATGTATAATGAATGCACAGCAGTTAACTTGTACAACGAATGTAAGAAATAGTTACTCAAATAGTTACTGAATGCACAGCAGTTAACTTATAAACTCAGAGCACATCAATAAGCTCAAATAGTTACTGAATATTCATTTGCAAAATATGATAACAATGACGAATACTGAAATATACTGTAGTCTATGGATCAAAGACCTTAAACACTGAAACTGTGCTACAAGGTTGATACTGTAATATACTACAGTCTTTTTCAGTTGATACTTGATAGTATTTTCCTGCATTTATCAAGGTTATTCGTATTGATACTCATCACTGTTCCATGATACACAGATACCAAAACTTGAGCATAACTGGAGTTCAGAATATGCATTTGATTAACAGGAAACAATGAGTAAAATGTTAAAGACTTAAGTTCAGAGATGAATAATACGTTGAACTATCACATCTTTGAAATTCATTATAATGGTGCACCATCAAAAAATTAGCTTCGAGATAACATACAGACAGGAGCTGGACAAATATACATGTAAAGATTTAAGAAAAAACTGAAAACTGTCAGGAAAAATTTAACTGAATATCTACAGTAGCTAGACAAGAAAAATTGAAAAAAAATGTGCAAATGCAAAAAAAAAAAAATATATATATATATATATATATCTTTTTCTGAAAAAGAAAGTTATGATGTTTGTTGAGTAATCAACAGCCCAAACAAAGGCATGAAGAGATTTATTAGGAAAATGCTTCAAAAGGCACTTCCATAATTGCGATAAACGAGAATATATACATCTTTTAACATGAACACAGGGTGTCCGCGAGATGATTTTGATATGTCATAGGACCATAGATTCTAGTTCTAACTTTATTGAAAAGAAAATTTTGATTATAATCTTAAGTAACAGTTTTGCCATCTCCTAACCAAAATAAACGCTACAGCACAAGCTAACTAGCTAAATTTCTAAAATGGATAATGATCATAACACCATATTTTGCTAAAGGTATTGCACAGTTCGCACATTGATGGAAACTTTTAACAATTCACATGTCAAATCACACTTGCCTTGACCTGCCACAAACAATTAGATAATATCCAGTACTTAAAAAATGATTAGCACCATCGCCATATACAAAAATATATTAGATGTTCTTTATTATGATATTGAACAAGTTATTGCATATATATGCTAACAGATGAATATCCACAACCTTCCAGATTCACCAAAAAGGATCCTCTCGTTTGCAAACTATTTCTTATATAAAGCATATTCATTTCAATTTCATTAGGCTATGTGCATTAAACAAGGAAAAAAATAAAATGGCTATTAAAACAGCAATTAGGGAATTATTTGTCTTCTCAACCGCATTTATCTAAGTACTTATATTAGTGAAGGGATCATAAGAAAAAATCATGAAGGTAAATCATACACGACGGATGTGCTAAGATACAGAAATGCTACAATAGTTTCAACAAATCCATGAGATCATGTATCTTGTTTCCTGAGTTGTAGTTTGTTGTTGGCTAACATTGCAAATATTGTCAATTTTTTTTGCACCATGAATATCAACACCGTCACGAATATAATTGCCAACATCGCTACCAATACGACCACTAGCAACCTAATTTTACAACAAATTATATCAATTAATACTAATATCATTGACATGAATCTAAAAAAAATCATAATAATTAAGACTAAATGTATGTTATTTAATTACTTACTTGTTCTTGTTCATTTTGTTGCCTTTGGTTTTGTAAAAACAGGGTTCTCATTTCTTGCATTTCTTGTTGAAGATTATACACCATATGTTCAAGATGTTTAACAGCTCCATTCTGCACAGACATTCCAACTTTTGATGGTGTAACTCCAAATCCCATTCCTCGCACTCTACCTCGAGATTCCTTGCCAAATACAAGGCTAATTGCATTATCAGCAATATTAGTTGTCTTTAGAGATTCGGATGGACACTCCTCTATTTTTTTCTGCAAATAACAAGATACAAACTTTGTAAATAAAAAGTTTATATTAATAATGACAATTAATGTATTAAAATTTTTAGATATAATAACAAAAGATAACTTCATTACTATTTTCTCAGCAACAACTTCACTAATAGGTTGTCCATTTTTCTTTGTGTGACCTTCAATCCAAACTTTTGATCTTGTAATTGGTGTATTTGCAGGACTTGTTTTTTCCTAAAGATATAGTGTTTTATAAAAATAATTAGGAAAAAATATTAATGTTAAGTATAATGTCAAAATTTTCATAACGTTTTAAAAAATAATAATACTTACCATAATGCTAGCCAAACGAGCATAACCTCTCCGACTCATCGTGTGAAGGTGGTTTTGATTTACCCTGATTGTTCTAAATTTTTTACTCTTTTCCTGATAAGAAATATTTAAATCCACAAATATTTGTAATATAACAAATTTCATTAAGTGACTATATAAAAATTAATACTTACTTGAAATTCAGGTGATAATGTCCTCTTCACAAATAATTCCCACTGCTCTTGATCAATAAATTCATGCTTCAAAAAATTAAGATTTCGTGAAGTTACTTTACCAGCATCAGCTTCTCGTACAAGTATTTGCAGTTTGGACTTTCTATCACGCCACAACTTAGCTAACTTTTGAAAGATAGCTTTTTTTTTCACACTCCTCAATATTATAATTTACCTGTATAATAAGAAACAAAAAATTATATCTACTATATGTTATAGAATCAGGCTAAAAATATTCAACAACTCTTGATATTACCTGAAGACAACTCCACATTCTATTCTTCATTTCTTCATCTATGTCATTCCACCTATCTAATGTATATGGTACAAATTCCTTTACCATACAACCAAGAAAAGATGCAAACTTCACAGAATTAACTCCAATTGGTTGTCCAAACTCATTGCGCTCTAGCTCTTTAGACTTTTGATGCCCACTAGATAAATTCAACTTCGATGGACCCCGTCCTTTCTTCTTAGCATTTTTGGCATCATCAATTATCTCTTTACCATGAGCATCATGTGAAATATTAGGTGAAGAGTTAGAGTCCACTTCTGATATCCTCTTACTTGTATTTTCCTACAAAATAGCATAAATAGATCAAAACATATAATTATGCTTTATTAAAATAAGACATTATTTAAGAAGAACACAATATGACCTGAATTTCATCAATAGTTACTTTGTTGCGTTTTTTCTTCATTTTTCTCATCGGTGAATGATATATAATGACCTGTCATAAACAATATTACATGTTACATTGCTAAAAATAAACCCTTGCTGGAAAAAAAATTAGGAAATGATAAAAATATGATGAAACTTAAGAACATTTATTATTGCAATAACATCACTATAAAATCTACACCTTAAAAGTTAAATCATAAATCTGCCACATCAATTCCATCACAATCATCCCTTGTATATGGTTCTTTCTCAGTAATGTTAATATCAAGTCTAGACACATCAAGAGGTGTTGATAACATATAGGCTTCCTCTTCCATCAAATTCATATCATGAATACTAGCAGCTTTTTTAAAATAAGCACTACAAAATCTCATTCTTTCTTCAGCAAGATAACACTCAGCTATGCAACCCTCTGGCCTTGCTCGGTTCTTCACATAACCTTTAAGTGTTTTCATAAATCTAAATAACAAAAAAAAATTCACAATAAAGTGTTGTTAATAACAAAATTCTAATTTGTAGAATGATATTTATTACCTTTCAAATGGATACATCCAGCGGAAGTGAATTGGTCCACACAAGCGAGCTTCTCTTGCTAAATGAATTGTCAAATGAACCGAAATGGTAAAGAAAGAAGGTGGAAAATACCTTTCTAACATGCAAAGAGTTTCAGCAATATTCTCTTCGAGTTGTTCTAAACGGTTCCTGTCTAACACTCTTTGACATAATTCATTGTAAAATGCACACAAAAGAAATAGTGCATTGCGTGGACCTTTTGGCAAAAGACATCTCAATGCAACTGATAGCAATTGTTGCATTAGGACATGACAATCATGAGATTTCAACCCAATAAGCTTACAGTCTTCTAAAGATATACAATTGCCAATATTTGAGCTGTAGCCATCTGGTAATTTTATCTTCTTCAACCTGGAGCAAAATATATTCATTTCCTTTTTAGACAACGTGTAAGGTGCAGCTGGCAGGTGATACATATTTTCTCCTTTTTGTTGAGGATGTAATTCTTCTCTAATTTGTAAATGCATCAAATCTTTGCGGGCATTTACACCATCTTTGGTTTTTTTCTTTATATTTAACAATGTGCCTATGATATTCTCACATATATTCTTTTCAACATGTATCACATCTAAGTTATGACGTAATAAGAGCCCCTACAAGTAATCATCAAGACATTTCAAAGTATAATTAGTTCATTAATATAACAAATTAAATTTATTAAAAGATGAATAATATAGAGTTAAATAACTTACACTCCAATATGGCAATTTGAAAAAAATTGACTTTTTCTTCCATAATTTAACTGGTTGTTGTACATTTACTGAACTATCTTGCCCTTTCCTCTTTTTCTTTGCAGTTTTGATAGTCTCACCTTTTTATTTTTTACCCCAGTTATTTTCAATGTCTTTAACTACATTGAGTATTTCTAACCCATTCAAAGGTCTAGGTTTTCCTTTTCTCTCTTTTTTTCCATTAAACCACTTCTTTTTTTGACGATATGGATGATCAGGAGCAAGGAATCTCCTGTGGCCCAAGTATGCAAACTTTCTACTGTATTTAAGCCACATAGAACATATGTCTTCACCACATATTGGACAACCAAATTTACCTTTCGTGGCACATCCAGATAGGTTTCCATAAGCTGAAAAATCATTGATTGTCCACATCAAAATAGCCTTCAGATTAAACATTGACTTACTAAATGCATCATACGCATCCACACCTGTGTACCGCAACTCATTCAATTCCTCCACCAGGGGTTCTAAGTATACATCTATATCATTTCCTGGTTGCTTTGGGCCTGGAATCAGTAATGTCAGCATAAGATTTTCTTTTGCCATGCACATCAATGGAGGAAGATTGTAATTAACCAAAATAACAGGCAACAACTATATCTGGAACTAAGGTCACCAAATGTAGCGACCCGCCTTCTCTACCTTAGACGGATCGTTACTTTATCTACTTCTTGACTCTAATGCACGACTAAGAATGCGGAACTTCTTTTTTTTTCTTTTAACTTCATCTAGGGATGATATTCTAACTCTAATAGTCATGCATGATACAATGACATACTTCCTTTCTCTAGAACTTCACTGCAATGGTACCAGTCGACTGCCATCTAACCAGTCGACTGGTATCGGCCACAGAAAGTTTCTGGGCGCGGCACCAGTCGACTGGCCTCTTGGCAGTCGACTGATACTGAACCAGTCGACTGGCATGCCTGAAAATCTGAAATTCAGATTCGAAACCTTGTCTCAATAGTCCACCAAACTTATAGTTTCAAGCCATACAAAGACACAACACCATTTCTATACTCTATACTAGTTTCCTAAACATTTTAGCCAATCAAAACAACTTCATAAACTCGAAATTAGAACTTTTGCGGAAGAAATTAAGTTATGAAAATCTATATGAACTTTAAACTAGAGTTTTGTACCAAACTTAACTCCTATGCATTCATAATACCAAAATACATGTTCTACACCTTATTAAAGCATTTTGGAATGTAATGCAACTTTTCTAGGCATATTTCTAGCAATAAAAACTTGATTCAAAGGGAAACTCACAATATCTTGGCACATGCATCAAATAGCTCCATCAAGTATCAATACTCAAAACTACTCACACTTATACTCATCCAATGCAATCATAAGGATATGTATGCTAAATAAAATGACATGGAATCTTTACTCATGGTTTTAGGATATGCAAAATATCTAAAACGCAAATACTTGGATAAATGCTATATGATCTAACTTAAACTAAGACTTTATAATAAATGCACTTTAAGTCCTTCATTCATCTTGTCCCAAGGACCTCTCCAAGGTCAGCCACCACACACACGTCACTCAGCACCGCCTTGTCGTCTTCCTTCAGAATTGCTTGCCTTTACCTTTACCTACAGCAAGAGGAAATGCAACTAATAAGCAAAAAGCTTAGTAAGTACTATCTAGCTCACAAAAATCTTGAAATGTGCAAACATGCTTTTTAAACAATGGGAAATCACATGAGATACTTTTATGCTTAAAAGGAACACTAAAACATGTATAACTCAAGACATGCATACTCAAGCATTAATAAGTCTCAACTTACTTGTTCTTGGCTTAACTTGAAACTTTAGCAATTCTTTAACTTTAAATCTTTCTTTAACTCTTAGAAAACTTCTTTAAACTTTAGAAAACTTTGCTAAAGCATATACTTGAAAATAATAACTCACTTGGATCCACTTAAGACGTAAGTACCATCTTATGCGCGTTCCCTAAAAGGTTGGGGTAGCGAGCTACCAATCCTAATAGAGCAGACCTTGGTCTACCAGGGCCAAGACCTTGGAATTGGACACCTGGATTTCTTTAACGACGCCTTTGGACGCCGGGTACTGGCCTTAGAAAATAAAATAGCTTTTCTTTCTTTTCTTTCTTATCTTTAAATGCCTTGGCATTTTAACGAGCACCTTGTTTGCCCAAATCCCTAAGTCTTGACTTTTGGGGATTTCTTAAGGCCTTGGCCTTTTCTTTTCTTATCTTTATCTTCTCTTTTCTTCTCTCATAACTTTTCTTAGTCCCTAACCTCATATAGGGTACTTAATCAAACTTATACAAGCATGGATTAAACTAGAGTTACATGCAAAAATCGTAACTAAAGGAAAATTTACATCTTTAACTTTCTAACGGGAAAAACTTGCGGAAAAACCGCCTCTTACTGCAGGTGAGCAGTACTTACATTGATATCTTGGACTTACAACCAAAATTGATGTCTAGGGCTCGGGAGAAACTTGAGATCTCGATGAACCGTTCGCGCCTACGTGTTCCTCTCGTCGAGACGAACGAAACGCTCCGCACTCCTTGGTTCTTCCTTGGCCGGCGCCCCCTTAGAGGAGGAGAGGAGGTGGTGGGGCGTGCGCACAAGAGAGGGGAAGAGGGGGGTCGGCGTGAGGGCTTGGGCGAGGGAGAGAGGGTTTAGGTTTAGAGAAAATAAAATTCCTCTCTTTAATTATCTATTTATACTTAGGGTATTTAAGTCCAACTTTATAACTTAACTTAATATTTCTCTATTTTCTTTCAGCACACCCCTGCTGGGGCTCCTGGTTAACCCGACCAACTTAAGTCGTTGATCCCACGGGAGGTCTCGGGTTCAAAACTCATCCAGGCAACTTTTTGCCGAAAACTCTATTTCTTTTAATAAAAATACTAAACGGACTCGGAAAATTCCATAAAAATATTCCAAAAATTCCTAAAAATATCTAGAATATTTCTAAAACATTTTTAACTAATTTCAAGGACTTTAAGGACTTAAAATGGAAATTTTTGGGGCGTTACAATCCCCATACCTTATAAAAAGTTCGTCCTCGAACTTAGAATAATTCTGGATATCTTTCTCTCATGCTGTCCTCACGTTCCCAAGTAGCCTCTTCATGCTGTTGATTCTGCCAGATGACCTTCACTAGTGGCACTTCTTTGTTTCTTAATCTTTTAACTGTTTTGTCCACTATCTGTGTCGGTCTGCTCTCATAGCTAAGATCTTCTTGGATCTGTACTGACTGAGGCTGAATCACTTGGCTAGGATCGTGAATACACTTCTTTAGCATGGAGACATGAAATGTACTGTGGATAGCTGACATATCCTCAGGCAAGTCCAGCTCATAGGCTACCTTCCCAACTCTCTTTATAATCTTGTAGGGTCCTATGTAGCGAGGGCTCAGCTTGCCCTTTTTGCCAAATCTCATCACTCCCTTCATAGGAGCGACCTTGAGGAATACTGAATCTCCAACTTGGAATTCCAGTGGCCTACGGCGTGTGTCAGCATAACTTTTCTGTCTACTCTGGGCAGTCTCAATCCTCTGGCAGATCGTCTGGATAGCCTGAGTGGTCTCATCTATAAGCTCGGTCTCTTCTTGCCATCTAATAATGCATAAGGGAACAAGAAATCACTACTACATCTCTAGGTATAAACTTGTCTTCTTACTTAGTAACCTAATATCCATTCTAGTGATTAAATATGATTCCGTGATACTAAGGTATTAAACATGCTTCCTTGTTCTATGCCCATATGAGTAAGTACTTAAGCATTTCTCTATACTGCAATTAAATAAAGGAGCAATAGAAAATCTGAAACTTAAAACTTTCTTACTTGAAGACGGCAAGGTTGATGCTGATGTGTGTGTGATGCTGGAGAATGGGAACTGCTCTGATACCAACTGTAGCGACCCGCCTTCTCTACCTTAGACGGATCGTTACTTTATCTACTTCTTGACTCTAATGCACGACTAAGAATGCGGAACTTCTTTTTTTTTCTTTTAACTTCATCTAGGGATGATATTTTAACTCTAATAGTCATGCATGATACAATGGCATACTTCCTTTCTCTAGAACTTCACTGCAATGGTACCAGTCGACTGCCATCTAACCAGTCGACTGGTATCGGCCACAGAAAGTTTCTGGGCGCGGCACCAGTCGACTGGCCTCTTGGCAGTCGACTGATGCATCGAACAGAAGATGCCGTTCGATAGGACAGTCGACTGATACTGAACCAGTCGACTGGCACGCCTGAAAATCTGAAATTCAGATTCGAAACCTTGTCTCAATAGTCCACCAAACTTATAGTTTCAAGCCATACAAAGACACAACACCATTTCTATACTCTATACTAGTTTCCTAAACATTTTAGCCAATCAAAACAACTTCATAAACTCGAAATTAGAACTTTTGCGGAAGAAATTAAGTTATGAAAATCTATATGAACTTTAAACTAGAGTTTTGTACCAAACTTAACTCCTATGCATTCATAATACCAAAATACATGTTCTACACCTTACTAAAGCATTTTGGAATGTAATGCAACTTTTCTAGGCATATTTCTAGCAATAAAAACTTGATTCAAAGGGAAACTCCCAATATCTTGGCACATGCATCAAATAGCTCCATCAAGTATCAATACTCAAAACTACTCACACTTATACTCATCCAATGCAATCATAAGGATATGTATGCTAAATAAAATGACATTGAATCTTTACTCATGGTTTTAGGATATGCAAAATATCTAAAACGCAAATACTTGGATAAATGCTATATGATCTAACTTAAACTAAGACTTTATAATAAATGCACTTTAAGTCATTCATTCATCTTATCCCAAGGACCTCTCCAAGGTCAGCCACCACACACACGTCACTCAGCACCGCCTTGTCGCCTTCCTTCAGAATTGCTTGCCTTTACCTTTACCTGCAGCAAGAGGAAATGCAACTAATAAGCAAAAAGCTTAGTAAGTACTATCTAGCTCACAAAAATCTCGAAATGTGCAAACATGCTTTTTAAACAATGGGAAATCACATGAGATACTTTTATGCTTAAAAGGAACACTAAAACATGTATAACTCAAGACATGCATACTCAAGCATTAATAAGTCTCAACTTACTTGTTCTTGGCTTAACTTGAAACTTTAGCAATTCTTTAACTTTAAATCTTTCTTTAACTCTTAGAAAACTTCTTTAAACTTTAGAAAACTTTGCTAAAGCATATACTTGAAAATAATAACTCACTTGGATCCACTTAAGACGTAAGTACCATCTTATGCGCGTTCCCTAAAAGGTTGGGGTAGCGAGTCACCAATCCTAATAGAGCAGACCTTGGTCTACCAGGGCCAAGACCTTGGAATTGGACACCTGGATTTCTTTAACGACGCCCTTGGACGCCGGGTACTGGCCTTAGAAAATAAAATAGCTTTTCTTTCTTTTCTTTCTTATCTTTAAATGTCTTGGCATTTTAACGAGCACCTTGTGTGCCCAAATCCCTAAGTCTTGACTTTTGGGGATTTCTTAAGGCCTTGGCCTTTTCTTTTCTTATCTTTATCTTCTCTTTTCTTCTCTCATAACTTTTCTTAGTCCCTAACCTCATATAGGGTACTTAATCAAACTTATACAAGCATGGATTAAACTAGAGTTACATGCAAAAATCGTAACTAAAGGAAAATTTGCATCTTTAACTTTCTAATGGGAAAAACTTGCGGAAAAACCGCCTCTTACTGCAGGTGAGCAGTACTTACATTGATATCTTGGACTTACAACCAAAATTGACGTCTAGGGCTCGGGAGAAACTTGAGATCTCGATGAACCATTCGCGCCTACGCGTTCCTCTCGTCGAGACGAACGAAACGCTCCGCACTCCTTGGTTCTTCCTTGGCCGGCGCCCCCTTAGAGGAGGAGAGGAGGTGGTGGGGCGTGCGCACAAGAGAGGGGAAGAGGGGGGTCGGCGTGAGGGCTTGGGCGAGGGAGAGAGGGTTTAGGTTTAGAGAAAATAAAATTCCTCTCTTTAATTATCTATTTATACTTAGGGTATTTAAGTCCAACTTTATAACTTAACTTAATATTTCTCTATTTTCTTTCAGCACACCCCTGCTGGGGCTCCTGGTTAACCCGACCAACTTAAGTCGTTGATCCCACGGGAGGTCTCGGGTTCAAAACTCATCCAGGCAACTTTTTGCCGAAAACTCTATTTCTTTTAATAAAAATACTAAACGGACTCGGAAAATTCCATAAAAATATTCCAAAAATTCCTAAAAATATCTAGAATATTTCTAAAACATTTTTAACTAATTTCAAGGACTTTAAGGACTTAAAATGGAAATTTTTGGGGCGTTACACCAAAAGGATTGAATCCATCCGTTGCAAGACCAAGCCGTAGATTTCTAAGATCCAATGCAAAAGTTGGCCACTTATGATTTATTGTATCCCAAGCTACTGAATCAACTGGATGACGCATCATATGATCTTGACTTTTGTGCGTGGAGTGCCAAAGCAAGTCTTCAGCCATTTCTTCTAACTTAAACATCCTTTTCAATCTAGGTATTATGGGAAAATATCGTAGCACCTTTTCGGTACTCCATTACGAACATTAGTAGTGATTTTGTCCACCTTCCATCTTGAGGAACCACACTTTGGGCATGAGTCCAAATCTTTAAATTCTTTTCTAAATAGACAACAATCATTTGGGCAAGCATGGATCTTCTCATATCCTAAATCAAAAGATTTCAACAACTTCTTCACTGAGTAAATATTTTTTGGAAGTGTGTTTTTTTTCTGGAAGCATGTCACCTAAGATTGTTAAAAGCTCATTGAAACTCATGTCGGTGTGACAATTAGTAGACTTATAATTGTACAAGGTGACAACTGCTGATAACTTTGTATAAGTTGTACAACCAGGAAATAGAGGAGTTTCTGCATCTTCTAATAAATCAACAAACTCATAGTCTCTTGTCTCATTCATAGTGTGTCCAACCTCTTCTTCCGCCACAAAGCCATCTCTATATAAGTGATATGTCTCTCTATTGTCATGCTCCTCTTCAAGAATTCTTTTTGAACCACCTTCACTTTGAAATTGTGAGGTATAACTTTCACCGTGGAAGACCCAAATAGTGTAAGAAGGATCAATCCCCTTCATAATTAAGTGCTCGTACACTTGGTCAAATTTCATATACTTCTTATTTTTACAATGCTTGCAAGGACATAAGATCACTTTACGTCTTTTGGCATAGTTTCTAGCTTGTGCAAGAAATTTTTGAACCCCTTCTTCGTACTCTGGTACAAGCCTTGAAGGCAAATGCATCCACTCCTTATCCATTACGTCAATGATCAAAACCCTAAAATAGAAATTACAACCCATTGCTAAAATACATAAAATAGAAGTTACAAATCCATTGCTAAAAATAATGTACTAAAGGTGAATGATGTGTATACATAAAGAAATAGCTATGCACATCTAATTGTTAAATTTCAACATAGTTAACAAACTATCGGATTGATAAGTTACATGTTACAAATGCTTTCTAATTTATTCTGAAAACCAATAAAAAATATTTATGAAGTCAAATTTATCATCTCAAAATTAATTGTAAATTGATACATTATACCAGCTAAATAAATAAATAAATAAAATAAAATAAAAAAATAAAAAGAGGACATCATCTTATTATAAACAATACACAATACTACATTAACCATTTGTTGCATCTAAGAATTATATATTTTTGCATAATAAAATTATAAATTAAATATGTATAAATTATGTTTCAAATTTATTTAATAGTCAAATTTTTTTTAAAAAAAAAACTATTTTTAGAATCCGTTGGACGAAAATACTTTGATTAAGAAAAAAATGATGTAGCATGGTTCGACCTATTTTTACTCGTTAATGAAAATTCATGCTTATATTGGGAAAAATAAGTCATAGAAACTCAAACAAATGGTAGAGGCACCATGACAATGTCTACCCCATTACAAATGAAAATAAACAAAGTGTAGTTTAACAAGCTCGTTGGACACTACGAACACCATATGACAAGATGAACCTCCCGCTACTCAGGTCTCTAAATCACTTTCACGAACATTGAAGGTACTATCATGACTTTAGCATTCCTAATTAATATGGAAAACACATCCAAATCGCTGTTTCACAGAATGACTTGTGCCATGTGGGCGTAGCGTGGGAGGAAAAACTGCACGAGCAAGTTCGATGGATGGCTTGAAGAGTTATATTAATGAAATAAATGTATGCAAAGTCGAAGACATTTGATTATTGAGAATGTGACAATTACGAGTCAAAACCAAGCAGGCAGAGGGGCAAAGCTCAAGATGATTGCCAAAAATCCATAAAATGACTCTATTCAGAGTTAGTTGATGCTTTATTAGAAGGAATTATAAAAGAAATAGCTATGCACTTTGTCCCTATACAAGGTTTCAGGGTTTCACCAACACTTTGTCCCTTTACACTTTGTCCATTCTTTTTTTTAACCAACACGGCATGGGAATTCAAATTAAATAGCAACAAAGAAAAAAATCAGAAGTTAACAAGGTATTCAAATTAAATAATCAGAAAGAAATGGAGATGAACACTACAAAAAATCCACAATAGCAACAAGGAAAAAAGAAAGCAAAGGAAATCTACTGCGGGGAAAAAAATAATCACCTGAAATCAAGCCCTAGCGCAGCCTAGAGAAGCTACCGTGGGGCGGAAGTCTACGGGTTATTAGGCGAGCAAGCGAGGAGAGGCAGCGTCTGTGAGGAGGAGATGAAGATGGCGTCTGTGAGGAGGAGATGAAGATGGCGCTGAGGAGGCGAAGGGTTGAGCGATGAGAAGCGGCGAGGAGGCGGCGGAAACTCGAGAGGGCGATCGAAGGAAGAAGGTTTGGGAAGGAAGAAGGGAGTCGGAT
>JAGFNQ010007190.1:311473-501334 GCA_024364735.1 Boesenbergia rotunda | reverse complement strand
CAGGCTCTTGGTAAGATAAACCCTATAAAATTTTTGAACTATAAGTTCAAGGGTCACTCATCTCATTCATATAAGGAGCAACTTAGAGATTTGGAGTCTACTATTCCATTTAACAAAGGTGATAAGATTTATGTTGTTAATGGACAAACTCTTCCTATAACTAGAGTTGACTCGTTGAACGATAAAAGCTCCGAACTCACTAGTAAATTTTCTGAGAGTTTTATCTTTGTCCCAGTGGCTCTCGTAGCTTGTAGAGAAGACAACTCTCTCTCCCCTTCCCACACACATAATTTTGGTATAATTTCAAAACTTAACATTTATCATCTACTTGGTTTGCAGTTCTTAGTTTTCTCAAATGTAATTGGATTGTGGTGAGTAGGATATTGTCAATTGATGGAAAAGCATTCCTTAAAGAAGAGTATCCTTGATTTTCTTCCTCGGTCATTAGAAATAATTTTACTTACATGATTTTTTCAATCACATTTGTAGTGTTTCTAAACACTACAAAAGTTTCAATCTTGTTCTCCATAAGTCTCCATATCTCACAGAATCGTCGATCAAGGTTATTCTTCATAGTGAAAGGACATGTTAGAAAATAGGAATGAAAATATGACTTACGAATTATTAATCCCACATTCATTGAGTGGCATTACAGCTGATTGATAGTGCACGAGAGATGTGAATTCAGGGATCGAACTATTACCAAGTCAAGAGTTTTTATGCGAATACTACTACTACACATAACAGATCACGATTGGAATACAGTGTGCCCATATGAATCAGTCAGAAATTGTCGTAAGCCTCTTTTGCATGTTAAGCCTGTGAGGACAATAGGAGCAGCCATATGGTTTGGCATGCCACTTGGCTTTCTATGCAAAGCATGGCTTAGCATGCAAGCCACCATGACACATGTTGCTCTCAAGTGACACATATGTCACGTGACTTGCATCCAAAGCATGGACGTTTCTTTATATGGAAACATAGGTTGAGAAGTAAGCCTGAGAGGCAGCAAGTTCCTCCAATAGGCATTGAAATCACAACAAGAAAAAGAAGAGTTGAGATTGAGCTCAGGTTAAGTAAAAAGAAGCTAAGGTTAAAAATATTTTAGGAATTTCGATTTTATCTCATTTTTATATTAGAAAGTGGTATCTAAAATTATTCAAAAGCATTAAACTATTTTGAGAGATCTCAATAAAAAAAATAATTACATCTAGAATTGACTCTATCTAACAACACTTGAGAATTTGTAGTTCTTTCTCCTGTACGTAAATTACTCGGTTGCAAGTGAATTTTTAAGAAGAAAATAAAATCAAATGACATAATTAATAAGTATAAGACTAGATTGGTAATTAAAGGTTATCGATAATGTGAAGACCTTGATGACTTTGATATATATTCTCTGACATCGAAAATAACTTCCATCAGAGTTTTAGCTATCGTCGCTGTATAGAATTTGAAAATACACCAAATGAATATTAAAATTATTTTTCTAATGAGGATATAGAAGATGAAATATACATTGAGCAACCTGAAAGGTTTTCTACTTTAGGGCAGAAAAATAAGGTTTATTCATTAGTAAAGTCGTTATACGGCTTAACACAAACTCCAAAATAATGGTATGAGAAATTTGACATTGTCATGAAGGAAAGTGGATTTAAGATCAATGAATGTGATATATATGTTTACATGAAAAAACACAAAAAAAAAAATAACTATGTTATGTTATGCCTTTATGTAAAAGGCTAATTAAATTCACAAAAATTATGTTGAACTCAAAATTTAACATGAATGACATAAACCTAACTAATGTGATTCTAAGAGTTAAAATTCATAGAACAGCAAAAAAACTTATTTTAGTCAGCCCTATTATGTGGACAAGATTCTTGAAAAAGTCAACAAAGGTGACACTGCATTGGCATAGACTCCAATAGATATGAGTCAAAATCTATCAAAAAATTAAGATGAGTGTCTCTCAAATAGAGTACTCCAGAGTAATAGAAGTCTAATGTACCTAAAGAGTTGTACACGACTGGACTTAACCTACGCAGTAGGCAAGCTGAGTGGATACACGAGTAATCTCAGTATTAGAGCACTAGGAAAAGATAACAAGAGTACTGAGCTACTTGCGATATACTCGTGATTATGCAGTGAAATCCATGATATATTCTGCTGTGATTGAAGGATACAATAATATAAATTGGATATTAGACATGAAAGATTCTAAGTCCCACAAGTGGATATGTATTCACTTTAGAAAGTGCAACATATTATGAAAATCTTCTAAGTAAACCATAATAACTATATTCACAATGAAATCTGAGTTTGTAACTTTTAACAAGTGTGGTAACAACAATTCTTAGAAGATATTCTTGGATAATTGAAACTTGTGTCGACAATTTACATATATTGTAATAGTCAATCAGCAATTGATCAGACATAGAACTAATTGAATAATGATAAGTATCAACATATATATTGTAAACATAATACACTAGGCAATTACTCTCAACGATAATTAATTAATATCCTAATTTCAGAATTCTTCTGGAAAGATTAAAGTTAATATATACGATCATGGTTAATTAGTAGCCACAACAGATGATAATCAGAACAGGCTGGGTGAATCACAAATATCACTTGTATCCTTTTTGGAAAGTGAATGGTGGCTCTAAGTTTCAGTAGACAACTGAATGATCTTCCCACTGCTGGTTACATTCTCTTCTCTACTGTAACCTTCCCACCTTGACTCCTCTCCTTCCTTTTTCATCTTGCATAACAATGCTCATCTATTCTTCTCCCGTAAGAAGCCCTCAGAAGAAAATAAAATATCGTGCACAAAAAATAATTCCAACAAAATATAGAAACAAAACTACAGTAGTTTAGAGTGCCAGCCAATCAGCATCCCTAGGTTATAGAGACACCATAACAAGTTCCAGCAACTATCAACTCCAACCAGCAAAAAAATGTTCTTAAGAGCAGTAACAGTCCTGGAATGCATTAAATGTACATGAAATTGGGCCCAACCTGATGTTCAGAAGTTCCATACCAACAGCACACAACGCAAATGCTCCAGGCTCAACTTAACCTACATCAGAAACCAATGCACAAGAGGCAACATCACTCAGACAGCTTAAAGGTCTACAATTTTTGTAGGTGGCAAGTATGTTCTGACCATGAACGATAGCATTTTCTAAGAAATCAACTGCTCTCTCACGATTTTAACATTTTAGTTTTATTGTGGCAGGAAAAAAAGGAGACAGAATTGCCTTACAAGAACATATCAAAAAAGACCCAAAAAAAATTAGTATAGGCAGTGTCCTGTACATAAGCTAGGACCTGCAAATCATTTAAACATGAAAACCTACATTGCAAATTAGCAAAATCTGATAAATAGAATGAATTCCCCTCAAATCCATACAGAAACTTTTTCATCTTCAGTTGAGGTAATTCAACAAGTATATGCTCTACACTAAAGGGTAAGAAGACGGTCCACGTGACAGGATCTGCTCATTATCGTCTCTTTGATTTCTTGAATGCTTTCTTGGTATTTACAGCAAATTCCTCAGCTTCATCATCATCATCATCTCCTCCTTTCTTTCTCTTCTTATTGCCATTACTTTCCTTAATTTTCTATTTAATCAGAAAGATAAAGACCAATCAAATTTCCCAAGCTATAACATAATAAGGGAAATTAAAGTTAAAGTAACACTTAAAAACATTAAATAAAAAAACTATCATACTGCAAGAGCAATCCTCTTGGCATCTGAAGTACGTTCAAAGAACACAAGAACTTCAGCTTCCTCAGCCGGGTACTTTGGTAGCTTTTTTCCTGCAAACAAAAAAATTATCTCAATCCTACCATGATATTCATAGCAAAGACTATAATAGCGGTGGTACCAACCAATAAGCTGCTCTATCTGCATATACCATGCCACTTCATACTGGTTTACTAATGATATGGCCATTCCAGAACGCCCAGCACGTGCAGTTCTGCCCACACGATGAACATAGTCCTGCATTAATTTAGCCAAGTACCTTAAGTCACTGCTTAATATAAAATAAAAGGTAATTCCTAATGTGAAAATGAAGGGGCCAATTTATTAAGGAGGCAAAGGATTAAACCATAGGAGAAGGATACAACTAGAGAATCAAATAGGGATCACATATAGAAGCATCAAGTTTCTATTACTCCATACGATGTGCCAACCATTTGCTCTGCTTCAAGTTTCTATTACTCCAAATCAGTTACTCCCTCACTATGAGATCAACAATGATATGTTGAACTCGAGGCAAGAAATATAGACATCAAAATGGAAAAACTTGAGAGTCACTTTTAGCAAAGACATCAAAATTTGACTAAACTAATAAATATAAAGATTTTAGGCCATATTGAAGATATGGAAAAGTCATGCACCTTAGAATTTGTTGGTATATTATAATTGATAACCATATCAACTGAAGGAATATCAAGACCCCTACTAGCCACATCTGTGCATATCAGGATGTTACACTCACCCGCTTTGAATCTGTTTAGAGCCCCCAACCTCTTATCCTGTCATATTAATTTACCAGAACAGAGTCAATTGTCAGTTTCTGCAGGAAATGTATGGTAAAGAATTCCTATGGCAATTTGGTAATAATTCAAATAGAAAGTCAGGTGTGAAGGCTATGACAAGGCAATTCAGCAACTTGAGTCAAAAGAAGTTTCTCGAGATTGCATTTACCTGGCTCATTTGACCACTAATAGGGATTGCTCTCATCCCTATATTTCGAAGAACTAGGGACAGAAGCCGGGTTGATTCGCAGGTTCGAGTGAATACCATTGTTGTACAATTCTGCTTCTCATTAAGAATGTAGACAAGATAGCAATCCTGAATTTAATAGAATTACAAGTTAGTTTCCTGCCAAGCGAGAGTAACTATCACTAGTTGAACAAATTTATTTGGCATATGGATGACAATAGCCAACTAAACCAGTTGCAAATCCACGTAAAAATAGATAAGATATAACAGAGAGAAACAATTCAATAAGGAAAAAAAGTGGAGTATATCCAAATAATATTTATGAGTTCAAAATAACAAGTAACAAACAAATACACATGTAAATTAACTATATTCTAGCACACCCCTAAAAACAGAGCATTAGATATCCATCAGTGTCTAACCTATCAAACTAAATAGAAAAGATCTCATTGACTCCAAAAAAAAGATACTGATCATATCCAGTTTAGAAGCACTGGTTCAACATCTCACATCTTCTAATGATGCGATGCTAAAGGCAACTTCATTGGAACTTGAAACTATCATCTTCTTCATTAATTCCCCTCAAACTAAAGATAATCACAAAAATCTAACTTCCAAATACAGTAAAAAAGTCTAAAATATTCAAATGAGAAAAATATATATTTACAAATATCAACTCCAGAATTAGACTTTGGAAAATATCAGGAGAGGTAATGAGTAAAAAACCTGGTGTTAAGCTAAGTGAAATGTCGAAGAAATAAATACAATCAGTTTTGACATCTACTTGACAAAAAGAAAGCATATACTACAAGATAAAATAACTCCGCCTGTGACGACCTAGTCATGGCCGGTCCCAAGCCCGGATAAAGGAGGAGGGTTGCGTTAGGTTGCCAGCCAGCGTAAAAAAACTATGGCAAATACTCAATGAATGGATCCATTAAAGTATTATGCTAATGCTAGGATGTTCCCCGGAAGGAACGCGTTGCAGGGTCCGACTGTAACGTCTCGGCAAGGACCGCTACATCTCCAGAACCCGGGTGTAGTGCTAAATATGCAAGGGTTCGCGTTGCAGGGTCCGACTGTAACGTCTTGGCAAGGACCGCTACATCTCCATGAGAACTTGGGTGTAGTGTTAAATAGGCAAGAGTTCTCACACCATAGGTGGACTAAGAATAAACATTATAAGAAAAGTAATAGTCTCAGATTTGGAACATGGAATATAGGAACTCTCACTGGTAAAACAATGGAGGTAGTAGATACAATGATTAGGAGAAAAATTAATATTTTGTGTGTGCAAGAGACAAAATGGGTAGGTGAGAAGGCAAAAATGATAGAGAACTCGGGTTTTAAGTTATGGTATACAGGAAAGAGTAAAACAAGAAATGGAGTGGGTATTTTTGTAGATAGTTCTTTAAAAGATGAAGTTGTTGGTGTAGTTAGAAAGGGGGATAGAATTATAGCTCTCAAGATAGTAGTGGCGAAAGAAGTTGTGAACGTAATTAGCATATATGCACCTCAAGTAGGATTAGATGAAGAAACTAAATCAAGATTTTGGAGCGATTTAGATGAGGTATTACAAAACATTCCGCCAAATGAAATGATTTTAATAGGAGGCGATCTAAATGGACATGTCGGAGCGAAAAATGAAGAATATGAGAGAGTACATGGGGGTTATGGGTTTGGAACAAGAAATGAAGAAGGAAAAACTATATTGGATTTTGCGATAGCATATGACCTTATACTAGCTAATACATTTTTTAAGAAAAAAGAAGAACACTTGATCACATTCAAAAGTGGGAATAATAAATCACAAATTGATTATTTTATGGTTAGGAAGAGAGATAGGAAGATTTGTAAAGATTGTAAGGTTATCCCTGGAGAAAGCTTAACTACCCAACATAGATTAGTAGTGTTAGATATACGCCTTAGTTATAATATCAATAGAGGAAAAATATACACGACTCCTAGAATTAAGTGGTGGAAGTTAAAGGATGGGAAGCAAAACATATTGAAGGAGAAGGTAGGAATACAAGCATTAGATGAAATATATAGCGACTCTAATACGACATGGGATAAGATGGTATCAAAGTTGAAAATAGTAGCTAAGGATGTACTCGGTGAGTCAAAGGGGCATGCACCACCAAGGAAGGAATCTTGGTGGTGGAATGAGAAAGTACAAGAGAAAGTGAAAGAAAAACGAATAGCTTATAAGGAATTATATATTTGTAAGAACGAGGAAAACTTAAAAAAATATACAATAGCCAAGAAAGAGGCTAAGAAAGCAGTGAATGAAGTAAAAAATAAAACTTTTGAACGATTATATCAAAATTTAGATACAAAAGAAGGGGAAAGAGACATTTATAAAATAGCTAAAGCAAGAGAAAGGAAAACAAGAGACCTTAGTCAAATAAGATGTATTAAAGATGAATGCGATAGAGTACTAGTAAATGATAGCGAAATAAAAGAGCGGTGGAAGATTTACTTTCATCAACTTTTTAATGAAAGTTTAGGGGACCAACTTGACTTAGGCAATTTAAGTATTTCAAATGAGTATAGAAATTTTAATTTTCATCGGAGAATTCAAACTTCAGAAGTAGAACAAGCTTTGAAAGGGATGCAAAATGGAAAGGCCGTGGGACCGGATGATATCCCAATAGAGGTATGGAAATGTTTAGGGAAAAAAGGTATTGAATGGCTTACAAAATTATTTAATTTAATATTGAAAACAAAAAAAATGCCTAATCAATGGAGGGTAAGTAGTCTAGTTCCCTTATATAAGAACAAAGGAGACATACAAAATTGTGCAAACTATAGGGGTATTAAATTAATGAGTCATACCATGAAACTTTGGGAAAGAGTAATAGAAAAAAGATTGAGGAAGGAGACCACGGTAACCGAAAATCAATTTGGGTTCATGCCTGGAAGGTCGACAATAGAAGCTATACATCTTCTTAGGCAATTAATTGAAAAATATCGGGAGCAAAAGAAAGATCTACACATGGTATTTATTGATTTAGAAAAAGCTTATGATAGGGTACCAAGAGAAATTATATGGAGAATTCTAGAAAAGAGAGGCGTTAGCGTAACATATATTGACCTAATTAAAGATATGTATGAAGATGTAACGACTAGAGTGAAGACTTCAGGTGGATTGACTGAAGCATTTCCAATAAGGATAGGGTTACATCAAGGATCAGCTTTAAGTCCCTATCTTTTTACACTAATCATGGATGAACTCACTAGGCACATTCAAGATACAGTGCCATGGTGCATGTTGTTTGCAGATGATATTGTTTTGATAGATGAGACACGTGAAGGAGTAAATGCTAAACTAGAATCTTGGCGGGAAACTCTAGAAATGAAAGGTTTTAGGCTTAGTAGAGTAAAGACTGAATATATGGAATTTAAGTTTAGCAATGCTAGACGTAGTGAAACAATTGTTAAGATAGGAGATGATGAGTTGTCTAAAATCGAGAACTTTAAGTATTTAGGATCGTTCTTGCAAAGTGATGGAGGAATTGAGAGAGATGTCTTACATAGAATACAAGCAGGATGGTTGAAATGGAGATTAGCATCGGGTGTCTTATGTGATCGTAAAGTACCTCTAAAACTTAAAGGGAAGTTCTACAAAACGGCAGTTAGACCTGCTATGTTATATGGTGCTGAATGTTGGGCTATGACTCGAGCACATGAGCAAAAGATGAAAGTTGCAGAGATGAGGATGTTAAGGTGGATGTGTGGACATACGAGGATGGATAGAATAAGGAATGAGAGTATTAGAGAGAAAGTCGGAGTTGCATCTATTGAAGAAAAACTTCGGGAGACACGTTTGAGATGGTACGGACATGTACTTAGAAGACCAATAAATGCCCCTGTTAGACGATGTGAAACTATGATAAATACGCACATTAAAAGAGGGAGAGGAAGACCAAAAAAGACTTGGTTGGCAACAATAAAACAAGATAAATTTTATTTAAATCTAGATGATGATATAGTAGGGGATAGAACTCAATGGCGTAAAAGGATCCATATAGCCGACCCCACCTAGTGGGATAAGGCTTTGTTGTTGTTGTTGTTGTTGTTGTATACTACAAGATAAAATAATTAATTCAGTTTTTAAAGTGTGGTGACCAAAGAAGAGAATTGATGAAAATGATTGCCAACAAAATATTGGAGAAATAGAGAAAGAAAAAGAGTAAAATTTTGACCATTTTACTTCAATAAAGATAAATATTGAAAATAGAAAAAAGAAAAACATTGATTACCGAAGTGAGATTATAAATGAGAAAATTGATAATGTAAAGGAAGGCTGTAAATACTAATTTCTTAAAATCTTGCAAGACAGAAAATTGATAATGATTAGGTAATTTGAGAAAAAGAAAGACTAAAACATCCTTGTGTTTCTTCTTTCTCTTTGTCCCTTCAATTTCCTACCAACTCTTCTTTGTCAATGCGGTCATCAACTAGGCAGGGCTGAGGTTATGTCAACATTGAGAAAGATGTTAAAAATTTGATCGCTGGGTTGAAAGGTGTGGAATGCTTAAGCTAGTCCTCAAGATCATGTAAAGGAAGGCTGTCAAAGATGTATAGAAGAGGTCAAAAGAATATGGCATCAACTTGAGGTGGACCTGAAGTAGCACTATTAGCAGGTCTTCAAGCAGTGGCGAGAAGTTGCAACCAATCTTGAGGTGGGATCATTGCAATCAATAAATGAAGGGTGTCGCACTGCGGTTTGGTGGAAGAATAAGAGTTGCCATTGAACCCAAGGAAGAAACTCAACCATGGATCGTGCATCTCGGGCTTACCTTCACCTGTAGATGCAAAACATGATAATGCTCACGCGCCGCTCATCACAGGCACCACGGTGAGATGAAGGAGATGCTTAAAAGGCATCTCCACAGAAATAGTAGCTTCTAAATAATATAATTCATGTATCAAACCAACGTGAAATACCACTGCATTTAACTTGAACTATTCTCAGCTATTGAATTTCTAAAAAGTGAAACTAATAAGATGTACGAGCAAACTCGTTCTGAATCTACGAAAAGATAGAACAATTGAGCAAAGATTTGTTACCTTATGCTTTGCAGGAATAAAGCAATACTGTTGATTAAGGGTATCCACTGTGGAATATTTAGTATCAGCTTCTATCTGTAATCAACAAACAATTGACAAGCTAGATCTGTGATGATGAGAGAAAAAGAAAACCAAGAAAATGCCATGATATAAAAAGAGGAAAATTAGAGGCAAGATGGGTGTTAAACAGACCTTCACAGGATGCCTTAAACAAGCTCGTTGAAGTTTACTGACCTACAGAAGCAGTAACACAACACAAACAGTTTGAATAATTTGTACTCTATCTTTCATTAAGTCTTGGGCAAAAATATTGAATACACGATCAGAAAAAGAAGCAAGTTTTATCATGCAAAGTATGCCTTGAATACAGTTCAAATATGATGTTAGGCAATTTTATGTACTACTATAAACAAAGCAAGAGGACAGGCAAATATGAAGATTGACTACACCTTATTTAGTTGACACAACCTTTTCTTGCAATCGTGGTGCATTGTCTATGTTCAAACCTAGGGAACCAGTAGTGATATGTTCATGTTCTTCATAATCTAAATATACAAAAGTGCAACAAGAGTAGATGCATGCAGGACTTGATTGAAATAACCACATTCACACAGTCTTCTCATAATGGCAGACTGTGTTTTTCTAGTTATTAGCTAAGTCTACCCCTTGCTTTTACCACATACATATTAACATCCGCAAAGCAAAGCAGAAATATTGAACCCCCGATAGATCGCAAAACATCATCAATATGCAGAATATAAGAAACTTCTACCAACCTTTTTGGTCATCGTAGCTGAAAATAGAAATGTATTCCTTTCAGAAGGAATAACCTTCAAGATATCATCAATAGCTTTCTCAAATTCCAAGTTGAGTAACCTATCAGCCTCATCAAGGACCTTGACAGAAAAATAAGCAATTCAAATCAATTAGAAAGTAAAAAACATAGTGTGCCTTATTCAATATTAAGAATCATGTTATGGGACTTGATCAAAATGAAAATCCATGTAAAACAAGAAGGAAAGAAGATTCCTCTGATGCACTAGCATGCAACTTCTAGAAAATCAATTTGTACTTAATTTACACAATTTTGTGATATATTTGAATTTAATTTCATTTTTAAAAATTATCTATTTATCAGACAATTATTGAATTCCTTCTTTAACTTATGGTAGAATCAGTTAACTTTTTTTTCGATACTTGCCATCTTCATAATTCAAAAAATTCATAAAAATCAAGATTTTTTAGTTTACTTTGATTTTACTTTGGTTAAAGAATACTAACACTTCAGTCATGATTTAAAATTTCATTTCATGTCGGGCAAAACAACGAAATTTACTGTTTCAGCTGTTGCCTAGCACCACGGGCTGCTGCGGGGTGGCGGCCAGCTATGCAGGGTCGCGGCCCTAAATCCCGTTGAGGCCACCGCGACCACTACTGGTCGCGGCAGGTACGACCGTGGGCATGCGAGTCATAGCAGAGACACTCACAGGAACACTAGTGGGATGCAAAAAAAAAAAGGATAAATAATTAAACTTGGGTTAATAATTTCAATTAACTCCTAACTATAAATATAAATAGGATAATCTATTCAGGCTTAATCAAACCATAACTATTTAAAATATGAGGCACCCAAAAGCACACAGGTGTTGTGGGGCCTGAGGTGCTAGGAGCAAGGTGAGGGGCACGCCTTACCAAAATAAGACGCTTTAATATAAATTTTTTACAATTCAAACATACATAGGGAATTTCTATCAAAATATTTAACTAACAAAATTCAAATATTTCACAAACTATTACACAATAATGAAAATATAAAATTCACTAACATTCAAATATTGAAATAGTTTATTTTCATAATCAAAATCAATCATCAAATTAAATATGTGAGGAAAAAACATACCGTTATGACAAAACAAAAGGAGAAAAGTAAGAATGTGAAGCCAAATCTAGAAGACCGATGATATTGTAGGTGACAGAAGAGTTCACATTTGAGAAGGGAGGAGAGGTTGATGCTGATTTTTTAGGGGAGAGGAAGAGTCAAGCAGAGAGAATTAATGAAATAAGGTTGCAAGGGACTGAAGAAGATTGATGTTCATTTTTTAGGGGAGAATAAGAGTCCTGTAAGAAAAATATATCACATGCATGCCAGTTAATACAACCTAATTATTTTAAGACATAATTAAAGGTATGGGTCGGGCTTTTAATTTTTTTAAAAAAACTTCAATAAGGTGAGGAAAACCATGCCTTAAGTGCGTCTAAACCTCTCAAAAGGTGTGCGCTTAAGCGCACTTCATTCAAGTATTGCGCCTGGGTCACTGTCAAACGTGCACTTTTCACAACTATGAATCAAACCCTAATAAAACTATTCCATTAATTTAATATATATACATACATATATATATATATATATATTTTATTAGTTTTAATTTCGAAAATATATAATAAAATTATTTATTTATTTACCAAATGGAGGTGCCACGGTCCTGTAATTTTTTTAAAAATATATTTTATATTTATTTTTTATATTTTATATTTTTTAATATTTAGATTGCATTTTTATTTTTAATTAATATATTTTATATTTAAAAAATACTGAAACCATATCCACATGGCACGATATGGTACCAAATTTTTATCTCGTTTTGGTCATAAAAACTTTGATATGGTTTGAGATTTTAAATCATGATTAATTGGGTATAATTTGAATTAAATTATATGTAGAAACTACCAACAATTGATAGGGTATATGACTAGTTTGCTAATTGAAAATACAGTTTTCTTCAACCAATAAAAAATAAAAATCAATTATAAATAACTAAGAAGCCATTTCGCTGACCAGGTAAGTCTACAACCAGATGGATAGAGATATCATTCTTCCATTATTCCTCTAGATGAATAAACAAAGAAGACATATTTTGAACATCCATCCTTAATTCATCCTCTCACCCACGAAATGGGATAACAAATCAAAACAGTGGATTTCAAGATGAATATTAATCAGTAAGCATTTTGCAAAAAGAAATTGTAAATATCATAATGTGGCAGAGTTCATACCAAATACTTTATTGTGCGAAGGCTAAAACCTTTTGTATTGGTCAAATGATCCAAGAGACGTCCCGGGGTGCCCACCTATGAGAAATAACATCAGAAAGACAATTAAAGTGATGTCTAAGACACATCCTGCAATTATAGGATAGATCTAATGGTTCATTATAAAAGCCAAAAGTGGACATTTTTTGTGTTGAAACTTTAATAAAGGTAACCATTCTGAACATGCTCTGCAAAGTGAATTTCCTAATCACAAACTATGGAACATGACATAAAAATTCATTGATGTCACAAGACCCGATACTATGGAAGGGATATTTGAATTACACGTGTCAAAGAATTAATTATTTCCAATAAATCCCGAGGGATATTCTCAAGTATAGAAAAGCCTTGAATGGAACATTCTCTTTGTGAAACATTTAAAATTCCTTAGATCAAAGGTTTAGTCTAACTCTCAATAGAGGAACTTCTCTCAAAGAAATACAATTACAAAATTCACATCCATATTCTTGGAGAAAAATTTCTGTGAGCAAAGATAAATTGAATGTTTTCTAAAACTTTGGCCCCAAATCCTGTACAACTGCGAAAGTATGACAGCATTCATGTCTAAGTGATTTTTGTCTAGAAGGCACATCTTTAAGCCTTTCAGATAAAAAAATCCATGTTCACATTCTACAAAGAGCCAACAAACAAGACAATGATGATCATTACTACATACCACAATATGTGGGCGCTTTCCAAGAGAAATTGCTTGTTGTGTCATGTCAACACCTCCCACTAACTGTGCAAAAATAAAGAAAACAGTTCATACAGAAAGCAAAATTGAAAAAAAACAGAAAAAAAAGAGAGAGAGAGACATTAATCTCTAATGCAATTACTAAGAGCGTCTACATTAAGCTTCCTTTTCAAGGACTTTGATTGAACAGTCATACTATCTGATTGGTTTGTCATATCTCCATTATCAACTAAATCATAACTAATTTATGCAGTGAGATCTATGTTTGGCTATGAACAACTGTGTGCATAAGCATTCCCTACACATGCACAAAATCAGAAAGGTGCTAACCACAGTGCATTTCACTCCAATGCCAGATCCTAAAGCTTCAAATTGTTCAGAAATCTGAATTGCCAATTCCCTGGAGAGGGAAAAAGTGGGGGGAAAAGAGGGGAAAAACAAGTCAGTATTCGTAATACCAACCAAGAACCGTGATTAAGAATTCCTGGAGAAAATCAAAATAAAACCTAGTAGGTGAAAGTACACAAGCAAACAATCTTTGTGGAGTGTCCAACAAAGCTTGAAGAATTGGCAATGCAAAAGCTCCTGTCTTGCCCGACCCTGTTTGTGCCAGTCCAATAATATCTTTGCCTACACCAATAGCAAGAACAAAGTTTTTCCCCATAAAACTCCACTTTGAGTAACAAAAGTCAACTTGCAATACACATCATAACAAGAAAAGGAATCAATTAGCAAAGTTCATATCAAACTTCCAAATTATTTTTATCCAAAACCAATTAACAATTTAAAATGATAAGAACAAATAAACTAAAAAATGAGAAGGGAAGAGAATGAACCTTCAAGAGCAAAGGGAATTGCCTCAATTTGGATCTTTGTAGGGACTTTCCACCCCAAAATCTCACAAGCTTCCACCAATTCTTCCTTCAAACCGAGAGTTTTGAAGGTGTGCGGAGACCCATCTTCCTCCATCTCTGAAAAACTAAACTAGATCATGCATGTTGTAAACATGAACTTAGAAAAAATAAGCTAAACGATGACAATATATGTCTTGACTCTTGAATGAACATGTTATTAAACATCAAACATGTAGGAATTCTACATCTTCAATGCGCAAATATACGAGCATAACAACCAAAGAGAAGGGCCACAATTGGACAATCAACACAGGTAAATACGCTACGTCTTCCAGAACCCTAGACCACCTAAAGGCCTTCCTTGTTGTTTATTCAAATAGGTGCACAGAAGGCACGAAGACAAAAGGATATTCAAATAAAAAAGGCGCGTTCGGAAATCAAAGAAAAGAGCCAGTGATGACCGAGTGGTAATGACGCAAGGAATGACTATACCTTGTTCGAACGGAGATTTAGAATTTACTGGCGTGAACAGAGGAAGAGGCGGAGATTTATAATTTCCCGGCGTGAACAGAGAAGGAGGAAGGGCTTTCGGCGGCGCTGAGGAAGGGAAGAAAGGTTTTCCGGGAGATGTGGTTTGCTTTAGCGCGGAGGTTACGTAGGTGGGCGGCGGCCAAACCTAAGAAAATAAAAATAGAAAAAGAAAGAAAATTATATAATGAAAATTAAAGAAAAAAAATGATATAAATATAATTAATACTTCAAAATATAAATATGAATTAAAAATTAACTTATAAATTATTTTTTTTATTATAATATTTATCTACTAAATTTTATCAATAATTTTATTAAACTTTATCATAAAATTTTAAAAAATAAAAATTCAAATAGTCAAAATTTAAATATATATATATATATATATCATTCTATTAAATATTAAATAATATTTTTTAATTTTTTATTGATTAATCAATTATTTTTATTGATAATTTTTTTGATTTTATCATATATTTTATTTAAAATAAAATTAATATGGTGCAAAATTTTACAAGAAAAAATTATCAAAAAATAGATTTTTTTAGAAATCAAAATTAATATAATTGTTAGTTATATTTTAGTTGGAAAGAAAAAAAATAAAAGATGTTATTTATTGATATGGTAGCCCTTACTATTTGGAAGGGAGGTAAATCATTATCACTTTGCACAATAATAGAGCGTGCAAGGAAAAGTTGAGATAGCTAATACATTTTACGGATTGAAAATTAATCTCAAGTCTATTTACAATAGCATTTTTATATGAACTAAATGTGTTGCATCGTGAGAGAAATATTATTAATGGTTGAAGTTGAAGAAGAAAAAAAATGAGAATTAATTTTTTAAATTTTACTTTGCAAAATGTAATATAATTACTTATAAAATGAAATATTGCGAATGATATTTAATTTATTAAAACTATTAAATAAAATTTTTATGATATCTTTATCAAATTTTTTTAGTAATTTATTTTTTAAAAAATATATGTTAAAATTTCTAACATAATTTATTTAGAAAATAATATTTTACCTATTAAATATTCTTAATTGACTAAATTAAATTAAATTTGATTAATAAATTATAAAAAACTAATTAAATTTGATAATTATTTATAGATTAAAATTCATTATGTCCGATAATTTAGATATTTATTGATCCAAATTCATTTTAGACCACAAATTTTCGCTGTTAATTTCTTTTTTTTTTCATATAGCGTCTCTTAGATAATATGCAAGCATTTTATTGACGTTTGCCTTTGCATATAGAAAGACTTTTTGTGTTATTACGTGATGGCGAAATCTTCCCGGCAAACGTTTTTTTTAATGTGCTTAGATGCTAAAACTTCATTATTTCCTTTCAATTCCAGAAGTAAAATAAAAGAATTAGACAATTAAATTCCTAACTGTTTTTATCTCATCATTATGTGAATTTAATTGATAGAGTTGATAGCGTTCTGAAATTCAACGAAATAAGAAATAAAAAAATTGATTAACGAGGTTTTTCCAATCTCGAGTGATCGGTCCGGTCTCACGGAAGTTTCCCACCGTCAAATTCCTGCAAATACGCCGTAGCTGGAAATCGAACCGCGGATGGGACATTGGGCTTCTAGACCGCCCATCGCAAGCGCTTCCCGATTTACCCTGGCGGCCGGTGGGAAACTTCCGTGAAGCCGAGCCAGTCGTCCGAGGTTGGAAAAACTTCGTTAATCATTTTTTGTCTCTTCGGAGACATCCGAAATAAGAAATAGATTTGCCGATTCGATTCAAAATTAGACCAATTTCAAAGTATATGATGGGGTTAAGCCTCTCAGGATTGACATGGATCACATAAAAGTTACGTGTTAAGGTCCATCAAACCCGACTGTTAAGGTCGGAATCCTGAGATCACTTCGAGAGGACAGACGCCGGGGACGCTTCCGGGTTGGACACGCTCGGGGCCATTCTGGGCTGGAGACTCCTAAGACCACCTCGGGAAGACAGGCCTCCCGAGATCACCTCGGGAGTACAGACGCCCGAGACCACCTCGGGAAGACAGGTCTCCAAGATCACCTCGGGAAGACAACCCCCCGAGATCACCTCGGGAGTACAGACGTCCGAGACCACCTTGGGAAGATAGGTCCCCGAGATCACCTCGGGAAAACAGGCCCTCGAGATCACCTCGGGAGGGTAGGCGCCTGAGACCTTCCCGGGCAAAAGGACCCCGAGGTCAACTCGGAAGAGTGGAGCCTGAAGATTCATATCCGATAGTCCTACCTCAAGTAACCGTCCCCTTTTTCGAGAACAGGATCATCGGATAATTATTGCCTATAATACGCAGTCATTAAGGTCTTAATTATCGCAATGGCTTGGATTTAATTATCGTAGTGGTCGTTATGAAGTTATATCCAGTAACCGATGATGGGGGGATGTGGAGGAGAACGTGGGGACACGTGTGACCGCCGCCTCAAGTATAAAAGGTGCTTCGGCACTCAGGTAAAGGGACTTTTCAGTTCTTTTCGAAATTAGACACATCTTTGTCGATTTCCTCACATTCTTCTCAATTCGCTTTTCTGACTTGAGCGTCAAGTGGGCTCCGCCGGAAAATCTTCCGGTGTGTTTCCATTAACGCTCGTGTTACTCTCACAGAGCGCAGTCGCCTTCTTCCTCCTCACCGTCCACGTGGGTTTCGCCTTGGTGACTCGCTGTCCGCGTCGATTCTGTTGGAACTCGGATGGCTAGAGAGCGGGGGGAGGGGGGGTAAATATAGCCAAACACTTGGATTTTACCACTTATCGATTTTCTGCACTTCAATCGTTAGTAGCACAGCGGAAGCACAATAAAACAGAGTATTTGCAGAAAACTAAACACTAAACTATGAGCAGACACAAGAACGCTAACAAGAGGATTTACAAGGTTCGGGGATAACTTGCCCCTACTCCTTGGCGTGCCCGTAAGGTGAGCGATCCCTTGATCGTCGGCAGATCAAGCCCCGGAAAATCCGGATTGAAAGCAACCTCCTTCTCGGTGGAGTAACCTCTCCACAACGTTTCAACAAAGATAGAGTTTTAAGCACAATGAAACACAAGAAAGATCTTACTCAGCACTTAGAACAGACAAGAACACAAGCAGCGCTTCACTCGAGCTCCACCCAGCAACGATCTCATGCAAGAACTCCCTTCTTCGTGTCTTCTCGCTGATGGACTCACCAAGCCTCTTGTTTCTTCCTCCAAGTGCTCAAGTAAGGGATGGTTGCTTCAAAGATTGCAGCTGCTTGCTCAAGAACGATGGAACAGCAGAGAACACAAGCACGCAACGTTACTGATCAGAGTTGTGGAGACTTGTTCGCCACCAAGCGCTTAAGTCCTTCCACTATTGTCAGGTCACCACCTCACTGCAGCCTCCAGCTGCTCTCCTGCAACCACCAGCCACTACTGAGCTCTTCTGGACTCCTTGAGCCTCCCTCAGACCAGCCCCAGTCAGCAGCTCCAGCCAGCGCCAGCGTCCGTTGCAACCTGAGATGGAAAACGGACAAACCTGCTCCAAGGAAAGGCCTCCATTGACTCTCCTTGAGTGTTTGAATCCTTCCCTGTCACCTGCAGCTTAATCAGAGCATTAGCACAGCATATCAAGCAGAAAATCGAGTATCAGAGATTAAGCGCAGAGAATCAGATACGTTCAGACGCGATCAAAGCGTCTGACAGTGCATTTTGAATTAAAGTAATCGGTCACCGGACCGATCCAGGGCTCGTGGATCGGTCACCAGACCGATCCACCGCTTTACTAGGACTCCCAGCTTTCGCGACGACACAGGCCTGATCGGTCACCAGACCGATCAGGATAGCCACTGACCGATCAGGCTCAAGCCTGATCGGTCCACTTCTGAGTGAACAGTAATCGCGGACATCAGATCCTAGGTCGTGGATCGGTCACCGGACCGTTCAAGAGCTGATCAGCGAGGGAACTCAACTCACTGTGTGCTCCCTGATCGGTCACCAGACCGATCAGGAGCAAGGCAGTGAGTGAACTGCCTGCTCCCTGATCGATCACCGGACCGATCAGAAGCCAAGCAGTGAGGCAACTGCCTGCTCCCTGATTGGTCACCAGACCGATCAGGAGCCGCACAGTAGGTTCCCAACCTCACTGTGTGCTCCCTGATCGGTCACCAGACCGATCAGTCATCGCTGGATCGGTCATTAGACCGATCCACGAAGGAGCAGCGTGCCAACTTCCCTGATCGGTCACCAAACCGATCAGGAGCTCCAACCTATCTCTCCAAGTTAGGGTTTCATCCAACCTAGCCCTCCAAGCTAGGACCTGACCCTCCAAGCCAGGATTTTTCACCTAACCCTCTAGTTGGGACTTTTCACCTAACCCTCCAAGTTAGGACTTTTCACCTAGCCCTCCAAGCTAGGACTTTTCACCCAACCTTCCGAGTTAGGACTTTTCCACACCTAGCTCTCCAAGCTAGGATTTTTCACACCTAACCCTCCAGTTGGGACTTTTCACCTAACCCTCCAAGTTAGGACTTTTCACCTAGCCCTCCAAGCCAGGACTTTTCACCCAACCTTCCGAGTTAGGACTTTTCCACACCTAGCCCTCCAAGCTAGGATTTTTCACACCATGTCTAATCCCCGATCAGGACTTAATCATAATCATAATCATCAATCTAAACTAAAATCGATGTCAACACCAAAACAACAATCAGGGTCAGACTGCATCAACAGATTCCTTCCAGAACAAATTTGGCGTCGTCTGTGGGAAACTAAATCAAAGCACTAGAAGGAATATAGTGATGACGGAACCAGAGGGACAACCCATCGTCTTGATTAAAGAGGAGTTGGATCGTTTGGTCGCCAATGATGTCAAGAGTGCGCTCGTGCAATACCAAATTGAGCAAGTTGCATCACGTCAAGGGACCTCAGAGCAAGGGGAGATCCTCAGTGTTAGGATGTATACTAAAAGTCTAGCTTTTGTATGAACATCTACATTTTGGAATGAGAATCACATGATCATTGTTTGCATTTTATATTTGATATATATATGTTATTGTCTAATACTTTACATTGTAGATAACATGGTGTGTGGTGTCACACAGAAGATCATGTTATCAGTCCCTTGAAGAGTATAAGTAGAGACTCACAACCTAGATGGTTTTGGATAAACTATTGGCATGGTTGTAGTGTAATTTGGTATTGGTTTATCTTGACCATAGAATTATACTAGTACACTTTGTGTGTATTGAGCAGGACCGATATAGAGGTGATTTAATTTATACTGACTATATAATTGAATCAGACCTCAGATATTATGGTATACATGCTCTTAATCCCGATATAATAACGAACACATATACTTAATATCTATTTCTTTGATTTACCAATGGGTGAGATTTATTTGTTAAATCGATAGGCCCGGTAAGTTGGGAAATAATATTATTTACATGGTGTGTCGTTGATTATAGAAGGAAACTGTGTCATGATGCATCAGGTTGATGATGTCCCCTTAAGGAGCTCATAAAGTTCATCATAGAAATCCTACAGGTGGACTTGATCCTACATGATAATAAGGTTGAATGGTACTACTCATGAAGTTAAATATTAATTAATTAAATTGTCAGTACTTTAATTAATTAATGGACATTTGATATTTTAAACACGAGGAGATTTTGTACACATAATTGGTGGAGCCCATATTTATTTATGGGGGTTGGTGAGGTAGTTCAATGATGATCCTTTTGTTAGTGGGAGCCCTAGAGCCAATTATGTGATGATTGACTAGGGACATTTTGTATCATATTCTATCATTAGTAAAGACATGTTTGGTTATTATACTTACTTTGTATTTGTGTCAAATAACTAAGTATAATAATGTCCTTGTGTAGTAGGTTCTTATCTACATCATATCGATTGGTTGAATCGATAGTGAGATGATATAGGGAACACTACACTAAACTATTCCTAGTCGAGCATTAATATTCAAGGATAATATTAATGCATGGAGACTAGCATGTAGGTCAACTGATGACTTGAGCTCACAAGTCATGGATATGTGATATCAAGTTGACACATGAGTATATATTAGAGAATGTGTACTGAATGACCCACCATGAGAAAGTTTCATAGATTGTCATATGAGTGTCATAGACTTTCTCATGTGACTATTAGTATAAATAGTCCTTAGACCTGAAGTCACTACGGTTCCCTACATAAGGAGTTATGTACTTTGGTATCGTCAAACGTCACCCGTAACAGGGTGGACTATAAAGGTGATCACTGGGTATGTAATGAATTATGCGGAGGGATGTGAGTAATGTAGATGGGATCTATCCCTCCCATATGACGGGAGTGATATCTGTGGGCCCCTTGATCGAGTAGGACTACTAAAACACATGGTCATGCTCAAATGAGTCAATATGAGATATTGAGCTCATTTGTTTGAGTGAGTCTACTCGGGGATCAAGAAACACAAGATTGATTGAGGATGACACGGTCTATGCCTCATTGGTCAATCTAGATATCAAGGATAGAAGGACAAAGTCATACATTATCATAGTCACGGAGGTTTAGTCGAATCTCGACTTTTCTTGTTACTTGGGTGGCAATGATGCATTGCTAGATGTCGCTCATTGCTTATGTGTCTAAAGTGTTTAGGCGTATTGCCAACGTCACGAGAACCTATTGGGTCACACACAAAGGACACAATGCTTCCGGAAATCTGTTCGGCAGATCCGAGCCTGAGTTGGGAACTTGGGAGACCTGAGCCCGAGTGGGAACTCGGGAGGTCAGTTAGGGAGCCCGAGTTAGGAACTCGGGAAGTCCGAGCCCGAGTTGGGAACTCGGAAAGTCCGAGCCCGAGTTGGGAACTCGGGAAGTCTGAGCCCGAGTTGGGAACTCGGGAAGTCAGATCGGAGCTCGGCAGACTGGGTCGGAGCTCGGCAGACTGGGTCGGGAGCTCGGCAGACTTGGTCGGGAGCTTGGTGACTTGCTCAAGAGACTTGGTCGGGAGACCGAGTCGGAAGCCCGAGAGGCCCGGTCGGAGTTGCATGAAAGAAAAAGAAAAATCTCTCTTCATTAGATGAAAAGATTATTTTCTTGCATGGGTAAGGATAAAGAGCCACATGAAAAGATGTGCTCTTTATTGGTATTGATGAAGGAAACCAAAGAGACACAAACCTCTTCATATTCATGGGATGATTATAAAAGAGGAACTTGTGACTTTGGATGGGGTCTTCTTCTTTCCTTCTTCCCTTTCTTCTTCCCTCCCTCATCTTCCTCCTTTGGCCGAAACCCTACTGTAGGGTTTTTGGTGTTCTGCGAGCTACCTCAAGTTGCTAGCACAACTAAGGTAGTTCTCCCGAAGTTGAGAGATTGTGTCCGTGTGGATACGAATAGAGGCACGGACACTTGAACGTGCAAGAGATCCGGCGCACCTTGGACGAGCGGGATAAGCAAAGGGCACGTTCCGAAGGTATATCTTCTTTAGAAGTAGATGTAGATCAACTTTGTACGAGTTTTTCTTTCGCATGGATCACTCGAGGGTTCTTGTTTCCGCTGCGTTTTTATGATTTTGTGCCGAGAGAACCCAACACCTTTAGTGGATTGGATCATCATTAATGGATCGAGTTTTGAATCCATTAGGTGGCCAAGACCCAGCTCCTTCTCATAGTCCCTACTGTAACCTATAAATACCTCATGTGTCATGAGACCAAGGCATAATAAGATAACCCATAACCTAATTCTCTCCTACACACAATCTCTCTCTCTCCTAGGGTTGGACGGCGGGTTTAGGAGAAGGAAGGAAGTGGCGCAAGGGGAGAGGAAGAAGTGACTTCATCCTCTTTTCTCCTCCCTTGGGTGCTCGGCATCAACAGATCAAAGTGGTCGGCGGTGATCCAAGGCTTGGTGTCCAGCGGCGCAACCAAGTGGAGGGAGATGAGTGGTTAGGTATTGGTTTTCCTCATCTTCTTCTTCATCTTCTTCATCTTCTTCTTTCTCCCTTCTTGCCTTTGGCCGACGCATCCATGAAAGTGGTTAGGGTCGGCGGCGCAAGGTAGAAGGAGGGAATTGGCCGGTAGTGCACTTCTTGGTGAAGTGTTGGCCGGCGCAAGGAAGAGGAAGGAGGAAGAAGCTAGGGTTGTGGTTATCTCTCTTCTTTCACTTCTTCTTCTTCTTCTTCTCTACTTCCTTCTTGGAAGTGCGGCTAGTGCAAGCAAAGGGGAAGCTCTCTTCTTCTCCTTTGGTCGACGGCGACAAGAGGAGGAGGGAGTAGTGGCTAGCGCACCACCCACTTGGTGATAGGGTTTTGCATGAGCAAGGAAAGAAGGAAGAAGGTGTCTTAGTGACGTTTCTTGGAAGATAGTTGCCCACTCGACGTCCAAGAAGAGGTTGGGTCATACAATAGAAAATCGCGAGGTAAACAAAAGGTATAACTTCTTGTTTTGGTTCCTTTCACTTTATCTTATTATTGTATGTTGATATCTAACATGGACCCTGATGATAAACACAAAAATCGACAATCCATTCATCATCTATTCTGCGGCTAATTGGTTAGACGAGTTAGATGGCTTGAACAACAAGTTTGTTCAATTGGTCACTCGAATCAATTAGTATGATAATGAGTCAGTTGCATGGAAAATTGTTCTCCATTCGGATTGATTTCAATTAATGAAATTTTAATCCGGGAACATGGAGAGGATTCCCATGCGCAAACAACCGAAACCCAACACCTAGAATCTCCACCTCGCACCACCCCAACCAAAGGTCTGTCTCACCACCGATGGGACATGCGGTGATACCTCCCTCCAGTGCACCGGCGAGAGTCCTTGGGAGATTTGGAGAAGACTAACTCCATCGCTTCCAGCGTCCTAAGGCAAGGGGAAGGACTAGAAAAGGCAGAGGGACCTAAGAACTTCCAGAAGGCACCCCTTTGCCCCTTTCTCGCTAGACATCATAGAGGACCCCATGCCGAAGCAATTCCGTAGTCCTGGAATTGCCGATTACGATGGGAAGATGAATCCAGAAGATCATATTTACAAGTTCGAGAATGTGGCACTCTTGCACCAGTACACGGACGATGTAAAGTGTCGAGTGTTCATGAACACTCTATCAGGGGTTGCCCAGAGATGGTTCCAGAGGCTGCCCCAGGATTCTATCAGCTCCTTCCTGGAGTTCAGAACTGCTTTCCTGCATTATTTTGCTAGCAGCCGTCGATATCAGAAGACGACGTTAAATATGTTCGCCCTTAAACAATAGGCGAAGGAACCACTGAAGGATTATATCCAACGGTTCAACTAGGTGGCGCAAGATGTGTCAACCGCGACATCGAAGATCCTTGTCAGCACCTTCACTCTATCAGGGGTTGCCCAGAGATGGTTCCAAAGGCTGCCCCAGGGTTCTATCAACTCCTTCCTGGAGTTCAGAACCACTTTCCTGCATCATTTTGCTAGCAGTCGTTGATATCAGAAGACGACGTTAAATCTATTCGGCCTTAAACAAAAGGCGAAGGAACCGCTGAAGGATTATATCCAACGGTTCAACTGGGTGGCGCAAGATGTATCAACCGCGACATCGGAGATCCTTGTCAGCACCTTCACGCAGAGGCTCTCCGAGGGTGACTTCTTCTGATCACTAGTGAAGAAGTCGTCAACCAGTTTCGATGATTTGTTGGGGTGCTCTGTCAAGCACGTCAACGTTGAAGAGGTGCAGCACGCTTACCGCAAAGAACCAACCAGAGTCCCTACGCAGACCATGGTACGACCCGAAAGAAGGGAACCCCTAGCACCGGCCCGAGCAAAGGATCCTCGGTCCAGGAAGGACCACTGGGCTGGTAAGAGAAGGTTAGTGGAGACGGTCGACACCCAGGAACCGGAGCCGCTAAAGAAGTACTACGACTTCCATGGCAGTACGACATACTCTACAGAGGAGTGTCACACCTTGAAAAAAAGGTTGGCCAAGGAAGCGGATACTAAACCTCGGAAGCGATGGAAGAAAGTTGGGTACCACCGGAGATTCCCTCGACGGAGCCTTTCTCCTCGCAAGCGACAATCGAGAGAAGACGTAACCCAACAACAATCTCGATCACATTCTAAGAGAAGGAGTCGGGAGACTGCACCCCTCAGTCTCCCTCACTCAAGTGAGACCGCAAGAAAGGCAAGGCCCCTGTGCGGGGTCCTCCTTCCATCCATGCGGGGGTGATCGCTGGAGGTCCTACCGGAGGAGACTCCCATTGGGGCAAGGAAAGCCCATGCTCGTTGGCTGGAGAACTACACCACAGGGGCGAGTAGTAGCCAACGTCATTGGAAGACTCTCGGTTGATTAGGGTCGCTTGGGGATGTCTTAGAAGTGAAGAGGAGGAGTATAGAGAGGTTGTTTTGGTGTGGGAAGTGAGTTGTGGGCGAGGGTTTATATAACCCTTTCCGGGCACCCTGGAGCCTTGGCAGGAGCCCGGGTCAGGAGGTCAGGCACCCATGAAGTTACTCAAGCGACTGAGATAGATTTTTGACAGTTTGACTGCCTTGGGAACTGAAAGTGTCAGAAAAAAAGCTTCGAGCACCCGAGAGGCTCTTGGGCGCCTGATGGACTTACTTTTGACCAGGGTGAATTTAAATCAAGGATCAATCAATGTTTTGCATAATTCAACTTCTTGAAGAAAAATTAGGTTATTTTTAATTAATTTCTGAGAAAAAATGTTAAGTTGAATTGAAAATTAAGTTGCTTAAGTTTTAAAAAATGTTAAGTTGAATTAAAAAATATTAAGATGAATTTAAATTGAATTTTGAAAAATATTAAGTTAAATTTAGAAAAATATTAAATTAAGTTTGAAATTTTAAAAATTATTAAGTTGAATTTTGAAACTTATTAAATTGAATTTTGAAAGATTATTAAGTTGAATTTTGAAAATTATTAAGTTAGATTTTGAAAAATATTAAATTAAGTTTGAAAATTTTAAAACTATCAAGTTGAATTAATTTGAATTTTGAAACTTATTAAGTTGAATTTTGAAAGATTATTAAGTTAAATTTTAAAAAATATTATGTTAGATTTTGAAAAATATTAAGTTAAAATTTGAAAATTATTAAGTTGGATTTAGAAAAATATTAAGTTAAATTTTGAAAAATATTAAGTTGGCTTTTGAAGAATATTAAGTTAAATTTTAAAAATGATTAAGTTGAATTTGAAAAATATTAAGTTAAATTTTGAAAATTATTAAGTTAAATTAAGTTGAATTTTGAAAATTATTAAGTTAAATTTAGAAAATTATTAAGGTGGATTTTGAAAATTATTAAGGTTAGTTAGGTTGGACTAAACTTTTAGGTCCTAAATATCTCACCCATTTCTAAGTGACAAAATAGGAACTCCTTATCTGTTTTGTGAGATGCATTAATTTTATTTTTTAAATTTAGGTTAAAAACTATGATTTGATTGAATCATGTGTTAAATTCAAGTTTAATAATTAGTAATTTGAAACTAGATTTCAATAATTGGCTTTCAGGTCTTGGCAAGACACAGGAGCCTTCTTGGTTATTGGAGCAACGACCCTTTCCTAGACAAAGTCTTTTAAAAAAAATATATTTTCAGATTACTCATTGAGAAACCCTAGTCCAACTAGTTGAGGATGAAGCAAAGTAGCTTCGACTAGTTCCATCGGACTAAAAAGACGAATACGTTTTACCCTACCTGACTCCTTAGACAGGCTTCCCTAACGTACTATCATCTCGTCCCAACCTAATACTAGGTTGTGCAAGTTTCAATCAAGTTAGATCCTTATCTAACCATTTCTAACCTAAGCATGGCATTTTTGTAGAAAGTAAATAAACAAACATCAAGCAAAAATTCAGTAAAACATGCAAAAGATTATCTAATTATGTATATAGTTTTTCTATTGGCTCTCCTTGGACTGAAGCCTCGATATTAATTATCTAGGATGTGAATCTTGTCCTTGGGGATCCAATACTTCTTTGGTCCAGCTTGATTAGTCAAGCTTAATTTTGGACCCATACTTGGACTCGGGTTCTAGTTTGGTTCAAAACAAAATAGTAGGATATGTAACGTGAGTTGGTTCAGTAATCAAGTCCGAATCGGTTTAGAACGGACTTCTATTTTTCAAGAATCATGTCAAGATTCTTGGAACCCGAATAAATCATTCCAGTGCAACTCGAAATTCCTTCACTTGAGTTTTCAAGGAGGAATTCTCTTCCTCAAGTTTTTGGACTTGAGTTGAGGTTCCTTCCTGAACTGACTCAGTCAAGGATCTTGAATTGGTCTCCTCCTTTAGAACTTTGACTTCCTGTCGGAGGGATTCAACCCGAATGTTGGCTTTGTCCAACTTATGAGACAGAAAAGAAATTAAGTCATATAGTTGGGATTCGGGATAACCTCTTACCGTGATTTGTTCGTCTTCTGATATTGATAGTTTCCCGGTTCCTTCATTTTCTTCCGGTCTGACTCTGACTCGGTGTCGAGTTCTTCCGAGGCCGTTAGTGCGAGAAGTTTGGAGTGCGGAGCTTCTTCTTCATCTTCCGAAGAGAACTCATCCCATGTGACTTGGAGTGCTTTCTTCCTCTGAGTCTTCTTGGCCTCCTTCAAGTTGGGACACTCCAATTTGTAGTGACCCTTCTTGTTGCACCTATAACAGGTTACATCAGTCTTCCCCCTTCTAACTGGTACTTGGTTCAGCTGGATCATCCTTTTGCTGAATTCTTCTTCTTCTTTTGACCCTTGATCATTTTGTAGTAGCTTCGGGCCATTCTGACTTACTCGGGATAATCGATTCCGTCATCATCAGATTTCGATTCAGAATCGGACTCGGGTATCGGTTACAACTTCTTCTTCTTCTGTTTCCCTGAGAGTTTACCTGCAAAAAGAGCTATACCTTTCTCGACCTATACAGCGTTAGTCTGTTCATGCAATTCTAATTCAAAAAATAATTCATCGAGTTTAATTTTGGATAAGTTTCTCAAAACCTTATATGCATCTATCAAGATGCCCACAAAGAATTTTAGGGGAACGAGTTTAGTACATACCTGATTAGGTCACGGTTCTCTACCTTATAACATATACCGTGTAGTTCATTCATCAGTTCTTGAATACGAGCATGAAGTTGCGCAGCTGTCTCTCCGTCTTGCATTTTGATGTTATAAAGTTTATTGAGTAGAAGGTCACACTTGCTAATCCTCGTATTCGATGTACCTTTGTGCAGCTCGATGAGTTTGTTCCACAATTCCTTTGCACTGTTAAATGGGCCAACGCGGCTGAGTTCTTCTTTTGTTAAGCCACACTGAATAGACTGTGTAGCTTTGGTGTCTGCTTCAATTTTCTTCTTGAGTGGGGCATCCCACTCTGAGTATCCCAGAATTTCACCTTGTGAATTCTTTGGGATTTCCAGTCCATCCTGGATAATGATCCACATATCCACCTGAGTTTTCAGGTGACCTCCATTCTGCTCTTTTAGTAGGAGAAATCTTCTCCTGAGAAGAGAGGTGGTCATGCAGTGTTATATCCTTCTTGCATGGCCATGAGAGATCCTGAAAAGAGACAGAAACAACAAAACTGGTTCCAAGACTTGGTCTTAGATTAGTAGTGTGATATGAAAAAAAAAAAATAAATCTCGAGTGGTGTTGCACCAACTTCGAGAAACAATAAAATCTTACGAACGAAAAAAATAACAATTAACAAAATATCAGAAAATTGTAATAATACCTTTTCTGACATAAAACAACGATGAAATCTGAAAAAACACTCAATTGGTGGTTTCACCAAGATTAAGCCACCTGCTTTGATACCACTTGTGTTGGATCGAGGTGGACCGGCAAGAGGGGTGAATTGACGAATTTGAAATTGAAAGAAGGGTCGTCGATTTTACTTGGTTGCAACTGAAAGGTTGCTTCCAAGATAGTAAAGCTCAACTAAAATACTCCTTATGGCGGAGAAGCCTTTACAAATGAAGCACAGACTTATAGAGATTACAAAAGAATTGTTTTATCATTTTCTTTAGCTTCTAGGCCTATTTATAGCCTAAGATAGTTAATCTTGACCGTTGATCGTAGATAGGCCTGAATCTTGAGTGTCGATTTAATGGATAAATTTTATCCTTTATCTTGAGCTGTGACTCGGTCATCCATTTCCTTATCATTTAAATCAAAGGAGGATAAATTTCCTTATCATTTAAATCAAAGGTGGATAAATCCTCATCCTTTAAATAAGATAAATATTATCCTTATGCTTCATTTATTTTTCTAAATGCTTCAAGCCACGTCAAAGTCTTCAAGCTGGGCTTCCTTTGCTTCGGTCAAGTTCAAGTCCAAGTCTGATCAAGGCTTCTTCAATGGTCCAAGTCAAAGTCAAATCAAACCTTGACTTGGTCAAAGTCAACCAAGTTGACTTTTTATAAAAAATGATATTTGGGTGATTTTCGGCCAACCGGAGTTAGGCTCACCCGAACCCGATTCCGACCTTTCGCCCCTCGAGCGTACTTCCTCTCGGCTTCTTGTCCCTCAGACACGCACATCCTTCTCGCTCCACCCGCGTACTCTACCATAGTCTTTGCATCCCTCCAATGCACCGAGCCCGTCGGCTCACTCCCTCATGTCATCTTTCTTGTCCGCTGCGTCTTACGCTCAACTTTCTCCACTCTTAAGTTCCTGCACACTTAGACAGAGAGATCAAAACAACACAGGACCTAACTTGACATGATTGATCACATCAAAACTAACTGGGGCACCAGCAACTTATGGGATTGTTGTAATTGATAGAGGGGGATGAATATCGATATCGTAATTTTTCGAAAAATACAGAGTTAAATGCAGCGGAAATAAGTAAAACCAAGCACGACTAACACGGTTTCTTTTTTACTTGGTTGGAGTCTGTAACGGCTCTTACTCCAAGGCCCACGGTACTTGACCGTTTACGTTGGACAATTCTATAGTTTGTAAAATCCTTTACAAATATATGAAATTAAGTACAGTAAGGAAGTTAAAAGCTCTTATACCGACGACACTAAAATAAGAATCCTGATCTTGTCAAGCGACATATCGTCAATGTCGGCACAGAAGGCTTGAGCACAGAAGCTTGTCGTAGTGCGTTTGAGTGCTTGAGATGTTGTTTGGAAGCAAAGGGGTGAAGTGTTGGGGCAATCGACCTAAGGATGATCGGGAGGATCATAGGTTTTGATGTGTGTGTCAATATGAGTAAGTTAGGGTTTCATGTTGATCTAATATGTGTATTTGAGTGTACAGATTTGCAGGATACACATTAGCTTGGTTGGATGTCTTCAGGTACGGTGAAGGGTGGCATGGAGGCAAGCCGTGAGCTTGTGTGCTCATCCAAGGGACCATGGACAAAGCAGGGACGATGAGCCGAGGGAAGCGGACTTCGAGGCATGTGTGAAGGATGGCATGGAGGCAAGCCGAGGGCTTGTGTGCACATCTGAGGGACGGGAGCCAAAGTCGAAGAGGGCTTGAAGGCAACAGGTTGAGGCTGCTGGAGCAGGAACGATGGGCCGAGGGAAGCGGACTTCGAGGCATGCGTGAAGGATGACATGGAGGCAAGCCGAGGACTTGTGTGCGCATCTAAGGGACGGGAGCCCAAGTCGAAGAGGGCTTAATGGCAACAGATCGAGGCTGCTGGATGAAGAAGTCAACCAGGTCGTGAGGGTACGAGTGCTGAGAGAAATGTACTCGGGAAGAGTAACCCTAGGCTTAGGGAGTGGACTAGTCGACTGGTGAGGGACCAGCCTGTTGGTGCTTGGATGGCTAGAGAGGGGGGGGGATGAATGTAGCCAGACACTAAAATCGCTTTCTTTTTGAACTTATCTGCACTTCAGAGTTAGCAGCAGAAACAACAAACAGAAATAGAAATGCAGAAACTAAGAACCCTAAAACCTAACACGAATTCAAGACGCTAACAAAAATGGTTTACAAGGTTCGGGGATAACTTGCCCCTACTCCTTGGCGTGCCCGTGAGGTGGGCGATCCCTTGATCGTCAGCAGATCAAGCCCCGGGAAATCTGGATATCAAATGCCTCATTCTCGGTGGAGAAACCTCTCCACAATAAGTCTCCATAGAAAGATATGAAGTGAAAGCACAGAGACAAAAACAAACTTACAGAGCACAAGGAGAAACGTCTACAAAGCAATACTCACAACCCAGCAAAACCTCGGCAAGAGCCTTCACTTAGCTCTCCCTTGTCTGCTTGTTGATCGCCTCGCAATGTTCTCAAATCCTTCCAAGTGCTCAAGTCGCAGATCCAACAGATCGCTCAAAGTGTATGCAAGAGTTGCTTGAAGATTCTGAGTGATGAATGTTGTTGAGGCTTCTTTGCTACCAGCACTTAAGCCTCTGCCCGAAACCCAGGTCGCAGGCGCGCCTCTGCAGCTCCCAACTGCTCATCTGCAACATCCCCAGCTACACTAACCTCTTCTGGACTCCATGAACTCTCTTCAGCCGAGCCCCAGATTAGTTCATCAGCTTCCCAGCCGTTGCCAGCGGCGCCAGACGCCCGTTGAAACCTGAGAAGATAAAACAGCCAAACCTGCTAAAAGGAAAGTCCCCAGTTGACTCTCCTCTATTGTTTGAATCCTCCCTGTATCACCTGCACACTTAGTAGACACTTAGCAAATGAAATCAAACGAGAATCAGTAAGTAGCAGAGAAAATACAGAGCAAACAGAAGCGATCAGAAGTCTGACAGCGGATTTGAATTAAAGTTATCAGCTACTGATCGGTCCATAGACCGATCAGAGATGACCCTGATCGGTCACCAGACCGATCAGGGAAAGCCCTGAATGATCAGGCTCCAGCCTAATCGATCCACAGTGAGAAAATAGGGATCGCGGACTAATCTGTGATCGGTCACACTGACCGATCACAGATCAGGGATCGGTCACCAGACCGATCCTCAACTTGCTGGGTTTCCTCCAGCTTTCGCAGGCCAAAAATCCATGATCGGTCACCTAACCGATCAGGTTGTGCCCTGATCGGTCTGGTGACCGATCAGGTCACTCCCTGACCGATCAGGAGCCATCCTGATCGGTCAGGATGAGAAATGTCCGACAATTTGATCGGTCAGATTGACCGATCAAAGTTCCTCATAGAACTCATCTGAACTCTCTCTGATCGTTCACCAGAACGATCAGAAACCTAGTATAAGCCTTCTGTTCTCTCCCTGATCGTTCACCAGAATGATCAGGAGCCGAACAGAAGCATTTGGCTCTCCCTCTGATTGTTCACCAGAATGATCAGACTTCTCTAGATCGGTCACCAGACCGATCCACAATAGGGAGTTCGTGCCAACTCCCTAATCGGTCTCCAGACCGATCCAGCTTCGACCAAATCAGCCCTAAGTCCAGAGAACAGCCTCCCTAGCCTTCTCTGACTTATTCTGGTCCCAGAGAACGAGCTCATGTGCCCTCTCCGACCAGTACACGCAATGTTCAGTCCCCCGAACCAAGACTTCGTGCCTAGCTTCACTCACCGGGACTTCGTTCAACCTAGCTTCCCTAGCTAGGACCTGGCTTCACTCACCAGGGTTTCAGTCACCCGACTTCACTCACCGGCATTTCCATCACCTGGCTTCACTCACCAGGACCCGAAGTCACTCACCGGGATTTCAGTCACCTGGCTTCACTCACCAGGGTTTCAGTCACCTGGCTTCACTCACCAGGACCCGGCTTCACTCACCGGGGTTTCAGTCACCTGGCTTCACTCACCAGGACCCGACTTCACTCACCGGGGTTTTCAAACACCTGGCTTCACTCACCAGGACTCGGCTTCACTCACCGGGATTTCGGTAACCCGGCTTCACTCACCGGGAGTCATGCCCAGTCCCCGACCAGGACTTAAACCAGACTCAACTTATTAACCTAAACTTAAATCGGTGTCAATACCAAAACAACAATCAGGGTCAGACTGCATCAACAATCTCCCCCTTTTGTTGTTTGACAACCCGATTCTATGTTTAGGTATTTGAAATCAATTGTAATCAAATTTCAAATTTCACTATCGTAGGAGAATCAAAGTCCTCCCCCTACAATAGTCATGCTCGTAATCATCCTAAACTTAACTAACCACACTCTCCCCCTTTGTCAAACACCGAAAAGGGTGTAGACTGGTTGTTATGTTTAAAATGTCTCCCCCTCAATCCAGGGGTTTTTTCAAAACAAAAGGATATGATGAATTTGAGAGCATATGAAAAGCATATGATAACGATAGAGCAAGATAGGATAATCATACGCATCATATGAAATGGAACATAGAATTGACAATCCATGAAATAGCAGTCATAGGCATAAACATAATGTCATACACCCAGGCATGAAATAGAGTACATCAAATACATAACAAGTCATGGAATAACAGTCGGAAGAGGAATACAGTAAACAATCAATGTTGAGCTGGTGGGTCATCAGACTGCATGGGATCGTAGGATGTGTCATCGTCTGGTAGGAAGCTCCCAGGAGCAGTGCTGCTGGTGGGCGCAAATCCAAGAAATGTATGCTGGTACGGATGACCAACTGCCCAAGCGTGCCACTTCGCAATCCACGCCTCTTGACCGGAACGCATCCCAGAGACCTCGGACTCGATCATGAGTAATCTGCAGTCGATAGACTGTTGACTTGCTCGTAACTGAGAAACCTCAGAGCTGATCCCCTATCGCCAGAGCTCGGACACATGAAACTCGTGCTGCATAGCCAGCTCCAGCTCTGCGACCTGCCACCGGAGATCAGGATCCGGCTCGTACTCCTCATGTGCTGCTGCGGGCGCCTCCTGATGTACAGCCGGAGCTGCTGGTACCTGAACGTGGGCGGCCCGTGGTAACTCCCCTAACCCCCTCCCATCCTTCCATAGAAGGCCCTGGCCCTGAGGTCTGACAATGATGCTAGACTTGGCAAACGCGCGTTTACCAAGTCGGCAGTCTTGCCGAACCATGGGCACGGTCCTGCCCTTGGACACATCTATACCAACTGTCTGAAGCCAGTCAGTAATAATGTGCCCAAAAGGCATGTAGACGGTGTGACGGCTGGGCTCTCTGTAGGAGACGATGGACTCGAAGATGCTCACCATGATGTCAAAATCCAACCGTCGATGCATCCCATAGAGGATCAAACAGTGGAATGGACGGATCTCAGAAAGGGATTTTGAAGTTATGGGCAGAATACATTGGGTGATGATCTTGAATAACACATAATTAACAGGGGAAAGGCGAAGGGCAGCAAAAGTAGGAAAGTCACTGTCAAGCTCATCGAGTCTATCCGGCCTGGGGTGGCCGAAAATATACTCGTATATGGAATCTGGGGTGACATCCAAGAAAGGAACTGGTAAACGGTCTGGAAGGGTAGGAAATAGGGAAAAACTATTCGGTGACCGACGAAAGCCCAGATACTCTGAGAAAGTAGAGTAAGTAAAATCTAGGTCTTTCTTGGCCACCCGGGTAGTGTATGCATGAATGCCAGTAGTGGTAAAAAGATTGTTATAGAACTCGGAGACCAAGTCGACATTGATCTCGCGTTCTAGAAAAAGGAAAGACTCCAAATTATAGAACTCGATGATTTGTTTAACCGTGGGACAATACTCATATACAAAAGATCTATCTACGGTATGACAAGGGAGCGGCTTAAAGGTAGTGTTGAGGAACTTCTGTTCAAAGAAGGCACTCAAAAATCTAGCACTGCCAGAAGGTTGGGGTCTCCCGGATTGGGAGGGTGTAGAGGATGAAGGACCTTTTCCCTTTGAGGTCCCTTCAGCAGGTTCTTTGCCCTTGGAAGATTTCCTAAGGGTTAGAATAAGAAGTCACGGCAACAAATGGGAATTGATCAGTGAAGTTAGGTTTGATCAATAATCAAATGAATATGGTTTGATCAGTGAGGTTTTAGGTTACGGCAAGATCATGACAAAAATAAACCACACAACCAAAAGATCAATGGGATTGAGGGAAGGGCACGACAAGGGCAAGGTCATGACACAGGCACAAGTTGATCATAAAAAAAATGGTTAGCGCCAAACATAGAATTTATGAAACAAACATACAAGGGAGAAAAAAATCACAAGCATGATGACCAAGCTTACTTTGGTGCTATTCGGTTGGTCGATTTGGAGAGAACACTTGAACAGAGAGGCTGCGCAGAAAGAGGAGCCCAGAGAACTCACGGAGGGCTCACAAGGCTTGCGGAAGGCACGAGCAGAATGAAGAAGCTCTCTCAGAGGACCCAGATCACGACACAAGCAGGAAACTCACAGTTATGGCTTGCAGGGGAGTGGAGCTCGCCAACAGCTTGCGTAGAGAGAGTTCACAAGGAGTAGAGTGCACGCACACTCAACGACAGGCTCATCGAAGGAACAGATCTTGCCGAAGGCTCAGAGCTCACGCGCAGGAAGAAGAGGAAAAGAGAGGACCAAGAACTCGCAGGAAGAAGAGAGGATGCTCTCAAGTGCGATTTGGAAGAGTCGGCTAGGGTTGAGAAATGAGGGGATAAAGTTAATAGGTTGGTGGACCGATCCACCAACCGAAGTTAATGCAATCGATCGGATCACCGTTCGATCTAGGGGTACCCAGACCGATCAAGGAACCTCCTGATCGGTCTGGCTGGGTCCTGATCAGTCTGGCTGGGTCCTGATCGGTCGGGTGACCGATCAGGGAAGCCCCTGATCGGTCTGCCGATCGATCAGGGAGCGAACAGAGAGTTTGAGAGATTTTGTGAACCTTTTGATTAGTTGGTGGATCGATCAGAATGGTGGCCAGATCGGTCAGTGGACCGAACCGAAGAGAGCAAAAAGCTAGAGGAGATGATGATTGAAGAAAAATTGGGTGATAACATCAATGTTCCACCTCCTTACGATCGCGAGGATTTCGACTATTGGAGGATGCGGACAAAGACTTGGTTCAGCATGGATTGGGATCTTATGATCGTGCTTGAAGAGCCATTTGAAGTCCCAAAAGATAAGCACGGGAAAAAGCTTCGACCAAGATATTGGAATAAGGAGCAACAAGCCTAATCAAAGGCAAACGAGAAGGTAATCTCAATATTACTTAATATTTTGCCTAATGATGTAATTAGTGGTGTAGGTAAATATAAAAATGCACATGAGTTATGAAACAAGATGGGAGCATTTCATGAAAATACTACACAAGCTCAATTAGTGGAAGAGTCCAAGGAAATGAGCTCAATGGTCCAAGAAGAGAAAGAAGAAAGAAATTCATCCATCTCATCAAGTGAAGCGACACAAGAAAGTGAAAGATCATCCATTTCATCAAGGGAAAAAGAAGAGGTCTCCACTTCAAGGATTGAGAGGGAGGAGAGACCCTCTTCAATACCAGAGCAAGAAGAAGCTCCTGCCTCCACCAAAGCAAAGTCAAAAGACCACATCATTTGCTTTGGATGCAACAAGAGAGGACACTACAAGGACAAGTGTCCATTAGGTAAAAGGGAGGTAAACCCTAAAACCGGTTCAATTCATTTAAAATCTAACATGGGTTGTAGGAAAAAGAAGGAGAAAAAGCATATTAGGTACTATACTTGTGGTGAGCTAGGATACTATCACACCAAATGTCCAAGAAAAGGAGAGCTCAAGAGATTGGGGCATTTGAGAAAATGGGAGAAGGATGAGAAGAAGAGAAGCTCACATCAAAGGGGAGCTACAAGGGTAAGGGAGGTAATCCCTAACTTTATGCATGTTTCAAATTTCTCTATGTGTGCTAGAAATAATGAAAATTGCTTGCCTATGCGTAATTTTGGTTTCAAATATCATGATAAAAATGTGGTTAATATTGTGTGCCAAAAGTCTAAGGAATCCATGTATCATGATAAATCTAGAACTTAAGACATTAACCCTAAGAAAGAGAGACACATGCCTAGACAAATGGGTAGATCTAGGAATGCCCAAAATAGACATGATGATGCTAAGGTTAAGAACCTAGAAAGGGAAAATCAAGCTTTAAGGGCAAAGCTTGATAAATTAGAAAAGAACCTAGATAGACTCATTATGGGAACCAAGGGGTTAGGCATGGTGCTGAATAGTCAAGGCCTTAACAATGATAGATTGTGTCTAGAATATCAACCTATGAGGTCAAATGTTAGTAGAAAATCATATGCAAGGATGTCATATGATTATAGCAAAGGGAAGGTCAAAATGGCAAGGGAAAGAAAATTAAAGGAAAAAGTAAGGATTTAATCAAGGAAAAGGTATACAAGGTCAAGAAAGTTGGAGTTGTAGGTCAAGAAGCACCGGAGGTACACCGGTGTGGTCTTGCCATTGTGGATGAGTCACCTAGGGAGGTGACTAAGGCTACGAGCTCAAGAGAGAGCTCTAGGAGTCAAATTGGGATCCATGGTCAATGGATCTCAGGAAGGTTACTCCAGGGAGACTAGATGGGCTGTGAAATGTGCCAAAGGATTTGGAAGACTCACTTGAGTCTTAATCCTAGGGAGTTGGCGCATCAAGAGGGAGTTTTATGGATGAAAAGATGAAGATGAGACTATATTGCATGGAAATTGGTTTTCAATGTGTAGATGTCATATAAATCAATGCTAGGGGTGCATTGGGGTTGAGGATGAGAAGATACATCCAGAATACATCAAAACTAGGACTTTAGGTCAAGGATAAATTGAACCAATTAGATAGTTTTGAGTTTTGTGTCAATCTTGGGACTGATGATAGATTTATTCGGAAACATATTTTTTCCAAGTAGACATAGGTATTATAAATCTCTCCACAAAATTTTAGATTTTTTGGAGATTTGTAGAATTAATTATACGTATCTGAAATTAGGACAGAAAAACTGGAATTAGGGTACCAGTCGACTGATTCAGAATCAGTCGATTGGTCCAGTTCAATTCAGAAACTAGGCTTTCTAAGGCATCAGTCGACTGATCTTTCTGTATGGTTTATCAGTCGACTGATATGTGATTAATTTAAAAGAACAGTTACGTTGGGGGGGGCGGTCGAACCTAGGGTTTCAGCGTCACCCCCTGCGATTTCTCCTCTCCCTCAACCTCCCCTACTGCTCCAAGCCTTCCCAAGGCCCTAAAATCACATTCCTAGTCTTTCTCCAACTCAGATCTATGTCTAGGGCTAGAAGAACATCTCTCCTTGAGTCAATCTTCATCAACATTCATCATACAACGTGCGGGAAAACGGTAACCACTTGTGTAGTTTATCTTTCACGTTTAGTTCATGATTCATGACTAACTTGTCCATTTTACATGTTTTTCTTTGTTTTCCTTCTTTATGGGGTAATTTTTGGTACATGCATGGGTAAATTACATTTTAGGGTTGCACAAAAGAGAAGGATGGGTGAGGGATCATCCCAACAACATTCTGTAGATCCTGAGGCACCTCAGTTCCGTTCCGAGGCCTACCGACGGAAACTTACAAGTGTTGATTTTGTGTTAATGAACTGTAGGTATCTCAACCGGTCATACTTCCAAGAGAATACCCCTCACATTGTTGAGATGATCACCCATTTCGGGTTAGAGCAGGTAGTCTATTGTCAGCATTATGTCAACATTGACATGTGCAAGGAATTTTATGCTAATCTTACATGCATTAGTCCCGATGATGGGACTTATGAGTCCATGGTAGCAGGAGTTACCATCCCCTTTTCATCTGCAGTATTAGGAGCATTTTTAGGGTGTAGGGTTTCCAATAACACATTTACGTGTTTTCCAAAAGTCATCGAGCCCTTCACCTTTCCTAATGTAACCTTGGATCAGATTCATCGTCACTATTTTGAAAGACCTCGACCTCCTCTACATCGCACCTTTAAAACTTGGCGCATGAGTCCGGTGAGCAATGTATTATATAAAGTTGTCCTAGATTGTATTTTATCGATTATCACCAAGGGAAGGTCGAAGATTCGCCTGCCTCACATGGTGATGATGTATGCATTGGAGAGGAGGTTAGATATTGACATTGCTTTGCATATATTTGTATTCATTGTCCATTTTTCACATGGTGTCAATAGAAAACTCTACATGTCATTCTGCCACATTTTGACCGAATTCTTCAAGTCTAGGGGTATTAGCATTACTAGATGTCAGATGCATAGTTTGTCCAAGGATTACGGCCAGATCGGCTCTAGGCAGCTCTCTCTGGCTGGGATTGAGAGTCAGTAGGGGGTGATGGTCTGGCGACAACATCCTGCTTCTTCCAGTTCATATGAATATGAGGAGGCTGCGCCTACTGCTGCTGCTGTTGGGGTTACACAGGAGCAGTTCTCCCTACTACAGGCAGAGGTTCATAGTCTTAGGGAGGACTTTCAGACGTTTCAGCAGCGGCAGGTTGGTATTGAGGGGGCGGTTCACGGCCTCACGGAGCACTTTTAGACGTTCCAACAGCGCCAGGATAACATGTATGAGATGATGCAGCGCTGGAACCTTATGTATCAGGCCCCTCCTCCTCCTCCTCCAGGCGATGACATGTAGTTCAGTTTGATTTGGTGGTGATTGTGTTGAGAGTGTATCTAGCTTAAGCATTCTTATTTATCTCTCAAACACTTCATTTAACATTGTAATATTTGAAAACTTCGGGGTTATGACCCTTGTGATACTTATTTATCGTTTGGCATGACTTTATATGAAACTTTTAAGTTGTCTTTGGTATTGCTTATATGAATTTTCAATTCATGACTTGATATTGGTCATATGGAATGTTAGTATCTTGCTAGTATGGGTATAAGAAAATTTTCATATATATATATATATATATATATATATATATATATATATATATCTAAAGATAAGGGGTTAAAGGGGGGAGCTTTCATCGTGTGTTTTATCTTGAGAATCTATATAACGAAAAGGGGAGGTTTGAAAACATTTCTATGGTTCAAATGACATAAGATAGGCTTAGAAAACACATAGATTCAAAGGTAAGTTAGAAAGTTGATATAAAATGAAACATTTTCAAAGAATTGGAATTTTTGTCAAAAAGTTAAGTATATTTGGTATTCTCACGAAACTATATTTTTCTAAGATAAAATATATCTTAAGAAATATGCTTGCAAAATTTCAGAATTTTTTAAATTTTATGGATTTTTCTGGGGGTTTCTGAATTTCGGCTGGAAAATTTAGGTTACTATATATCAGTCGACCAAGGGCAGTCGACTGATCTTTCTATAGGTTTGTGAATTGCAGGGACCAGTCGACTGATGCAAGGGCAGTGAACTGGTATTGCTATTTTTTGATTTCTGGGGGTTCTTTCAGAAATAGAAAGGTGTTCTCATTGACACTAGGGTTAGGATTGGTTGGGGCAATCTTTCTGATGGTGTCAAAGGGGGAGAACTTGTGGTTTTAAGTTAGGGTTAACTTAACTTGGTGTTAAGGGAAATTGAAAATTATATGGAGGGCATATATTAAGGGGGAGGGCATGTTTATGTCTCTTAATGTGCTATGTCTTTAATTTTCAATTGTTATTGTTGTTTTTGCACCTAACTTAAATATATTGTCACACATCAAAAATGGGGGAGATTGTTGAGGCAATTGGCCCAAGGATGATCGGGAGGATCATGGGTTTTGATGTGTGTGTCAATATGAGTAAGTTAGGGGTTCATGTTGATCTAATATGTGTATTTGAGTGTGCAGGTTTGCAGGATACACATTAGCTTTGTTGGATGTCTTCAGGTACGGTGAAGGGTGGCATGGAGGCAAACCGTGAGCTTGTGTGCGCATCCGAGGGATCATGGACAAAGCAAGGACGATGAGCCGAGCGAAGCAGACTTCGAGGCATTCGTGAATAATGGCATGGAGGAAAGCCGAAGGCTTGTGTGCGCATCTGAGGGATGGGAGCCAAAGTCGAAGAGGGCTTGAAGGTAATGTTGATGCAGTCTGGCCCTGATTGTTGTTTTGGTGTTGACACCGATTTTAGTTTAGGTGGATGATTATTGATTATGATTAAGTCCTGATCGGGGATCAGGCATGGTATGGAAAATCCTAGCTTGGAGGGCTAGGTGTTGGAAAATCCTAACCTGGAGGGTTAGGTGTTGAAAATCCTAGCTTGGAGGGCTAGGTGTGTGAAAAGTCCTAATTCGGAAAAGGTGGGTGAAAGGTCCTAGCTTGGAGGGCTAGGTGAAAAGTCCTAACTTGGAGGGTTAGGTACAAATTCCCATCTTGAAGAATTAGGTGAAAAAGTCCTGGCTTGGAGGGTCAGGTCCTAGCTTGGAGGGCTAGGTTTGGAAAAGTTCTAATCCGGAAGAGTTGGGTGAAAAGTCCTAGCTTGGAGGGCTTGGTGAAAAGTCCTAGCTTGGAGGGCTAAGTGAAAAGTCCTAACTTGGAGAGTTAGGTGCAAATTCCCAACTTGGAGGGTTAGGTGAAAAATCCTTAGTTTGGAGGGCTAAGGTGGTTGGAGCCCCTGGATCGGTCTGGTGATCGATCAGGGAGTTGGCACGGTGCTCCTTCGTGGATCGGTCTAGTGACCGATCCAGCGATGACTGATCGGTCTGGTGACCGATCAGGGAGTATGCGTTTCACCCATTGCTTGGCTCCTGATCGGTCTGGTGACCGATCAGGGAGCAAACAGTGAGGTTGAGTTCCCTTGCTGATCTGCTCCTGATCGGTCTGGTGACCGATCAGGATCACTGCGCAGATCGTTTTGGAGAATGATCCAGTGTCGCAGGTTCCTCTCTATGATCGATCAGGACGGAGCCTGATCGGTCTAGACCCAGCCTGATCGGTCTGGTGACCGATCAGGATGTTTCCTGATCGGTCCGGTGATCGATCAGGAGGTCTGGACTGCAAAGCTCATAAATCGCCCGATAAAGGGGTGGATCGGTCGGGTGATCGATCCACAACCTGGGATCGGTCTGGTGATCGATCCAGGAGAGTCCCAAAGAAATCGTGATTTCTAATCGAGCGTTGGGGACCGATCAGGACGGAGCCTGATCGGTCTGGACCCAGCCTGATCGGTCTGGTGACCGATCAGGAGGTTCTCCGATCGGTCCGGTGACCGATCACCTTAATTCAAATTGCACTGTCAGACGCTCTGATCGCGCCTCACCGTATCCGATTCTCTGCTGCTTACATCTGATACTTGATTTACTGTGTGATATGCTGCTCTAACACTCTGATTAAGCTGCAGGTGACAGGGGAGGATTCAAACACTCAAGGAGAAGTCAATGGAGGCTTTCCTTGGAGCAGGTTTGTCCGTTTTCCATCTCAGGTTGCAACGGCCGGAGCTGCAGACTGGAGCTGCTGACTGGAGCTTAGCTGAGGGGAGCTCAGGAAGTCCAGGAAGGGCTCAGTGGTAGCTGGCGTTGGCAGGGAAGCAGCTGGAGGCTGCAGGAGATGCTGTCACCTGGTGCTGAGTGAGAAATAAAAGGGTGGAAGAAGGGTTCGCAGAAGGAGAGGTTGTGTTCTAGTGTTTGCGAACGAAGTTCTTGCTGCGCCTTGTGTTCTCCACATCTAGCTTGCGCGTTCTGAAGTTTCATCACCTTGAGCAAGCTACTGCAAAGCAATCATCCATTACTTGAGCGCTTGAAGGAGAGAACAAGAGGCTTGGAGTCCGACAGCGGGAATACACGAGGAAGGGTTTCTTGCGTGAGATCGCCGCTGGGTGGAGCTCAGGAAAGCTTGTTGTGTTCTTGTCCTTGCTAAGTGTTTGAGTAAGATCCTTCTTGTTGTTTCTTTGTGCTTAAACTTAAATCTGTGATTGAAACGCTGTGGAGAGGTTTCTCCACCGAGAAGGAGGTTACTTTCTATCCGGTGATAACCGGGGCTTGATCTGCCGACGATCAAGGGATCGCCCACCTTAAGGGCACGCCAAGGAGTAGGAGCAAGTTATCCCCGAACCTTGTAAACCCTCCTTGTTAGCGATCTTGCTAGTGTGTCGACTTTGCTTTCGTTTTCGATTTTCTGCTTACTCTGTGATTATTTCTTCCGCTGTGCTACTGATAAGTTTGAGTGCAGAAATTCGATTTATGCCAAAGGTCTAAGTGATTGGCTATATTCACTCCCCCTCTCTAACCATCCGGGTTCCAACAAGTGGTATCAGAGCTTGGGGCTCTGTTCACGGCTTAACATCCGAGAGTTATCAATAAGATGACATTGAGAGAAGGATTTTCCACCAACCGACCTCCTTTTATTGATAGCGCTGATTTTCAATATTGGAGATCAAAGATGGAATATTATTTGAAGATGGATATCCACACTTGGTTCGCGGTGAAGGAGGGCTTCACCCCTTCGAAGGATGATGAAGGCAAAGAACTTGAGTCGTGGAGATGGACTGCCGAACAAACTCGAAAGAGTGAAGCCGACGCGAAGGCAGTTGTCACTCTACAATGCAACATGAACAAAGACCAACTCATCAAGGTTGGTCCTTTCACAAGTGCAAAGGACTTGTGGAACAAACTCATTGAGCTTCACGAGGGCACCCAAGACTCAAGAATCGCAAAGAGGGATTTGTTCCTCAATCAACTCCAAAATCTCTCCATGAAGGAGAATGAAACGGTAAGTGAGCTCCATAGCCAGTTCAAGGAAGTCCTCAATGGGCTTCATTCGATTGATGAAAAGGTCGAGAATCGCGACCTTGTGAGGTATGTCTTGAAAGCCTTTCCAAGGAATGCTTTGTGGTCATCCATGGTGGATGCCTACAAAGTTTCCAAGGATCTATCCATTGTAAAGTTAGATGATTTATTTTGTGAGATGGAATTGCATGAAATGGCTAACAAAGGCCCCAAGGAGAAGGGGATTGCCTTAGTTGCAGGGGACCGATCCAACAAGAAGAAGAAGGAGAAGAAGAAGGAGAAGGAGATCTCTTCGTCTTCATCCTCTTCCGAATCCGAGTCCGATTCCGAAGGAGATGGCAGCGGCTCCTCATCCTCCGAGATGGCAAACTTTGTGAGAAGGATGATGAGAAGGGGTCGACGCTTCAAGAGTAGAGGTAACTCTAGTGAAGCTAAACTTGATAAGACTAATGCCTCTTGCTTTGAGTGTGGTAGGAAAGGGCACTTCAAGAATGAGTGTCCAAAACTAAAGAAGAAGGAGGAGAAATTCAAAAAGAAAGAAAAAAATTCAAGAAGAAGAAGAAGACCTTGAAGGCCACTTGGGATGAGTCATCCTCTAGCTCATTCGATGAAGAGAAGGAGGAGAAGAGCACAAGGCATGTGACACTCATGACTCTAGGAGAGGAAAGCTGTGATGAATCTTCAAGTTCCTCAAACGCGGCTTCATCATCTTCGGATGATGAAGAGGTAACTTCTCCCAAACTTGAAAAGTGTTATAGAGCAATTGCATGTTTAACTAGTATGCTTAAGAAGTCAAAAAATAAAGTTAAAGCATTGCAATTAGAAATCAATCAATTGAAGTTATCTAGGAATGATAACATTGATGATTTGCATGTTGAATTGTTAGAAGATGAGATTAAGTCATTGAAGCTTGAGGTTGATAAATTGAAATCCTCTAAGGTTGAGGATGTAAATGATTTGCATGATGACTTGCTAGTAGAAGAGAACAAATCATTAAAGAGTGAAGTTGAGAGACTCAAGAATATTCTTGAGAAGTTCTCAACTAGCTCTAAAACCCTAGACATGATCTTGAATGCCCAAAGGGCGGTCTACAATAGGGCCGGTATTGGTTATCGACCCAAAGAACCCTCATTCGTGTCTTTGATGTCTAGGACTGATATGAGACAATCTAGGACACCCAAGGTTCAAAAGAAAGTTGTCAAGGCATGGGTGCCTAAGTCATGTTTAGTTGATGCTTTAGGTTCCAAGGTTTGGGTACCTAAAACTTCTATTTTTCGAATTGTGTAGGTTATGATTGAGGGGGAGCATCTATCAACTTGGTTCGTTGATAGTGGATGCTCCAAACACATGACCGGGGATAGATCATTGTTTACCACACTTCACAAGAAAAGTAGAGGTAATGTTTCATTTGGTAACAATGGTAGTCTTAAGGTCATAGGAATAGGAGACATTTAAATATCCGAATGTCTTAGAATTTCAAATGTCCTTCTAGTCAAAGGGATGAAATTTAATCTCCTAAGTGTGAGTCAATTGTGTGACACGGGTTATACAATTGATTTCCAACCAAGTCAATGTCTAGTTAGACAACATGACACCTTGGACACAGTACTAGTAGGAACAAGAGTAGACAATATTTATCAAGTTTCATTTAAAAGTGCTACTAATGTTTCAAAATCAGCGTGAACAAGAGTAGAAAAATCATCAACCATTAAGACAATAAGAAGTGATCATGGAGGTGAATTTCAAAATCAAAGGTTTTTAGAATTTTGTCAAGATAGGGGTTATAGACATGAGTTCTCTACTCCTAGAACACCACAACAAAATGGTGTTGTAGAGAGGAAGAACCGTGTTCTACAAGAGGCTGCACGAAGCATGCTTAATGAGTACTCACTCTCGAGTTACTTGTGGCCCGAAGCTATAAATACAGCTTGCTATGTGCAAAACCGGGTCCTCATTCATAGGTTTTTAGGGAAGACTCCCCATGAGCTTTGGTTTGGGAAACCACCCACAGTTAAACACCTTCGGGTGTTTGGTTGTAAGGTGTTCATCCTAAACACCAAGGATCATCTTGGAAAGTTCACAGCAAAGGCTGATGAAGGGATACTAGTCGGGTACTCCCTCGTTAGCAAAGCCTATCGAGTCTACAATAAGAAGTCTAGACTGGTTGATGAATCTTCTGATGTTGTCTTTGAAGAGATTCCAAAAGTCAATGGTCAACCAGAAGATGAAGTCCAATTTGAACTTAGAAGATTAAGTTTGAATGAAAGTCCAAATGTTGTTGATGGTGATGAATCCGATGACGGTGAGCCTAGACAATCCATAGATCAGCCGGATCCTGAGGCTGAACTTGTGTCTAGTGAGCCCATTCAAGAAGCACCACCAACACCAAGGCAAACTAGATTAGCCTCTAGTCATCCCCAAGACCAAATTGTTGGAGACATCCATCATGGGGTTAGAACTAGATCATTCTTCCGGAATGAGGCTAATGAAGTTGCCCTAATTTCAGAAATTGAACCTAGAAAAATTAATGAAGCATTAAATGATCCCAATTGGATCATTGCAATGCAAGATGAACTAGGTCAATTTGAAAGAAGTCAAGTTTGGGACTTAGTCCATAGACCCAAGAAGACCACCATCATTGGAACCAAATGGGTCTTCAAGAACAAATTGAACCATAAGGGAGAAATCATTAGAAACAAGGCACGCTTGGTAGCCAAGGGCTACAGTCAAGTTGAAGGCCTTGATTATGATGAGACCTATGCTCCCGTGGCACGATTAGAGTCCATTCGATTGATGCTTGCATTTGCTGCGTATCGTGGCTTCAAATTATACCGAATGGATGTCAAATCGGTCTTTCTAAATGGTTTGATTAGAGAAGAGGTCTACGTCGAACAACCTCCAGGGTTTGAGAATTCCGAATTTCCAAACCACGTGGTCAAGCTCAAAGAGGCACTTTATGGTCTTAAACAAGTACCCCGGGCTTGGTATGAGCGGTTGTCGACATTCTTAATTGATAAGGGTTTCGTTAGAGGCCAAATAGACCCTACACTATTTCTACGAAGAGATGGTGAGATATTTTTGTAGCCCAAGTATATGTCGATGACATAATTTGTGGCTCAAACAATAAGGGCTATTTAAATGAATTCATTGGACACATGGAGAGTGAATTTGAAATGAGTCTAGTGGGAGAGTTGACTTTCTTCCTTGGACTTGAAATCAAGCAAACTCGCGATGGTATCCATGTGCACCAATCAAAGTATACACAAGAAATGCTTCGAAAATTCAATATGAGTGATTCAAAAGAGGTAACCACTCCCATGGCCACAAACACAAGATTAGACAATGATGAGAGTGGTAAACCCGTTGATTTAACTCAATATCGAAGCATGATAAGTAGTTTGCTATACCTCACAGCTAGTCGACCGGATATTCTTTTTGCTGTGGGTATGTGCGCTAGGTACCAAGTTTGTGCCAAGGAATCTCACTTAATCGCTGTTAAGCGAATTTTAAGGTATCTCAAAGGCACAATTGGAGTCGGTCTATGGTACCCCTGTACCGAATCATTTGATTTAATTGGCTATACGGATTCTGACTACGCTGGATGTAAGTTGGACCGGAAGAGCACAAGTGGGGGTTGCCAATTCTTAGGTTCGTCTTTAGTAAGTTGGTCAAGTCGGAAGCAATATTGTGTTGCTCTCTCCACGACCGAGGCAGAATATATTGCTATGGGAGAGAGCGTATCACAATTGTTGTGGATGATACATACTTTAGAGGACTATGGATTGAGTTACAAGGGTGTGTAAGTGTTATGTGATAACATTAGCACAATTAACCTAACTAAAAATCCAATCCATCATTCTAGGACCAAACACATTGAGGTGCGTCACCACTTCATTAGGGATCATGTAGCTAGGGGAGATATTGTACTCTCGCATGTAGAGTCCAAATCAAACTTAGCTGACATTTTCACTAAACCACTCCCCGAAAATGAATTTAGTTTCCTAAGACGGGGGTTGGGAATGTGTCGCACTTCATGAATTTCAAAATGCATTCAAAACCCTCTATGACTACTTCGAAATTGTTGGGAAACAATTGGGCAACTTTGGGGACATCTCACACAAACTATAAGGTTTAACAAAACGTTTTTGTTTGCTAGATATGGGGTGAGATGTTAGGATCAACTAAATTTCTCAAAATGTCAATGCATCCCTTGAGAAATTAAGTTGACGAGATAATAGTCACTTCGGTGACCAAGTGTGGGGAAAACCAATGCATAACACATGTGTACTTGGCTCCATGATCATACTTGGACATTCCAATCAAGGCAACTTGATTGGAAACTTGAATTTGGAATAAAACTTGATTGAATTTGCTTGAATGATTGTTGATTGTGTTTGACTCCACTTGGGTGGAGCAAAGTGATTGTTGAACCTATAAGGACCTTTGATCCTTGTTCAGGGATCAATTTTAGTCATGAGATCGTGTCCAAGCTCGATAAACTTCATCAGATCTCGTTGGAAAGATTCAGAAAATCTGAAACTGAATGTTTCAGATCGTATCAGGGAGTATCAGGAACCCTGATCGGTCACCGGACCGATCAGACATAAGGCTGATCGGTCCCTGGACCGATCTGCCTCCACCCTGTAACGATCGGTCCACAGACCGATCAGAGGGGCATCAGTGACTTTATGAAATTCTGATCAACCTTACTAAGCCAGCCTGGATCAGTCCTCGGACCGATCTGGCACCCTATGGTGATCGGTCCACAGACCGATCAGGGGGTTCACAGTAAGCCTCCCGAGCCTACTGATCGTGTCCTGATCGATCAGCCGACCGATCAAGAGCGCGCCTGATCGGTCACCCGACCGATCAGGCCCGGTTCAGTCCGATCAGGCCATCACCTGATCGGTCTGGGCGCTAACAGATCGAACGGTGATCCGTTCCATAGCATTAAATTACGATTGGTGGACCGATCCACCAACTGATTAACTTCGCGAAAACCCTCTCATTGCCGAACCCTAGCGCCGAAACCTCCCACTTGCGCCTCTTCATCCTGAGCGAGAGTGTTCCTGCGTCTCCCTCTTTCTCGTGCGTGCGAGTTCTTGCGAAGGTCTCTACGGGCGTTTCCCTGTTCTCTACAAGTTCTCCACTTGCTCTAAGTTTTCTGCGTCTCTGTCTTGCGCCGAGAGCTTCTCCTGCGCAAGTTCATCTTCCAGTTTTTGCGATCCTTTCAAACTAACTTCAATGGCACCAAAGTGAGTTTTTGATTTAGTTTCCTTTATGACTCTGTTCATGAATTATATGTATATGAAGCTAATCATGTTTTGGTGTTTGTTCTTGGCTTTGTGCCGTGATCTCCTGATTTGGCCGTGACCCTCTTGATCAAATGCTTCACTTTATGATTATCACTCTATCTTGGTTCCTTGATTCAACTGTGTTTTTGTTAATCATTGTGTCCTGATCACGTTCTCTGATTGGGTTTAACCTTACCTTGATCATATTTGTCTATTTCAATCTTTAGAAAGTCATCTAAGGGTAAGGAACCTATGGTGGAAAGCTCAAAGGGTAAAGACCCTTCAGTATCTACACCTTCTCCAAGGCCTCCACCACCTCTACATACTCGATTTCAGAGTGTCACTCTTGCGTTAAATTTTGAATGGCACGTTTTCAAACTTATGCCGAGTCGATCGGTGGACCAAACATTTATTTATGAATATTGTCCTACGGTGAGACAAATCATTGAGTACTATGAGCTCCAACCCATCCTTTTCTTAGAGAGGCCAATCAATTTTGATTTGGTCTCTGAATTCTACAATAACATGGTCAGTGGAGAGGGTACGGGGTGGAGGACCCGTGTCGCTGGTGTCGACCTTGATTTTAATCGATCAACTTTTACTGATTTTCTTGGTTGTCGCCGGTCAGACAATGATTTCTTTCTCTACCCTTACCTTCCTAATCCTCTTCCGGTTCCCTTCGATGGAGTCACTCCTGATTCCATCTACGAGTACTTTCTAGGCCATCCCAGGCCAAGGGGTTCCGATGAGCACACCAGTGATTTTCCCACATTTCCTGCTCTTCGCCTTTCCCCTGTTGACTATGTTCTGTTCAAAATCATCACCAATTGCCTTCTACCTACTACTTCGAAACATCTGGATGAGATTCTCCCGTCCCACTGCTTGATGCTCTACGGGATGCATCAGCAGTTAGATTTTGATCTAGTGGCCTCGGTTTATTTATACTCATGATTCGACAGGCCTGCCGCTTGGATCATCGTATGCTCGCTCAGTCCGGCATTGTTGTTGGGTCACGAGGGCTGAGGTGGAAGGATATGAGACGTGGAGGGGAGCTACCGAGCGTCGCCCATGATCCGGAGCCGCCAGCTGATGCTGCAGATTTTAATTAGTGGGCTCCTGACCTCCGCTGGCAGGTTGCGGAGCTAGAGCGGATGCTGCAGCACGAGTTGCATATCTCTGAGCTCTGGCGACAGGAGGTCCGCTCAGAATTTCAGTCTTTTGATCGCCGTCTAGATGCTCTATCATCTACATCTCTGAGGTCAGCTCACTACATGACAGATGGTACGAGGAGTGGTATCATCATACATTTCCGGATGGTGCGTCCCCCTGTGGCACTTCACCAGGGGATATCATATACATTGATGATTCAGACGATGATCCAGTTGACGATTGACTGCTCTATACTCATGTTTGATAATTTCTGACTATTTGGTTGTGTGACTTTTGGGTTGTATGCCCTATGACTTGTCAGTTTTGGCTTTGAGCCGCACGTACTTTGCCTTCGATGCATGTGTCTTGCATCTTATTATGATTTGACTTCTCTGATTTTATCTCACATGTTTATCCTGCTTTAGTATGTTTATTGTTGATGCTATGCTGTACTATCTGCATATTTGATACATAGCTATGTTCATGCTTATGATGTCATGCTCATATGATACATATGCTTGTTTTGCCATGCCTATATCTGTTTGTCATATGTATTCATATGCTTATCAAAAATCAATCAAATCTTTGTTGTTTTGGGATACCCCTAGGGTTGAGGGGGAGTATGGTTTAGACTTAACAGCCCTTCTAGACCCCTTTTTGGTGTTCGACAAAGGGGGAGAGTGTTGGTTGGTTAAGTTTAGGATGATCATGTTGTAGGGGGAGGATCTGGATTCCCCTATGATTCTAAATTTGAAAAACTTGATTGAGAATCCCTAAACTTAAAATCGGGTTGTCAAACAACAAAAAGGGGGAGATTGTTGATGCAGTTTGGCCATGATTGTTATTTTGGTGTTGACACCGATTTTAGTTTAGGTGGATGATTATTGATTATGATTAAGTCCTGATCGGGGATCAGGCATGGTATGGAAAATCCTAGCTTGGAGGGCTAGGTGTTGGAAAATCCTAACCTGGAGGGTTAGGTGTTGAAAATCCTAGCTTGGAGGGCTAGGTGTGTGAAAAGTCCTAATTCGGAAAAGGTGGGTGAAAAGTCCTAGCTTCGAGGGCTAGGTGAAAAGTCCTAACTTGGAGGGTTAGGTGCAAATTCCCATCTTGGAGAATTAGGTGAAAAAGTCCTGGCTTGGAGGGTCAGGTCCTAGCTTGGAGGGCTAGGTTTGGAAAAGTCCTAATCCGGAAGAGTTGGGTGAAAAGTCCTAGCTTGGAGGGCTAGGTGAAAAGTCCTAGCTTGGAGGGCTAGGTGAAAAGTCCTAACTTGGAGGGTTAGGTGCAAATTCCCAACTTGGAGGGTTAGGTGAAAAATCCTTAGTTTGGAGGGCTAAGGTGGTTGGAGCCCCTGGATCGGTCTGGTGACCGATCAGGGAGTTGGCACGGTGCTCATTCGTGGATCGGTCTGGTGACCGATCCAGCGATGACTGATCGGTCTGGTGACCAATCAGGGAGTATGCGTTTCACCCATTGCTTGGCTCCTGATCGGTCTGGTGACCGATCAGGGAGCAAACAGTGAGGTTGAGTTCCCTTGCTGATCTGCTCCTGATCGGTCTGGTGACCGATCAGGATCACTGTGCAGATCGTTCTGGAGAACGATCCAGTGTCGCAAGTTCCTCTCTATGATCGATCAGGACGGAGCCTGATCGGTCTGGACCCAGCCTGATCGGTCTGGTGACCGATCAGGATGTTTCCTGATCGGTCCGGTGATCGATCAGGAGGTCTGGACTGCAAAGCTCAGAAATCGCCCGATAAAGGGGTGGATCGGTCGGGTGATCGATCCACAACCTGGGATCGGTCTGGTGATCGATCCAGGAGAGTCCCAAAGAAATCGCGATTTCTAATCGAGCGTTGGGGACCGATCAAGACGGAGCCAGATCAGTCTGGACCCAGCCTGATCGATCTGGTGACCGATTAGGAGGTTCCCCGATCGGTCCGGTGACCGATCACCTTAATTCAAATTGCACTGTCAGACGCTCTGATCGCGCCTCACCGTATCCGATTCTCTGCTGCTTACATCTGATACTTGATTTACTGTGTGATATGCTGCTCTAACACTCTGATTAAGCTGCAGGTGACAGGGGAGGATTCAAACACTCAAGGAGAAGTCAATGGAGGCTTTCCTTGGAGCAGGTTTGTCTGTTTTCCATCTCAGGTTGTAACGGCCGGAGCTGCAGACTGGAGCTGCTGACTGGAGCTTGGCTGAGGGGAGCTCAGGAAGTCCAGAAACAGCTCAGTGGTAGCTAGCGTTGGCAGGGAAGCAGCTGGAGGCTGCAGGAGATGCTGTCACCTGGTGCTGAGTGAGAAATAAAAGGGTGGAAGAAGGGTTCGCAGAAGGAGAGGTTGTGTTCTAGTGTTTGCGAATGAAGTTCTTGCTGCGCCTTGTGTTCTCCACATCTAGCTTGCGCGTTCTGAAGTTTCATCACCTTGAGCAAGCTACTACAAAGCAATCATCCATTACTTGAGCGCCTGAAGGAGAGAACAAGAGGCTTGGAGTCCGACAGCGGGAAGACACGAGGAAGGGTTTCTTGCGTGAGATCGCCACTGGGTGGAGCTCAGGAAAGCTTGCTGTGTTCTTGTCCTGTGTTCTTGTCCTGGCTAAGTGTTTGAGTAAGATCCTTCTTGTTGTTTCTTTGTGCTTAAACTTAAATCTGTGATTGAAACGCTGTGGAGAGGTTTGTCCACCGAGAAGGAGGTTGCTTTCTATCTGGTGATAACCGGGGCTTGATCTGCCGACGATCAAGGGATCGCCCACCTTAAGGGCACGCCAAGGAGTAGGGGCAAGTTATCCCCGAACCTTGTAAACCCTCCTTGTTAGCGATCTTGCTAGTGTGTCGACTTTGCTTTCGTTTTCGGTTTTCTGCTTTGTGATTATTTCTTCCGCTGTGCTACTGATATGTTTGAGTGCAGAAATTCGATTTGTGCCAAAGGTCTAAGTGATTGGCTATATTCACCCCCCCCTCTCTAGCCATCCGGGTTCCAACAGGTAACAGGTCGAGGCTGCTGGAGCAGGAATGATGGGCCGAGGGAAGCGGACTTCGAGGCATGTGTGAAGGATAGCATGGAGGCAAGCCAAGGGTTTGTATGCGCATCTGAGGGACGGGAGCCGAAGTCGAAGAGGGCTTGAAGGCAACAGATCGAGACTGCTGGATGAAGAAGTCAACCAGGTCGTGAGGGTACGATTGCTGAGAGAAATGTACTCGGGAAGAGTAACCCTAGGCTTAGGGAGTGAACCAGTCGACTGGTGAGGGACCAGTCGACTGATAAGGTCCACAGAAAGATCAGTCGACTGGTCCAGGACCAGTCAACTGATGGTGACCCGAATTTGAAATGTCAGGTTGTGACATTCAAATTCATGAGGACCAGTCGACTCGTGCTGGACCAATCGACTGGTAACAGTCAAATCAGCCTCGAGCTCTATTTAAGGGAGCTCATTTATTACTGTTCTTCTTGGCGAAACAAGCTTAGCTAGAGCCTGTTAGTAGCCTACTATTGCTCAAAGATTGTCCAAGGATTGTGGCGAGGTTTGTCCACCCACAAGAAGTGACAAGAGCTAGTCAGAGGTGCTCTGGGAATCATCCACCAAAGGATCGGTATCGTCCACCTTAAATGGTTTGTGTTAGCATTGTTTTTAGTTTATGTTTAGTATTTCCGCTTGCGCACGCTAACATTGTAGGTAGAAAATTGAAAGAAAACTATTCACCCCCCTCTAGCTTAACGACAAGGTCCTAACATGAAGCCCCTTTATAGCAGCTTCTCGGGCGCCAGACGGCTCTTGGGCGCTTGCCACGTCACCCGTATTGGTCGCATCCTTATCCGTAGACTCGGCCAACACTTATCACCTTTCTTGGGCGCCTGGGACAACTGAGGCGCCGTGAGCTCATAGGCGCCTAATAGTTGACGTGGAGCATCCGCTAGATGAACCCCTCCTGGGGAACCTGACACCATAAAGGCACCTGGGTTCTTGGGCGCCTGAAAACTTTCAGGCGCCTGATATTGCAGCAGCTCACTTCTTTTAGCTTACAACCAGCGTTAGTCCAAGAACATAATAATATGATTAATATTCATGAAATAACAATCAGAGCTGTCTTAGTTCTAACTTTGGATTTCAAAATGAAATCCTAGGTTGAACCGACGTCTATTGTTCTCTCTTTCGAGGAACGCGTCCTCACCTACTCCTCTCAGGAGAAGTTATCTTTTGCCAACCGGCTCCTCCAAAAGGACTTTTGCTCAGCCTCCGAGACTCTCAAGACGTCTGTACCTCAACCCGTCTCTACTTCTATCCGCAGTCCTCACTCGATTATGTCTCCTGCCCGATCTTTCAGATCAGGTCTTCGGTGCCCAGTCCCCGACCAAGTCTTCTTCCCTAATTTCTCGAGGTCTTCATGTCCAACCCTCGATCAAGTCTTCGGTGCCCAACCCTCGGCCATGACTTCATGCCCAGTACTCAACCAGGACTTCGTGCTCAACCCTGCAGGCCAAGACTTCGTGCCTAGCTCAACTAGGACTTTCCTGCACAAATAGTAGAATCATCAGATCATAATATAAACTTAACTTTGAACCCCTTTGCCATTATCAAAACCAAGTCTGATCTGGTGCTTCCAACACCAACACGTGTCTTTTTAAAAATGTCTCTTTTTCAAATTAAAGAAAGTGTGAGTGAATGCAGCAGAAAAAGTAAAGCAAGAGATATGCGTAAAAGAACACAATTGGTTTTACTTGCTTCGGAGCCTTCGATGACTTCTATTGTAAGCCAAGTCCCTTGGACCTTTTCGATGGATAATCCACTAGTACCCTCTACTAGTAAACTCCCGATAGAGTGATCGAGTATAAGAGATGGGGAATTGTAACAACCCTACACTTCCCCTTTTCAAATTAAGTACAAGTAAATAAATAGTATTTCATTACCCAATATTGTAGTGTAATCTTTGTCGGCTTGTGTGTTGGTGTCGATTTTTTGGCAGTGGTCGAACATAGTCGTGTCGAAGCGGGGCGGTAGTAGGATAACGAGGATAAGCACGTAAGCTTTGAAAGATGAAGAAGATGTTCACTTTAGCTCTTGGTTAGGACACCCTTATAAAGGGTATCTGAGGCATCTCAATTCCGAACTAACGCGCCTTAGATCGGTCAATATTTGATCATGATCCAAAGCCATTGTTGTCGCTCCTCATCCTTTAGAGGGCTCCTCAGATCCTAAGTGACGCACCTCAGTTTCTAACTGAGGCACCTCGGATCTAAACTGAGACACCTCAGTTTGCTAAAATTTCATCTTCAACACAAACTTCATAGAGTTGCTCTCATCCACCTAAGGCGCCTCTAGTCCAAATTAAGATGCCTCGGGTATTCTTCATCCGAGGAAACTTTTGTAGAAAAATCCCTACAAAACCAAATTAGTCCAAAAAATAAATATACCCTAGAAAATAAGATTAGTAAGCATGCAACATGAACTAAATGAAATGAGTATTAAATAGACTCTTTCTTTCCAATACCAGGATCTAGTCAGAGGTCTCAACTTAGAGATCCGAAATGGTTCTAAGTTGGACCACATCTAAAGTCCCTAACTGGTACTCGTCCTTACCGAAATTCGCTCCTCCAGTGACTTACATCACTTATCTTGTGCTTCTTTACTCAACTCCTTAGTCCGCCAGGACTTTTGCCAAGTCTCCACCAACTTGGACTTCGGTTAGTTGTCAGCCCTATGAATCTAATTGGACTTTTTCCAAGACTCCACCACCTTGGACTTTTGTCAGGACTCCACCACCCTGGACTTCGGCCAATAGTCAGCTCCTCAAACCCAATTGGACTTTTTTCAAGATTCCACCACCTTGAACTTTTTGCTAGGACTCCACCCCCTGGACTTCAACCTAGTATCAAGTTCTAAGCTTTTTAATCGTACACACTCGGTAATAAGGTTAAATAACCACAAACCTAACTTTATGCTATTTGTCATTCACTAAAATCTGAGTTTAACCGTTAGTACAAATTTTACCAACACATTCTCTTTCATCATCCTCATGTGAACCAATGAGAGGACCAGATCCGATAGCCATTAGCTCCATTTCCATCCACTAAGCATCACGTGTTTGAAGGAGGGTGGCTAGGAGATCAGATTTGACAACCATATAACCACTTCTCCATTCACCTAGTACCACATGTTCTGGAATGTTCACGTCTCCCTGGAGAAACAATCTCACTATTGAGGTTGTTATGCTACTTCCACATGCACCCTACATGTTTTCAATAGGCCAACGTAGGGTGTGGGCTTGATCCGAGGATGAGGAAATGAGGTTGATATTGAGTAACCTTGAGGATAGAAAAAGTCGGCAATTGAGGCCGAGACAAGAAGGATGCTGGGATCAATGTTTGTAAAATCACAATTCTGAATCGTAGGATTGTACCTGAAGCACAAATCGATCATGAATCGTGCAGAATCAATTTTCGTAGCAAGATCGGAGCAGGATCGGTAGGATCATACAAGATCGGACAGGATCACAATAGGATCGGAGTAGGATCGGTGCAAACTTTTAGAGGTCATAACTTTTGACTCGGATTGAACTACTAGACCTATAATATATCAATTCAAAACTTGTTCAAAGATCTATAGTTAGGTTCAAAATTGAAACCTAAAAAACATCATTTAAAGCCTTTTCAGAGGCCTAGAAGATTTTGTCTTTTTATTATCTTTTTTTTTCGTCTTTTACAAAATTAAGGTTAGGGTTTTAAGATTATTTAAACACCTATTTAATTATTTTAAGTTAGTTTTTGATCAATAATATTTTATCGTATCTTTTTCACAAAATGACAAGTTTTTGAATGACAAGTTTTTGAATGTCTATTGTTTAATGGATTGTCCTTTAAATTGGATTATCTTATAACTAAGAGAATATTCTTGAGGTTGAATGTAATTATTATTATTAGTATATTAATAGAAATTTTATATTCTTTCATTTTAAAGATTTTATTAGGATCATACGATTTTACGATCCAATCCTAATCGATCTGATCTTGACTCCAAATCGATTATGTGTAGAATTATAATTTTACAAACTATGGCTGGGATCTAATACTGAGACATGAAGAATGTCAGTGATTGAGGCCAAGAGATAGATGTCGAGATCTAAGACTGAGATATGAAGGATGTCGGTAACTGAGACAGAGACATAGAGGATGTCGACGACTGAGGGCGAGAGAGGATGTCATGATCTAAGATTGAGTCGAGGGCGATGTTGGGATCCGAGACTGAGGTATAGATAATGTCGGGATCTGAGACTGAGACTGGGAGGATGTTGGCAATTGAGATCGAGTTAGGGGAGATGTCGGAATCTAAGATTGAGGTGGGGATGTTACTGAGATCCGAGGTTGAGGCATAGAGGATGTCAGTGACTAAGGTTAATGGAGGATGCCAAGATATGATCCTAAGAGGATGTCCACAACTGAGGTTGAGTAAGAGGAAATGTCGGGGTCTAATGTCAAGACCGGGGTAATATTATCGACTAAAGTCAAGTTTTAATAGTTGTCTTGTCTCCTGGCAAATTCTTGGGATGAAAGCGCTAAGTAGATTCGATCAAATTCAAATTTCATCTGTTTTGGGTCATGTTTGACCTAGCTTGACTTTGACTGACAACTCAACATAACTTTTGACCATATAAGCTAGGTAGGGTTGTAGGATTTTGCCACATCAACAATAATAATAATTTCAATTTAGCTTACTTCTTCTCTCCTGCTTGGTAAGATTTCCGTCTTTCAAACCAATTGCACTAGAAAAACTTACTGAAGGCATTTTACAAATGGAGAAAAATAGACAAAATCAAGCCATAGGCCAACAAAACAAAATAAAGTGATTGACCACAAAAAATCGATGCTTTGTGGTCCCGGCGGCTGGTGGGAAATTTCTATGAGGTCGGGCAGATCACCCGATAATCCTGGTCCAGCCTATGTGTAGCCTGGCCCAACAACCTGGCACCTCGTCAGGAGGAGATGGGTTTACGGGCTTTAGAGGCCCATTAAATAGGGGGCCTGGGTCAGTGAGTCGACCCAGCTCATTCAGAGATAAGAAGGGATAAGGGGGTCGGAGCCCCCAAAGGCTCTCGAGGCGAGGAAGTCCTGACTCGGGACCTATGATCAAAGAGAGGCCCGAGCCATGGGAAGTTCGACTAACAGCATCGTTAAGTCTTAACACTCCTGAGTCGGGGAAATCTCGACTCAAGGTATCCTAAAACCATAAGCGGTCCGTTCCCGCACCTCACTCAGTTTGGTCCCTAGTCGAACGTGTGGCGACCCATGCTCCCTAGGCGCAATACTACCAAGTATCTAAGATCTCACCTTCCTGCAAGTTATAAGCGAGCATGACCCCACATACCTCTTGACCCGGCTCTCAACCGATGCATGGCGGCCCACGCTCCTGAGGTAAGCCCGAGTCGGAGCAGGCTTTACTTAATATACCACCGGATCATGAGAACCCCGAGTTGAGAATGCCCAAGCTAGAAGGACACTCCGTTATTGACTATATCATCCTCGAGTCAGTCGAGTTTGGACGCTCATCCCGAACTGCACACACCATGACTCGAGAGGCGTATCTTCGCTCGGGAAGCGTTCCTTAACTCAGGAAGCCAAGCTGTATAGGCCCTTAGTCGGCCTCATCATTATAGACCCTCAATCGTCCTCATCAATATTCTCCCTCAGTCGGCCTCATCATTATTCTAGGCCCTCGGTCGGCCTCATTGCTATATGCCCTCAGTCGGCATTGGCACTCTGGGCCACCAGCCGACACCCGTAGTCGAGATTTGATCATAGCTCGTTCTAACAACCACTCCCTGACACACGACTAGCAGAAGCTGTACAGGGTCGGAGCAGGTTTCGGTACCATTCAGGCTCGTATCGCTGATATCCCGCTGACGCAATGATCCCCTTGCCATACCTTGTCCCCCCATACCACGACCACATACATTGGTGTCAAGTCGAGCGGCGCCCGACGACGCTAGCCTTTAAGTTGATAGCACCCTTTTCCTTATTCCAGTATGCGACACTTTACCCTGCCACCTCTGGATATTCCCTACCCTGTCATCGCTTCGCGACAAAAGGTGGCAGGCTGGGCAGATGTTGTCAGCTTCCCCGGCTATATAAGCCTCTCCACTCCACATTCCTCAATTAAGCGCAATAGTTGCAATTTTACTGTTCTATTGCTTTCCTTTGCTTTGCCACCATCAGAGACTGACTTGACCGTCGGAGTGCCTTGCCGGAGACTTTTTCCGGCGGGTTCTAAAGGTCTCTGTATTGCAGGTCGGAGCCAACCTCGGAGCCATCACCGGCAGTTCCGTGATCTTCGGGAGACCATCTCGCTCGTGTGGCCTCCACTTCACTTCGTGACAAGATCAAATTTGGCGCTAGAAGGAAGGACATTTAGCCTGATCGGAGGTGAAAAGATGGAGGATCCCAACAGAGTCATGATTACCGTCACCCCTGAGGCGTATGAACTCCTGAGGGCTGCCCGAGCTCAGAAGACCCCCCAGAGGCCTTCGTAAGGTGGCAGCCAAGCGCCCCGGTTCCCTGAGCCTGTGGCGCTAGGACATTCAGGAGGTCGGGGGAGACCCGCCCGGCCTGAAGGTGGTTCTGCTCCCTTCCCTGCAGCCTTCTGCAGGGGGAGGACGACGAAGCCGACTCACTGTCGGCTGAAGCCTCAGCATCCAACCAGATGCACGGGCCACGACCAGATAAAGGAAAAGCTCCAGCCGATCCCTCTCCTACCACCCTGGTACGCAGTCCCTTCTCTTATTGGATCCTGGAAGATCCGATACATCGCCATCTGCGTTTCTTCACGATCCCCGAGTATGCGGGGATGATCGACCCAGAGGAGCACCTGATGAACTTCGAGAGTGCTGCTCTGCTTCATCAATACCCGGAAGGTGTCAAGTGTCGAGCCTTCCTAACGACACTCTTGTAGGATCGATCGTGTCAGCTAGAGGGGGGGGTGAATAGCGTTTTTCGAATCTCTTCTACCTACACGGTTAGTTTCCGCAGCGGAATATACAATAAAAACAATAAGACAAAACTAACCAATGCTAACAATGAAGATTTACTTGGTATCCACCCCGGACGGGTGACTAATCCAAGAATCCGTCGGTGGATCACTCCTCGGATAACCTCCGGCTAGCCCTCGTCGCTCCTTATGGGTGGAGAAACCTCGCCACAATCCCAAGCAAACCTCTGAGCACAAAGACTACTATCTTGCCTTTAACCAAGACAAGATTCGTCAAGAATCTCAGCCACCACGAAGTCCTCTTTAAATAGGACTCGGGCTGAAACCCTCGCCACCAGTCAACTGCCCATTTACCAGTCGACTGGTCTAGCCTTAATTGCTAGCCAATGGCTAACTCAACGGCTATATTTCGGGGATACCAGTCGACTGCTATTTTACCAGTCGACTGGTCCAGCCCCGAAATCATTCTGTGAGTTTTATCAAGCAGTCGACTGCCCCACTCACACACTTAGGGTTTCCCTTCCCGAGTACACTTCTCTCAGCACTCGACCCCTAGGATTTTCCGAGTACAATCACACAGCACTCGTACCCTCACGACTCGACTGACTCCTCATCAGCAGCCTCGACTATCGCCTTCGCGTCCTCTTCATCTTTGGCTCTCGTCCCTCGGATGCACGCAAGCCTCCAGCTTGCCTCTATACCATCCTTCACGCATGCCTCGAAGTTCGCGCCCCTCAGCTCATCGTCCCTGCTCACGCAAGCCTCTAGCTTGCCTCTATACCATCCTTCACGCATGCCTCGAATTTCGCGCCCCTCAGCTCATCGTCCCTGCTCTCCAAGGTCCCTCGGGTGCACACAAGCCTCCAGCTTGTCTCCATGCCACCCTTTATCGTACCGAGGTCATCCAGTCAAGTCCATATGTGTAACCTGTACATCCTGCACACTCAACATACACACATGAGAACCCATGGGAAACCTAACTTAAACCCTTTGCCCAAACATCAAAACTCATGATCATTCCGGACCACAGATTGCCTCAACAATCTCCCCTTTTTTGATGTTTGACAATACATTTAAGTTAGAGAAAACAAATAGTATAGAATAGCAAAAACAATGTTAAACAAATGCATATGCAATGCATACATGGATCCTATCCCAAGGCATCCTACACCTAACCCTCCATGTTAGTAATTTTTACACACCTAGCCCTCCAAGTTAGGATTTTTCTCACCTAGCCCTCCAAGCTAGGACTTTTCTACACCTAACTCTCCAAGTTAGGCATTTTTCACACCTAGCCCTCCAAGCTAGGACTTTTCACACCTAACCCTCCAAGTTAGGAATTTTACACACCTAACCCTCCAAGTTAGGACTTTTTCAACACTGGCTTTTTAAAGCTTTTCAAAAGCTCCCCCTACATTGGACTTACAAAGGATTTTTAAGAACCTCTCCAAGGTTCCCCTTACGCCAAGAATGGAGCAAATATGCTCCCCCTTAATCTCAGCTCCCCTAAACCTAAGGTTTCCCGCAAAGGTGTGTTTGGTTTCCCACTTAAACCCAACACTTCTCCCCCTTTGCCATACATAAAAAAACCCAATAATATCCCAATTATTGATTCTTTCAATCTCTAGTGGTCCTAAACACAGTGTACTAACCCCCCATTCACTTGTTTTACACCACTCGGACACCAAACCAACTGCTGATACACAAATCAGCCATGGGTAGTCGACTGATACTCTGAATATCAGTCTTTCTGGCCAATTTCAGAATTGCGTCAGAAATTTCACAAATCTCTAAAAATTTCCAAATTTTGTGGAGAATATTATGGTACCCATACCTACTTGGAAAAAATATATTCCACAATGTATCTATCACAATTCCCAAGTTGGACACAAAACTCAAAAATTTCCTATGAAAATTAAAGCAAACAAGGAGGCAACCTCCCCCTTAACCTATGTCTTCTCTCAATTTTCAGTTTTCCCAGGTTAAGTTCTACCCAACTTAACCTCCTAACATCTTTCATCAAGTTAAACCTAACTTGACACCCAAAATTCTTTCCTTTGACACCATCAAAGGATTGCCCCAACCAACCTTTTCCCTAGTGCCAAAAAGAACTCAACAATACCTTGAAAATTCTAAAGGTTTGCAAACACACTTGCTAATATATACCTTATCCTAGAAAAATATGATTCCATGAGAATATCAAGTGTGCTTGACTTTTGGTACACATTCTAATTTCCCTTGAAATGATCATTTTGTATCAACTACGAACTCTATTCATAATTCCTTGTGTTTGTCAATTCTAACCATTATCAATTCACACAAGGAATCGTCCTCAGATCTTTCCTTTTCTAGATCCTCAATATGATGAAAGCCTCCCCTTTTTATCTCTTAATCCTAGATACATAGGGAAACTTATCAATCTTCCTTGAATTCATCAAGCCTTATCATTCAATATCATCCAATAATGACCTATGAACTTCAAACCACATACTATCAACCCATAAAATATCACACAATATCATGATACTTTCCTATGTTTCTAGTTTTGAAATTTCTTATTGTCTAATAGGCTTTTTATTTACTCTCACAGAGTCGACTGCCAAAACATACAGAGAGTTTTTGGCCTGAGATCAGTCGACTGCCCCTGGGGCAGTCGACCGATACCTGAATTACAAGTTTTTCAGCCCAATTTCAGTAATGCCTAAATAATTCTATAAATCTCCAAAAAATCTGAAATTTTATGGAGAGATTTGTGAAGCCTATATCCACTTGGAAAAAATATGTTTCCAAATAAATGTACTCCGGATCCCAAGATTGGCACGAAATCCCATTCTTCCTAAAGTGTGTTATTTAAACTCCTCCCAAAAGTCCTAATTGTGATTTCTTCTCAATGTTTCTTCTTAGCCTTGATCATAAGTCATTTCTATTACTAAATTATATGGTGTTCACACATTAAAATCTAATTTTACCCAATATACTCGTATTTTCATCTTTTCCCCCCTAAACTCTCTTTTTAATGTGTCAAAATCTAGGATTAAGACTTACCCAAGTCTTCCAACCCTTTTTGGCACATTTCACCTAATTTCCTAGGAGAGAAACTCTTGAGATCCATTCACCATGGATCCCAAAGGCTCCTAGAGCTCCCCCTTGAGCTTGAGCCTTAGCCACCTCCCTAGGTGACTCAACCCACACTAGATCACACCGGTGTGCCCCGGGTGACTCTTGGCCTACAAAATGAACCTTCTTAACTTTAGACACCTTGCCTTGGGTTAAGTTGTTCCTTCTACCCTCAAATGGCATCCCCTTGATATTTTTGGTCTTCTCCTTCTTGCCAAGATTATATGCTTCCCCAGCATACTTCTTTTTGTTGGCCTTGGAGGTCTTAGACCGGTATCCCAACCCCGATCTATCATAGTTGGGTTTTATACTACCTAACACCATATCTAGACCCTTTGATCCAACCGTAAATCTTTCTAGGATCTTTTCCAATTTATCAAGTCTTGCCCTTAAGACATGATTTTCCCTTGCCAAGGTTTTAGCCTTAGTTTCCATATGTCCACCTTGGACATTCCTAGACCTACCCATTTTTCTAGGCACATTCCTTTCCTGTTTGAGATTAGTGCCATGATCCTTAGGTTTCGAGGTCTTGGGTTGATCATGATGCATGTCTTTCCTCTGGTTTTGATCTATCTTGTTAACCCTAGTCCTATCATTATATTTGAAACCAAAATTATGCACCATTAAGCATTTTTCATTACAACTAGCATGCATGGAGGGATGATTAACATTATTTTTAATATGCAATGAGGAACTTGAAATTAAATTACATTTTAATCTAGGGTTAGGAATTACCTCCCTTACCCTTGAAGTTCCCCCTTGATATGATCTTTGTTTCTTTCTTTCTTCTTTCTCCCATCTTCTCAAGTGCTCCATTTTCTTGAGCTCTCCACTCTTTGGGCACTTCATGTGGTAGTGTCCTAGTTCACCACACGTAAAACATCGAATCTTCTTTTTCTTCTCTCGAGCTCCTCCATTCCTACAATTCATATTAGACTTAAATAAAATGGACCCGGGTCTAGAGATTACCTTCTTTTTCTTAACCTTTGGACACTTATCCTTGTAGTGTCCCTTTTCATTGCACCCAAAGCATGTAATATGGTCCTTTTTCTTTGCTTTGGTGGAGGTTGGAGCTTCTTCTTCAACTTTTGATGAAGTGGATCCTCCTCTTGTTCCGGCATTGATGAGGGTCTCTCCTCCCCCTCAATTCTTGAGGTAGTGACCTCCTCCTCTTCTCTAGATGAGGTGGATGACCTCTCACTTTCTTCTTCCACTTCACTTGATGAGATGCTCAATTCTTCTTCTTGAACCATTTGACTCATCTCTTCATCCGAATGGTCCTTCTCCTCTTCTTGGACAATTAAGCCCATTTCTTTGGACTCTTGAGATTGTGTAGGTTTCTCATGAATTTCTTTCAATTTGCTCCACAATTCATATGCATTTTGATATTTACCTACACAACTCAACACATTGTTAGGCAAAAGATTAACTAAAGTTGTCATTACCTTTTCGTTTGCCTTGGATTGATCTTGTTGTTCTTGATTCCAATTCTAGGCCTAAGCCTCTTCCCGTGCTTATCCTTTGGAATCCTGAAGGGCTCTTCAAGCGCAATTCTACATGCCCACTCCATTCCGAACCAAGTCTCGATCCTTGCCCTCCAAAAATCGAAGTCTTCATGATCGTAGGGCGGTGGAGTGTAGATGTCGTCCCCTAACTTATCTTTCATTGTTCTTCTTCCTCTAGCGTGTGCTCCCTCGGCGATTAGTCCGATCAAGAGTGGTCCTTCGCTCTGATACTAATTGTAGGATCGATCATGTCCACTAGAGGGGGGTGAATAGTGTTTTTCAAATCTCTTCTACCTACACGGTTAGTTTCTGCAGCGGAATATACAATAAAAACAATAAGACAAAAACTAACCAATGCTAACAATGAAGATTTACTTGGTATCCACCCTGGGCAGGTGACTAATCCAAGAATCAGTCGGTGGATCACTCCCCGGATAACCTCCGGCTAGCCCTCGTCGCTCCTTGTGGGTGGAGAAACCTCGCCACAATCTTAAGCAAACCTCTGAGCACAAAGACTACTATCTTGCCTTTAACCAAGACAAGATTCGTCAAGAATCTCAGCCACCACGAAGTCCTCTTTAAATAGGACTCGGGCTGAAACCCTCGCCACCAATCTGTTGGTGCAGAAAGCACCCAAGTCGAACCTGTATTTTGATAATGGCAAAAGGGTTCAAAAGTTAAGATATAATGTTTATCTGACATGTTACTCAAGTGTGCAGGAAAAGACCTAGCGAAGGACTGCTAGGCACCTGGCGAAGAAATGCCAGGATACAAAGCCCTAGCGAAGGACTGCTAGGCACCTGGCGAAGAATGCCAGGATACAAAGCCCTAGCGAAGGACTGCTAGGCACCTGGCGAAGGAATGCCAGGATACAAAGACCTAGCGAAGGGCTGCTAGGCACCAAGCGAAGGACAGCTTGGTACTGAAGACCTGGCGAACGACAGCTAGGCACCTGGCGAAGGACTGCTGGGCAAAAAGTCCAACCGGAGGAGCCGGTTGGCATCAGGTAAATTCTCCTGAGAGGAGTAGGTGAGGACGTGTTCCCTGTCGAGGGAACAGTAGGCGTCGGTTCGACCTAGGGCTCCATTTTGGAGACCCAAAGTCAGAACCAAGACAGCTAAGGCTGTATAAAACTAACATATTATTGCTCTATGTTATTTTGGACTAACCCTGGATGTAGGACCGAAGGAACGAGTGTCTGCAGCTCAGAGAGCCTCAAAGGAATGAGGCAGAAGCTGAGTAGGGTGCCCGGACTGTCCCGGGCGCCCCCAAGGTGAATACAAAAAGAAGTGGAGCAAATGTACGCTTCGACAACTCATGGGCGGGGCGCCCCCATGCCCCCGGGCGCCCTGGATGGTCCGGGCACCCCGAGCTCAAGCTAACGAAGCGGATAAGAGGCAAGCCAGCAAGAAGCCAACGGATAATAGTCAACCCGGGCGCCCCCGTGATCTCGGGCGCCCCCGTCAAAGTCTGATCCCGAGTTTGAAGGGATCAGAGTTGACCGAGAGGAGCTCGAATCAGATGACACGTGGGGGGCCGCCCCCAACGTTACGGGCGCCCCCAGGGGCTATAAAAAGGCCCTCGACCCCAAGGCTTCAAGACAAGAATTCCTCCAACACATTCACGCTCTTCTGCTCCAGCGCTCTGTCCCGGAAACCTCCCGACTCAAGATACAAGCGCTGACGACGTCCCTCTGCTTCGAAAATACGATCTACTCCGGACGTTGGTAATTAAGAGCGACTTTCTTTTAGTTTACTGTACTAATCTTGTAATCTATACCTGTAAACTTTTTGCGCATATAGAATTGCCCGCAGTAAACGGTCAACGACCGTGGGCCTTGGAGTAGGAGCTGACCGCGACTCCGAACCAAGTAAAATCTTGGTGTTCGCGTGTGTTTTACTTTAATTATTTCTGCTGCTAATTCTCTTTTACGAATCTGAACATTTTATGATATTCACCCCCCTCTATCGTTTCTCTCGATCCAACAAGTGGTATCAGAGCAGGGAAGCTCAAATTTGGTGCAACCACCAGTTTGAGAATTTTTCGGATTTTTTTTCTTTTACTTTTTCGAAGTTTTCTTGTTAATCGAGGTTGGTGCAACACCCCTCGATAATTATTTCTCTTTATCCCGCACTACTAATCCAAGACCAAGTCTTGGGATATTTTCTTTCCTTTTAGTTTACTTTTCAGGTAAAATGGCCATGCAAGAAGGCTTCAACACCGCAAGACCGCCTCTCTTCAATGGGGAGGACTTCTCCTACTGGAAGAGGAGAATAGAGGTCCACCTGAAAACTCAGGTGGACATGTGGATAATCATCCAGTCCGGACTGGAGATTCCAAAGAATGCTGAAGGAGTACCACAGACCTACACAGAGTGGGATACCTCTCTGAAACGAAAGATTGAAGCTGATGCAAAAGCGACCCAAACCCTCCAATGCGGTTTAACAAAAGAGGAGCTGAACCGAGTGAGTCCATTCAACAGTGCTAAAGAGCTGTGGGGGAAACTGATCGAGCTGCACGAAGGAACTTCAGACACTCGGATCAGTAAGAGAGATCTCCTCCTGCAAGATGAACGACAACGAAATAGCAGTTCAGCTCCACGCCCGAATTCAGGAACTAATGAACGAACTACATACAATCGGTCACAAGGTAGAAAACCGTGACCTGATAAGGTACGCTCTGAATGCTTTCCCGAGAAACACCTTGTGGGCATCTATGGTAGATGCATACAAGGTTTCAAGGGACCTTTCAAAAATTAAACTAGATGAACTGTTTTCAGAACTTGAATTGCATGAGCAGACTAACTGCACCCTGGCCGAGAAAGGCATTGCCTTTATTGCAGGTAAAGCTGGAAAAGTATCCAAGAAGAAACCTCAACCTGTACCAGAGTCTGATTCAGACTCAGACTCAGAAGACGAAGGAGATCGACCTAAGCTGGTTGACTGGCCCGGAACTACTACAAAGAATTGAAGAACCAAACCAACAGAAGGAAAGCTAGCCGAAGAAAGGATGAACCAGCTGAACCCTCAAATGAAAAGAACAAGCCCAACGTGACCTGTTACGAGTGCAAGAAGAAGGGCCACTACAAGACCGAATGTCCCAACCTGAAGGAAACAAAGAAGACGAGGAAGAAGAAGGCACTACAAGCAACGTGGGACGAGTCCTCCTCCTCCGAAGAAGAAGAGGTCCCACAATTGAACCTGCTCGCGCTAACCGCCTCAGAAGAAATCGAGATTGAGTCAGAATCGGAACGGGACGACGGAAGACTGACATTTTCAGAGGACGACGAAATTAAGGTAAGTGGTTTTTCTAGAAGTCAGTTAAATGAGTTAATTTCTTATCTTTCTCAAGATTTGGCGAAAGCTAAACTCCGAGTCGAATCCCTCCGACATGAAGTAAAACTCCTGAAAGAGGGAGCTGACTCTAGATCCTTAACTGAGAAGGTTCAAGAAGGAATCTCTACTCAAGTTGAAAAACTTGAGAAAGAGAACTCCTCCCTGAAAACTCAGGTTAAGGACCTTAGATCAGCTTTAGAACGATTCACTTCTAGTTCCAAGGGTCTTGACATGATTCTTAGAAAACAGAAATCGGTTCTAAATCGATCCGGACTAGGCTATAGAACCAAATCTAGACAAAGATCCTACTTTGCTGTACTGAATCAGTCCAGAAATAAAGTTCAGGCATGAGTACCTAAACTGTACCTGAACAAACAAACTGGATCAAATCAGTATTGGATCCCCAAGGATAAGATTCACATCTTGCCAAACTATTATCATGACTTTAGTCCAGGGGGAGCCAAATTGAAAACAATATTTATTGTTAGATAAAATTTAATTTTTTTTTCAAATTGCATGATTGATTGTTTATTTAATTTCTGCAATTTACCATGCTTAGACTAGGGAATGGTTAGTTTAAGGACTGAACCAACTTAACTGAAATTTGAATAACATAGTATTGGGTGGTGGTGAGATGATAGTACGTTAGGGAAACCAATTCTAATAAGGTCAAGTAGTCTCTACTTGGTCTCTTTAGACTGGTGAAACTAGCCGAAGCTACCGATCCAAAACCCAAACTAGTTAGACCAGAATTTTTCAAAAAAAAATAATTTTGAAAGTGAAATTTCATTAAAAGGCCTTGTCAAGGAAAGGGTTGATGATCCAATAAGGCTACGGCCAAAGAAGGCCTAGTTCCTCGCCAAGACCTGGAAGCCGATTTTTGAAATTCAAATTCAAATTATTCTTTGTCAAATTCAAATCTAACACAAACTTTCAGTTAATTATAGATTCAAATATTTTTTTAAATCAACCTCAAAATAAACTGTTTTCAAAATTAATTTAAGTTTTTTTTAAATAAATCATATTTTTCTTAAAAAATTCTTTTATCAAAACCCGTCTCACAAAACTCATAAGGCAAACGTGATTGACAACTCTAGAATGAGTGAGAGGGTAAAACTTAACTTAATTAAGATTCAGTTAATACCTGCATTATTGTTTAAATAACAGTAATTCTTAGAACAAAATTGACTTATTACTAGTCAAACCATGGTCAAGCTAGTCAAACCATGGTCAAAATAGTCAAATTATTTCAAACCATGGTCAAACCAATTAAATCATGGTCAAATGAAGACAAGACAACAAAGATTCCAATCCATTCTCAATCCGGGCGCCCGTGACTCCTCGGGCGCCCCCCCATGACTTTCACTTCTCTCAAGGCAAAAATCTGCCTTTGTCCCTTGACCGGGGCGCCCGGAACCTTGCGGGCGCCCCCAGTACCAGTCAAAGCAGCAAAGCTGCCATGACCAAACCTGACCTGGGCGCCCGGGCCATTGCGGGCGCCCCGAACAGACTTAGGACCCTGCCAATGGCAGAAGGCCCTGACCCGGGTGCCCTGAAGCTCCCGGGCGCCCTGGCTAAAAGCCCTATAAAAGGGCACCCGAACCCCCTCTTCTTGCCACACCAAAAACCATCCTCCTTTCTAACTTCCTTCCTTCCAAGGAGATCAAGTGACACTTGTGCTTCCTCAACTTCGACCATGCCTCCCCGAGCGGCCACTCGGTACAATTTTTTCAATTTCCTTTTTCTACGCACTTATATTTATTCTTTCTTCTAAATGCATATCTCTTATCTTAGCAAACGCCAAGCAACCCAATCGAACCCTGGTACCGAACCGAGTCCCGATCCTAGGTTCCCTACCCTAGAACTTTTTAACAAATTTGCTCGAACAACTTATAAGTCTATCAAGACAAGTTACTTGAATAGACAATTCTTTACTCAATCATGTCCTTTGGCTATGAACGTTATCAACTTCTATCACTTAGACAACTTAGTGTCTTGCACTCATCCAATTAACACTTCTCTTTGTGTCGAATTCTATAACAACATAGTTAGGCAAAATGATCTTACGTTTGTTACCACCGTTTAAGGGATGCCCTTGACGATCACACCCTCACTCCTCAACCGATTCCTTGGACTCCGACTTACTCAGTCCACTTTTTGTTGCTATCCGCCTAGGGATCCTCCATTTGATCCTCCCTACTCTCACATTACTCTAGACACTCTCCACTCCTATTTCTATAGGGAAGCTAGACTCCCCGTAGCTAGACGATTCCAGTCCGTTGACCTTCAGGTCCAGGACTACGCCATGTACAGAGTTCTGGTCCGATGCATCTTACCACTATCCACTAGGGATGTCGCGACCATGCGACCTTTTCATACTTTCCTTCTGTATGCCCTGATCCATCATCTTGACATTGACCTTAGACTACACATGTTTCATACTATACTGTATGCGTCCAGTGTTACCACTCAGGGACGAGTGCGCACCCCCTATTGCCACATCATTACTTCCCTTCTTCATCATCACGGTCGCGACATCACTGATGGTGAGATGACTGCGATGACTAACTTCAACGAGATAGGATTTAGGAATTTCTCCTTAGCTGGTATAGAGGTCTCGGGATCCGGGGTTTTAGGTTGGAGACGACAGCGAGCCGGGGCTCCGATCGACTCCGGCGAGGACGTAGACGTTGACGTTGCTGATCTCGCAGCAGAGCTGCGGGACCATATAGACCAGCCTCCTCCATTGACCGTCGACCAGCAGTTCGCACAGATGCGGACGGAGATCCACAGTCTCCGAGAGGAGGTCGAGGCTTACCACTTCGAGCAGATGAACACTCGTAGAGCCGATCGAGAGGTGGACGATGCACGATACAGTGAGATGATGTCACTACTCAGAGCATGGTAGCCTGGCTCATCTGACCACCCTGGCCCTTCTTCATAGTTAGACTATTTCAGCATAGTTAAAAAATAAATTTTTTTCTGACTTAGTTTGATTTTAAAAACTACCCCCTTCAAAACTAGGACTTTTTCGCAAATGAACTTAGCCTAGGCCCTAACCCTAGAACTGCATGCACCTATAGATTTAGAAGTCAGCATCTCACAAGCACCTTAGGGTACTTTTGATTGATAACCTAGAATGGTTTGAGATGCTTAGGTCTTTGCCTTAATTCAAGATGCTTTAAGTCAGTGCATCTGCAGTAATTGGGGCACTAAATACAACTTAAACAGTAATCAAGTCAAGTGTCAAGTTTAGAAAATCTAACTTGAACATAACACATAACTTGACTAACCCTAGCGAAAACTACTGTTTATAACAGTTAGTAAGTAGCTAATTGGGTTAGACAGGACCCTAAAAGAGACAATTGAAATTGATTTGGTTTAGTTCAAATCCTGAATTGGTTCAGTACAGCAAATTATGCAGTTTATTTTTTATGCTATTATGCAATCTTTTTTTTGCTATATTTCTTTTTGATATATGGCAAAGGGGGAGAGATAGGAAAGGAGAGATTTTAAAATTTCTTTAAAATTTTTTTCTAAATCCAAAATTTCAAACTCTATCCTCTATTCAAAAAGTACTTAATTCATTTTCAAAAGTACTAAGATTTTCTAAATACGTTAAACTTAAGTTTTCAAAATTTTCTCTAAATACGTTAAACTTAAGTTTTCAAAATTTTCTCTAAGTACTTAAACTTAAGTTTTCAAAATTTTCTCTAAGTACTTAAACTTAAATTTTCAAAATTTTCTAAGTACGTTAAACTTAAGTTTTCAAAATTTTCTCCAAGTACATTAAACTTAAGTTTTCAAAATTTTCTCTAAGTACTTAAACTTAAGTTTTCAAAATTTTCTAAGTACTTTAAACTTAAATTTTCAAAATTTTCCTAGTATTTAAAACTTAAGTTTTCAAAATTTTCTAAGTATTTAAACTTAAATTTTCAAAAATTTTCCTATAAGTATGAATTTTCCAAAGTGCACAACCAAAATTATGTTGGAAAATATGTCTTTAAAGTTTCTGTTGAAAATTGTTCTAAGTAAAATTAAATCCATCTCTAGACTTAGAAGTTATCTTCAAAACCCCACGAACTTTTGAAAAATCTAGGGGGAGATTCCTTCCAGGGGGAGGAAACAAAATTTCGTTTTATATGTTCTGATTAACTTAACTTTTTGAACCAGGGTTGCCATAAATCAAAAAGAGGAAGATTGTTGGTGCAGAAAGCACCCAAGTCAAACCTGTATTTTGATAATGGCAAAAGGGTTCAAAAGTTAAGATATAATATTTATCTGACATGTTACTCAAGTGTGCAGGAAAAGACCTAGCAAAGGACTGCTAGGCACCTAGCGAAGAAATGCCAGGATACAAAGCCCTAGCGAAGGACTACTAGGCACCTGGCGAAGGAATGCCAGGATACAAAACCTAGCGAAGGGCTGCTAGGCACCAAGCGAAGGACAGCTTAGTACTGAAGACTTGGCGAAGGACAGCTAGGCACCTGGCGAAGGACTGCTGGGCAAAAAGTCCAACCGGAGGAGCCGGTTGGCATCAGGTAAATTCTCCTGAGAGGAGTAGGTGAGGACGTGTTCCCCGTCGAGGGAACAGTAGGCGTCGGTTCGACCTAGGGCTCCATTTTGGAGACCCAAAGTCAGAACCAAGACAGCTAAGGCTGTATAAAACTAACATATTATTGCTCTATGTTATTTTGGACTAACCCTGGATGTAGGACCGAAGGAACGAGTGTCTGCAGCTCAGAGAACCTCAAAGGAGTGAGGCAGAAGCTGAGTAGGGTGCCCGGAGTGTCCTGGGCACCCCCAAGGTGAATACAAAAATAAGTGGAGCAAATGTACGCTTCGACAGCTCATGGGTGGGGCGCCCCCGTGATCCCGGACGCCCCCATGGTCCTGGGCGCCCCGGATGGTCCGGGCGCCCCGAGCTCAAGCTAACGAAGTGGATAAGAGGCAAGCCAGCGAGAAGCCAATGGATAAGAGTCAACCCGGGCGCCCCCGTCAAAGTCTGATCCCGAGTTTGAAGGGATCAGAGCTGACCGAGAGGAGCTCGGATCAGATGACACGTGGGGGGGGCACCCCCAACGTTACGGGCGCCCCCAGGGGCTATAAAAAGGCCCTCGACCCCAAGGCTTCAAGACAAGAATTCCTCCAACACATTCACGCTCTTCTGCTCCAGCGCTCTGTCCCAGAAACCTCCCGACTCGAGATACAAGTGCCGACGACGTCCCTCTGCTTCGAAAATACGATCTACTCCGGACGTCGATAATTAAGAGCGGCTTTCTTTTAGTTTACTGTACTAATCTTGTAATCTATACCTGTAAACTTTTTGCGCATATAGAATTGCCCACAGTAAACGGTCAACGACCGTGGGCCTTGGAGTAGGAGCCGACCACGACTCCGAACCAAGTAAAATCTTGGTGTTCGTGTGTGTTTTACTTTAATTATTTCCGCTGCTAATTCTCTTTTACGAATCCGAACGTTTTACGATATTCACCCCCTCTACGTTTCTCTCGATCCAACACAATCGACTGCCCATTTACCAGTCGACTGGTCTAGCCTTAATTGCTAGCCAACGGCTAACTCAACGGCTATATTTCGGGGATACTAGTCGACTGTCATTTTACCAATCGACTGGTCCAGCCCCGAAATCATTCTGTGAGTTTTATCAGTCGACTGCCTCCCAGGCAGTCGACTACCCCACTCACACACTTAGGGTTTCCCTTTCCGAGTACACTTCTCTCAACACTCGACCCTTATGATTTCTCGAGTACAATCACACAACACTCGTACCCTCACGACTCGATTGACTCCTCATCAGCAGCCTCGACTATCACCTTCGCGCCCTCTTCATCTTTGGCTCCCGTCCCTCGGATGCACGCAAGCCTCCAGCTTGCCTCCATGTCATCATTCACGCATACCTCGAAGTCCGCGCCTCTCAGCTCATCGTCCCTGCTCTCCATGGTCCCTCAGGTGCACACAAGCCTCTAACTTGTCTCCATGCCACCCTTTACCATACCGAGGCCGTCCAGTCAAGTCCATATGTGTAACCTGTACATCCTGCACACTCAACATACACATATGAGAACACAAGGGAAACCTAACTTAAACCCTTTGCCCAAACATCAAAACTCATGATCACTCCGGACCACAGATTACCTCAACAACTCTCTGGCCCTGCCCAGAGATGGTTTGACCAACTCCCCAATGGATCGGTCACGAGCTTCGAGGAGCTAAGGAGGGTCTTCCTCTAGCACTTCGCCAGCAGTAGGAGGCATCACAAGACAAGCCTCAACCTGTTTACGTTGAAGCAAGGCCCGAAAGAATCCCTCCAGGCTTACATCAAAAGATTCAACGGAGTGGCGTTGGATGTACCGATCGCCACTCTCGAAGTCCTGGTCAGCGCTTTCTCCCAAGGATTGCAAGAGGGGAACTTCTTTTGCTCACTGATCAGGAAGCCCCCGAAGGACTTTGACAACCTGCTGGGCAAGACTGTCAAATATATCAACGTGGAGGAAGCGCAGGCCGCTCGGAAGAAAGAGTCGGCCAACACTGCTCCTTCCAACCCCGCCCCGAACACTAGATCCTCGGGCGGTCCCATCCGGAGCCCACGTGGACCCGTCGACCGAGTGGGGATGGAGCGACGCCATGTGCAGTAGGTGGCTCAGGGGTGCCTCCCGGCCCGTTGGAGGCCATATTGCTCGTTCCACCAGAGCCACGACCATACCACTGAAGAATGCCGACAGGTTGGTCGAGGTTGGGCTCCCGCTCCCCAAGGGCGGGGGCGACAAGTGTCTCCCGTGCACGGCGCAGGCCGAGGCGGTCACGCCGTGGACCCAGTAGCCGAGGAACTCCGAGGAAACCCCCCAGTTGCCTGCAACCTCTTCCCTCAAGAAGGCCGAGCCGAGGCTGAGGAGATGGACGAAGAACAAGCCAATCGGTAGAACGCCGTCTGAGGCGGAGTGCACGTCATCTCGGGCGGACCAACTGGGGGAGACTCCAATCATGCACGGAAGTCCCAAGTACGCCGATTGGAGATCCATCAGGTCGACACGAGTGCCGCCCAAGCTCAGGGGCCACAGATCAGCTTCGCCCCCTAAGATCTACAGGGATTGGAAGTCCCACACGATAACGCCCTGGTTATCACCGCCGTCATCGCTAACTACCAGGTCCACCGGACCATCGTGGACATCGACAGCTCGGTCAACATTCTATATAAAAAAGCGTTTGACCAACTGCAGATTGAGATGTCCCGGCAGGACTTGGTGGCGACCCTGTTGCTCAGATTCACGGGGAACTAGGTGCAACCCATTGGCTAGATTCGATTGGTCATTTCCTTAGGCGATGAGCCGTTGAAGAGGACCAGGTGGTCCACCTTTCTGATAGTCAATGCTCCTTCGACCTACAACGCTATTTTGGGTTGACCGGCCCTCAAAGAGTTCAGAGCCGTCACCTCCACCTTCTACCTCAAGATCAAATTCCCAGTCGGGGACAAGGTAGGAGAAGTCAGAGGTGACCAGAGAGTCGCCCGGAGGTGCTATGTTGATGACGTCCGAGTGGAGAGCCAAAAGGCCCCGCACCCCTTCTCCAGCTGCAACATGGTCCAAGCTTGCCCATGGGTCGAGTTGCATGATGACAAGGAGGAAGTCCAGCTCCTTCCCGACCGGGAAGAGACCCGAGTCAAGATTGTGGTCGGGCTACCCACTGAGCTGAAGGAGCCACTACTGGAGTGCCTGGCTCGGAACCAGGACGTGTTCTCCTGGTCGGTCAAAGAACTGAAGGGCGTCCGACCAAAGGTGGCGAAGCATCACCTCCATGTATATCCCCATGCTCGACCCGTCAAGCAAAGAAAGAGGGATTTCAGCACCGAGCAAGATAAAGTGATCAGGGCCGAAATAGAGAAGCTTTTGGAGGCCGGTCACATTCGGGAAGTTCAGTTCCTGGTCCGGCTAGCCAACGTAGTGTTGGTGGCCAAGCCCGACAATAAGTGGAGAGTCTGCATCAACTTCCGGGATCTCAATCGGGCTTGCCCGAAAGACTGCTCCCCTCTGCCCCGGATTAATCAGATGGTGGACTCGACAGCCGGCAGCGAGCTCATCTCCATGTTGGATGCATATCAAGGGTATCATCAAGTACCCTTGGCAACTGAGGATCAAGAAAAGGTCAGCTTCATCATGGCAGACGGTACTTACTGTTACACGGTCATGCCGTTCAGGTTAAAGAACGCGGGGGCAAACTACCAGCGAATGATGAATAAAGTCTTCCAGGCTCAGATCTGTTGGTGCAGGCAGCACCCAAGTCAAACCTGGGATTTGATAATGGCAAAGGGTTCAGAAGTTAAGATGTTATTGTGTTCTAATTTTGTTCACTGAGTGTGCAGGAAGAAGTCCTAGGTACACTAAGCAAGAAGTCCTGGCAAAGGGTTGGGCAAAGAAGTCCTGGTCAAGGACTGGGCATGAAGACCTGACCGGAAGTCGGGCAAAGAAGTCCTGGTCGAGGACTGGGCACGAAGTCCTGGCAAGGGGCTGGGCACCGAAGACCTGACCAGAAGTTGGGCACGAAGACCTGGTCAGGTGGATCGGGCAAAAGTCCAACCGGAGGAGCCGGTTGGCCAAAGGTAAACTCTCCTGAGAGGAGTAGGTGAGGACGTGTTCCCCGTCGAGAGAACAGTAGGCGTCGGTTCGACCTAGGGTTCCATTTGGGAGACCCGAAGTCAGAACCAAGACAGCTACGACTGTAGTTATTACTTATTATGTTTTTGGGACTAACCTTAGTTGCAGGGTCGAATGACTGATCGCTGCAAGTGAAGGTTCTTCACTGGGCTTAGGCGCCCGAATGGAGTCAGGCGCCCGTAAGAATACGGGCGCCCAAGAGTGAAGGCAAAACCAAAAACATAGCCACGAAGCCACTAAACTAAGCCGGATCAGGCGCCCGTGAGGTCACGGGCGCCCCCATCAGCTCAGGCGCCCAAGTGGGGAGGATAAGCGCTGATCGAGCCAGCGGATAAGGATTCCCGAATCGAAGGGCACGTGTCAGGCATCCCTAACCCATCAGGCGCCCGTTAGAGCACTATAAAAGGGGCTCGACCCCAAGACTTCAACAACACAGTTTTCTAACGCTCCAAAGCTTTTCAAAAACCTCACGAATTTCTTAAAAACTCGGGGGGAGATTTCTTCCAGAGGAGGAAATTAAATCTGTTACTTGACCTACTTTTGTTTAACTTAACTTTTTAAACCGGGTTGCCATAAATAAAAAAAGGGGAGATTGTTGGTGCAGGCAGCATCTAAGTCAAACCTGAGTTTTGATAATGGCAAAGGGTTCAGAAGTTAAGATGTTATTGTGTTCTAATTTTGTTCATTGAGTGTGCAGGAAGAAGTCCTAGGTACACTAGGCAAGAAGTCCTGGCAAAGGGCTGGGCAAAGAAGTCCTGGTCAAGGACTGGGCAAGAAGACCTGACCGGAAGTCAGGCAAAGAAGTCCTAGTCGAGGACTGGGCACGAAGTCCTGGCAAGGGGCTGGGCACCGAAGACCTGACCGGAAGTTGGACACAAAGACCTGGTCAGGTGGATCGGGCAAAAGTCCAACCGAAGGAGCCGGTTGGCAAAAGGTAAACTCTCCTGAGAGGAGTAGGAGAGGACGCGTTCCCCGTCGAGGGAACAGTAGGCGTCGGTTCGACCTAGGGTTCCATTTGGGAGACCCGAAGTCAGAACCAAGACAGCTACGGTTGTAGTTATTACTTATTATATTTTTGGGACTATCCTTAGTTGCAGGGTCGAAGGACTGATCGCTGCAAGTGAAGATTCTTCACTGGGCTTAGGCGCCCGAATGGAGTTAGGGTCCCGAATGGGCTCCAGTGCCCGTAAGAATACGGGCGCCCAAGAGTGAAGGCAAAACCAAAAACATAGCCACGAAGCCACTAAACCAAGCCGGATCAGGCGCCCGTGAGGTCATGGGCGCCCCCATCAGCTCAGTCGCCCAAGTGGGGAGGATAAGCGCTGACCGAGCCCACGGATAAGGATTCCCGGATCGAAGGGAACGTGTCAAGCGCCCCCAACCCATCAGGCGGCCGTTAGAGCACTATAAAAGGGGCTCGACCCCAAGACTTCAACAACACAGTTTTCTAACGCTCCAAAGCTTTTCGTTCAAGCGCTACGCCCCGGCAAACTCCGACTTCGAGATTCCAGCGCTGACGACGTCCCTCTGCTCTGAAATACGATCCACATCGGGCGTCGATAATGAAAAGTGTAACTAATTTCATTTCCTGCAATATTTCTGTACTCAACTTGTAAACCTGTTTTGAGCGATTATAGTATTGCCCAAAGTAAACGGTCAAGGACCGTGGGCCTTGGAGTAGTAGCCGACCGCGACTCCAAACCAAGTAAAAATCCTTGTGTTCTTGCGTGCATTAAATTATTTCCGCTGCGTATTTGCTCTTTAATTTATCCGAAAAGTTTTAACAATATTCACCCCCCTCCTCTATCATTTTCTCGATCCAACAAGTGGTATCAGAGCGGGTGGCTCAAATTTGGTGCAACCACCAATTTGATAGTTTTTCGAATTTTACAAAAATTTTAATTTCTTTTTCTTTCAAATTTTTCTCGTTAATCGAGGTTGGTGCAACACCACTCGATCGTTTTTTTATCTTACTCCCGCACTACTAATCCAAGACCAAGTCTTGGGACAGAATTTTCTTTTTTTTGTTTTATTTCAAAAATTCTAAATGGACATGCAAGAGGGTTTCAGCACAGCCAGACCACCACTCTTCAGTGGAGAAGATTTCTCCTACTGGAAGAGTCGGATGGAAGTCCACCTGAAAACTCAGGTGGATATGTGGATCATAATCCAATCTGGTTTGGAAATCCCCAAGAATGCTGAAGGAGTGGCACAACATTACACAGAATGTGACGCCTCGCTGAAGAAGAAGATCGAGGCTGATGCAAAGGCGACCCAGACACTCCAATGCGGACTAACCAAAGAAGAATTAAACCGGGTAGGACCCTTCAACAGTGCGAAGGAACTCTGGGGTAAGTTGATTGAATTACACAAATGTACTTCCGACACCAGAATCAGCAAGAGGGACCTACTGCTGAACAAATTGTACACCATCAAAATGAACGAAGGTGAGTCAGCAGCCCAGCTCCACGCCAGGATCCAGGAGCTGATGAACGGCCTACACACAATTGGTCACAAGGTAGAAAATCGTGACCTTATCAGGTATACCCTTAACGTCTTCCCGAGAAATACTTTGTGGGCATCTATGGTAGATGCGTACAAAGTTTCTAGGGACTTTTCCAAAATTAAATTAGACGAATTATTTTCTGAACTAGAATTACATGAGCAGACTAACTGCACCTTAGCTAAGAAAGGTATTGCTTTTCTTGCAGGAAAAACTCAAGGAAAGGTGGCCAAGAAAAAGCCTCAACCTGCACCCAAGTCTGACTCAGACTCAGACTCAGAAGACAGCGAAGGGGATCAACCCAAGCTGGTTCGGCTAGCCCGGCTACTACAAGGAGCTGAAGCATCAGACCAATAGAAGAAAAACCAGCCAAAAGAAGGAAGATCCAGCTGAACCATCAATGTCTAAGACCAAATCAAACGTAACCTGCTACGAATGCAACAAAAAGGGACACTACAAATCGGAGTGCCCTAATCTGAAAGAAGCCAAGAAGACAAGAAGGAAGAAGACCCTTCAAGCCACGTGGGACGAGTCTTCCTCCGAAGAAGAAGAAGACGCCCCACAATCGAACCTGCTCGCCTTGACCGCTTCGGAAGACATCGACACCGGATCAGAATCGGAGCCGGAGCCGGACGACGGAAAGCTCACAATTTCGGAGGACGACAAAATAACTGTAAGTGGTTATTCTAAAGTTGAATTAGCAACATTAATTGCTTACCTATCTAGTAACTTGGCGAAAGCCAAAATCCGAGTCGAGTCCCTCCGACAGGAAGTTAAACTCCTAAAAGAGGGAGCTGACTCTAGATCTTTGACTGAGAAGGTTCAAGAAGGAACCTCTACTCAAGTTGAAAAGCTTAAGAAAGAGAACACCTCCTTGAAAACTCAAGTTAAGGACCTTAAGGCAGCTTTGGAACAATTCACTTCGGGTTCCAAGGGTCTTGACATGATCCTTGGAAAACAGAAGTCCGTTCTAAATCGATCCGGGTTAGGGTATCGAACCAAGTCTAGACAAAGGTCATACTATGCTGTATTGAACCAATCTAAACCCAAAGTTCAGGCATGGGTACCCAAACTTTGCCTGAATAACCAAGCTGGACCAAACCAGTATTGGATCCCTAAGGACAAGATTCATATCTGTAGGATCGTTTCTGGTACGCTAGAGGGGGTGAATAGTGATTCCCGGTTCGTTCTTGTACCTACGTTGTTAGTTGCACAGCGGAAACAATAATAAAAAGAGCAAACAATGCTAACAAACCGATTTTACTTGGTATCCACCCCGGTCGGGTGACTAATCCAAGAATCCGTCGGTGGATCACTCCCCAGATAACCTCCGGCTAGCCCTCGTCGCTCCTTGTGGGTGGACAAACCTCGCCACAACACCTTGGACACTTTCTAGGCACAAGAGACTACTAACTCACTTTACCCAAGCGAGTTTCGTCAAGAAACTCAGCCACCACGAAGTCTTCTTTAAATAGGACTCGGGATTATTTCTCGCTACCAGTCGACTGCCCCAGGGCAGTCGACTGGTGCCAGCCAAATTCGACCGTTGACAGCCCCAACATTCAAATTCTGCCAGCTCACCAGCCGCTACCAGTCGACTGCCAAAATGGCAGTCGACTGGCCCAGGGTCCAGAACCTACTGTGAGTTTCTGTTTACGCTGGCAGTCGACTGTTATAACACTAGTCAACTGCCCAGCCTCTACAAACACTCTTCCTCACTCTCTTTACCCTCGTCGACATGTGCCTTCAAGCATTCTCCCTTGGCTTGCTCCTTGAAGTTCTCTTCCACCGGCTATCGTCCCTCGGATGCGCACGCAAGTCCTCGACCTGCCTCCATGTCACCCTTCACGTGTGCCCTTTGAAGTCCACTTCTCAGCTTGCCCTTGGAGTCATCTTCCCTCGGCTCTTGTCCCTTGCCTTAGCTGACTCTTCACCAGCAGCCTTGACTATTGCCTTCGCGCCCTCTTCATCTTCGGCCCTCGTCCCTCGGATGCACACAAGCCTCCATCTTGTCTCCATGCCATCCTTCACGTATGCCTCGAAATCCGCACCCATCGGCTTATCATCCCTGCTATATCAGGTCCCTCGGGTGTACACAAGCCTCCATCTTGTCTCCATGCAACCCTTCACCATACCGAAGCCGTCCAGCCAAGTCAATATGTGTAAACCTGTACAACCTGCACACTCACATACCCATATTAGTACACAAGGGAAAATCTAACTTAAACCCTTTGCCCAAACATCAAAACACAGGGTCACTCCGGACCTTAGATTGCCTCAACAATATCTTGCCTAATCATTACCGTGGCTTTAGTCCAGGGGGAGCCAACTTAAAAACAATCTTTATAGTTAGATAAATTCTTTTCTTATTTTAAAATTGCATGATTGCTTGTTTATTTATTTTTGCAAATTACCATGCTTAGACCTAGGACTGGTTAGATTAAGGACTAAAACGGTTAACTGAAATTTGAACAATATAGTATTAGGTGGAGGTGAGATGATAGTACGTTAGGGAAGCCATTTTTGGCGGAACTAGCCGAAGCTACCGTTCTAAGACCCAAACTAGTTAGACCAAAATCTTTCAAGGAGTAACTTAAAGATGGATTTTCAATAAAAGGCTTTGTCAAGGAAAGGGTTGATGATCCAATAAGGCTACGACCCAAGAAGGCCTAGTACCTCGCCAAGACCTGAAAGCCGATTATTGAAAACCAAATTCATTTTACTATTGTCAGATTTGAATCTAACACAGATTTCAATTAATCTTAGATTCAACCATTTTTTTTAAAATAACTTTTAAAGCATAATTAATTGTTTTTAAAATTAATTCAATATTTCAAAATTAATCATGGTTTTTTAAAATAAAATCTTTACCTCTATTAAAACTATCTCACAAAAACCCATAAGATTAACATGATTGATAACTCTAGATTGGGTGAGATGGTTAGGATCTAACTCAAAGTCATCTATTTTTTTAAAAAAAGGGGGTTGAATCATGCAAATTAGAGCCTAATTAATCTAATTGTTAGTTAGTCAAAAGAGTCAAACCGGGTCAAAACAGTCAAATCTGGTCAAATTGGTCAATAGTCAAGCTATTGTCAGATCGGGCGCCTGTGACCTGTCGGGCGCCCCCAACTTTCCCTTGGACCGAGACAGCAAAAGCTGTCAACCCTACCCATCTGACTCGGGCGTCTGTGACCTATCAGGCGCCTAAGTCTTTCTCTTCATCCAAGGCAGTCAAGTCTGCCAAAAGGCTGCCATCTGACCCGGGCGCTTGTGACCTTATGGGCGCCCCAATGAACTCGGGCGCCCATGACCTATAGGGCGCCCGTATAACACTATATAAGGAGCATGACTCCTTCCACTTCCCCCACACCAAAATCAAAACTCTCCTTCACTCCTCTTCTTTCCAAGGCGCCCGGACGCTCCTCTCTCACACTCTACTTCGAAAATGCCACCCCGATACCAATTTAATTATGCATTTTCAAGTAATTTTCCTTTTTTTTATTTTACCTATTAAATGCATCATTTTCTTTTATATACTTAGAAAATGACGTGTCTCTCAACCCAACCCCGTGGCCGAACCTAGTCCCGACCCGAGGTTTCCCAACCTAGAATTGTTCAATAAATTTGCCCAAACAACTTACAAGCCTATAAAGACTAGTTTTCTGAATAGCAATTCTTCACCCAATCCTGTCCCTTAGTAATGGACGCAATCAACTTTTACCAACTAGACCACCTAGTTTTCTGTACACATCCGGTAAACTCAACCCTGTTGCAGAGCTTTATAACAACCTTGTCAAGATTGATGACCTACTCTTTACTACCACAGTACAAGGCACTCCCCTAACCATTTCTCCGACTTTGTTCAATCGATTTCTCGAACTTCGACAATCGCAGTCTACTTTCTCTTGTTATCCTCCGGCAGACCCTCCCTTCGCACCCCCTATTCGCACATTACTTTAGACACTCTCTACTCTTATTTCTTTGGAGATGTGCAAACTCTTTAGCTCGATGATTTCAGTCGGTAGACCTCCGAGTTCAGGATTACATCCTTTATCGAGTGATAGTTCGCTGTGTTCTCCCACTTACCACTAGAGATGTCGCGACCATGCGACCATTTCACACCTTCTTACTCTATGCCATGATTCATCAGCTTGACATCGACATAGGTCTCCACATATTCCGTACCATCATTTGCGCCTCGAGCGTATCGACACACGATCGAGTTCGTACGCCTTACTGCCATGTCATCACCGCTCTTCTTCACCACCACGGTCGCGACATCACTGCCGGAGAGATTATTTCGATGACTGAGTTCGACGAGATAGGGATTAGAAACTTTTCTTTAGCGGGGATAGATCTATCGGCCACGGGGGTACTAGCATGGAGACGGGAGAGAGCCAGACGACAGGACGCCTCCGATGAGGAGGTGGAGTTAGACGTAGCTGATCTCACAGCCGAGATCAACGAGCAGTTATAGGAGCCACCCCCACTGACTACCGACCAACGCATCACATCATTACAGACGGAGTTACACAGTCTTAGGGAGGAGGTCGAGGCCTATCACATCGAGGAGATGGACGCCATCCGAGCCAATCAAGAGTCGTGTGACACACGATACAACGAAATGATGTCGATGTTTCGATCCTGGCAGCCTGGCCCATCTTACCATCCTGGCCCTTCCTCTTAGTTCAGATTGACATTTTTCAACTGTATTGTTGACTATTTGACTACCCCTACTGAGTAGGGGTTGATATGTATTTGACTATGGCTTGACTTGACTGGTCTTACTGCTGACCAGGTGACTCTTATCCATTTATCAGGTTTATTTGAGTTTATTTGTCATTTGTAATTAGTATGCCAAGGCAGTTAGGGTTATGCTTGGTAGAATAGGACTGCTCTACTTATGTTTTTTTAAAAACTGGTTTATTTCTTATTTCATTTAAAAAATCATTTGTTATTTTTTAAATGATTTTCCGACTTAGTTTTTTTTTAAACTTATCCCCTTCAAAACTAAGACTTTTTTGCAAATGGACTTAGCTTAGGCCCTAACCCTAGAACTGCATGCACCTATAGATCTAGAAGCCAGCATCTCACAAGCACCTTAGGGTAATTTTGATTGATAACATAGACTGGGTTGAGATGCTTAGGTCTATGCCTTGATTCAAGATGCTTTAAGTCAGTGCATCTGCAGTAATTGGGTCAATAAATACCAAATAAACAGTAATCATGTTAAGTGTCAAGCTTAGAAAATCTAACTTGATCAGATCACTTAACTTGACTAACCCTAGCGAAAGCTACTATTTATAACAGTTAGTAAGTAGCTAATTGAGCTAGACATGACCCGAAAGAGAAAATTTAAATTGATTTGGTCCAGTTTATACTTAAAATTGGTTCAGTACAGTACCTTACTTTTATTACTCAATTTTTTAGCTATATTTTTTTTGATATATGGCAAAGGGGGAGAGATTGGAAAGGAGAGAAAAGAGAAAAGAAGGTTTTAAAATTTTTTTTCAAACTTGTTTTCTTGAAGATCTTTTTCAAACTTTTTATCTCCTTTTTCAAAAAGTAAAGTAATTCAAAATCACTTTGGAAAATTTTTTAAGTGTTATAAAATTCAAAATTTTGCTTGAAATTTTTTTTCTAAGTATTACAAATGCTTGAAAATTTTCTAAGTGTTAAGACTTCAAAATCAGTTTAGAAAATTTTCTAAAAGTGCAAAAACAAAGTGTTTTCAAAATTATTTTAAGTACTTAACTCAAAATTATTTTCAAAATTATTTTAAGTACTTAACTCAAAATTATTTTCGAAATTATTTTAAGTACTTAACTCAAAGTTGTTTTCGAAAATATTCTAAGTACTTACTCTAAATTTTTTTTGGTTGAAAATTTTCTAAGTGTTAACTTCAAAATTTTCTTGAAAACTTTCTAAGTGCTAAAGCTAAATCTGTTGAAAATTTTTCTAAGTACCCAACTCAAAATATTTTGAAAATTTTCTTTTACTTAAAAAGATTCCGAATTAAAAATTTTCTAAGTATTGAAAACCTGAAAAACTTTTCAATTTTAGAAACAGAGACTTAGAAACTTTTCAAAAACCCCACGAATTTTTGAAAAACTCAGGGGGAGATTTCTTCCAGGGGAGGAAATTAAATCTATTACTTGACCTACTTTTGTTTAACTTAACTTTTTGAACCAGGTTGCCATAAATCAAAAAGGGAGAGATTGTTGGTGCAGGCAGCACCTAAGTCAAACCTGGATTTTGATAATGGCAAAGGGTTCAGAAGTTAAGATGTTATTGTGTTCTAATTTTGTTCACTGAGTGTGCAGGAAGAAATCCTAGGTACACTAGGCAAGAAGTCCTGGCAAAGGGTTGGGCAAAGAAGTCTTGGTCAAGGACTGGGCAAGAAGACCTGATCGGAAGTCGGGCAAAGAAGTCCTAGTCGAGGACTGGACACGAAGTCCTGGCAAGGGGCTGGGCACCAAAGACCTGACCGAAAGTTGGGCACGAAGACCTGGTCAGGTGGATCGGGCAAAAGTCCAACCGGAGGAACCGGTTGGCAAAAGGTAAACTCTCCTGAGAGGAGTAGGTGAGGACGCGTTCCCCGTCGAGGGAACAGTAGGCGTCGGTTCGACCTAGGGTTCCATTTGGGAGACCCGAAGTCAGAACCAAGACAGCTACGGCTGTAGTTATTACTTATTATATTTTTGGGACTAACCTTAGTTGCAGGGTCGAAGGACTGATCGCTGCAAGTGAAGGTTCTTCACTGGGCTTAGGCGCCCGAATGGAGTCAAGCGCCCGAATGGGCTCAGGCGCCCATAAGAATACGAGCGCCCAAGAGTGAAGGTAAAACCAAAAACATAGCCGCGAAGCCACTGAACCAAGCCGGATCAGGCGTCCGTGAGGTAACGGGCACCCCCATTAGCTCAGGCGCCCAAGTGGGGAGGATAAGTGCTGACTGAGCCCGTGGATAAGGATTCCCGGATCGAAGGGCACGTGTCAGGCGCCCCCAACCCATCAGGCGGCCGTTAGAGCACTATAAAAGGGGCTCGACCCCAAAACTTCAACAACATAGTTTTCTAACGCTCCAAAGCTTTTCATTCAAGCGCTACGCCCCGGCAAACTCCGACTTCGAGATTCCAGCGCTGACGACGTCCCTCTGCTCCGAAATACGATCCACATCGGGCGTCGATAATGAAAAATGTAACTAATTTCATTTCCTGCAATATTTCTGTACTCAACTTGTAAACCTGTTTTGCGCGATTATAGTATTGCCCAAAGTAAATGGTCAAGGACTGTGGGCCTTGGAGTAGGAGCCGACCGTGACTCCAAACCAAGTAAAAATCCTTGTTTTCTTGTGTGCATTAAATTATTTCCGCTGCGTACTTGCTCTTTAATTTATCCGAATAGTTTTAACGATATTCACCCCCCCCCTCTATCGTTTTCTCGATCCAACAAGATCGAGCGAAACATCGAAGTATATGTGGAGATATCCTGATCAAGTCCACCCGTGCTGAAGACCTAGTAGCGGATGTCGAGAAGACTTGCCAGACACTGCGTAGGTATGGGCTCAAATTGAACCTTGCTAAGTGTCTCTTTGGGGCTCGGAGTGGAAAATTTCTTGGGTACATAGTGACCAAGCGGGGCATCAAAGCTAACCCGAGAAAGGTCAAGGCCCTGCTAGACATGCCCCCACCAAGAAACCTTCGAGAGGCGCAGCGACTCACCGGGCGGATCACAGCTCTGTCTCGGTTCATCTCCCGGTCGGCCGAGCGGGGGTTTCCATTCTTCAAGACCCTTCGCAAAGCCACCAAGTTTCAGTGGGACGCCGACTGTGACAAAGCATTCAAAGAGCTGAAGGCGTACCTTGCCGAGTTGCTAGTATTAGTCAAGCCCGAAGTTGGGGAAGTCTTGTATGTATACCTAGCTGCCTCGGCTGACTCGGTCAGCATGGTCCTAGTCAAACAGGAAGGAAACGAGCAACACCCCGTGTACTTTTTTGCCCACTTACTCAAAGGAGCCGAGTGCCGATACACGACACTCGAAAAGTTGGTATACGTCTTGTTGTTAGGCACTCGGAGACTCAGGCCTTACCTTCTGGCGCACCCCATTGTAGTCCTGACTAATAGTAACCTGGGTCGGGTAGCCTCCAATCTCGAAGCATCTGGCTGATTGATCAAGTGGACCACTGAATTAAGCGAATATGATATTCAGTACCAGGTCCGCCCTAGCATCAAAGCTCAGGCCTTAGCAGATTTCCTAAGTGAATTACACTCGGAGGAAGCTGAGGAAGCCTGGCAAGTGTATGTGGATGGTTCGTCAGCCCGATCTGGAAGCGGGATCGATATCTTGATGGTCTCCCCGAAGGGGGAGCAATTGCATTTATCAGTTCAACTCGAATACCGGGCCACCAATAACGAAGCTGAATATGAAGCCCTAATAGCCGGACTGCAAGCGGCTAAGCATGTGGGGGACACTTGGATAATACTCTACTCCAACTCTCAGCTCGTCATGCAGCAAGTCGCCGGTTGGTTTGAAGTTAATAGCGACCTGCTGCAGGCCTTCAAAGAAGCCTATGAGAAGCTGAAGGCCGAGTTTCAGGAGGTACAGTTCCAGAAGATCCCTAGGGAGAGCAATCTAAGGGCAAATGAGTTGGCTAAATTGGCCAGCTCGGTCGGCTCATGGGTATTCCCTCAGCTGGTCGAGCCGGCACTGATGATTATGCATATAGAGAGGCAAGCCGAGCTAGAGCTGGAATTCGACTGGAGAACGCCACTCATTGCTTACCTGATGGAAGGGGTCATCCCGGGCGATCGAGAAGAAGCCCGACTCCTCAGGAAGAGGGTGATCCAGTACACTATGGTGGGAGATGTGCTATACAAGAGGTCCTTCGCTCGACCTACTTAAATGCTTGGGCGAGGAAGACGCAGACTACGTGCTTAGAGAGATTCATATGGAAGACTGCGAAAGCCATGCTGGGGCTCGGGCTGTGGCTCGAAAGGCGCTATTAGCAAGGTATTATTGGTCGACCCTACAGAAGGATGCCGACAAGATGGTCTCCATCGGCGTATCATGTCAGAAGCACCATTGCCTCCCGCACCGACCTGTAGAAATGATGAAGGTCTCGGCAGTCTCCTGCCCCTTCGATCAGTGGGGTATGGACATCGTGGGACCATTCCCGACTGCCACAGCTTAGAAGAAGTACCTGCTAGTGGCCGTCGACTATTTTTCCAAATGGATTGAAGCAGAAGCCCTGGCATGCATCACCGAGCAGGCCGTGATCAAATTCTTATGGCAAAACGTCTTGTGCCGGTATGGAATTCCCCACAAAATTGTTTCAGATAATGGAAGGCAGTTCCAGGGCCGAAAAATACAAGAATGGTGCTCGGCCTATGACATTATGCAAGTCTTCACCTCGGTAGCGTACCCCAGAGCAATGGCCAAGCAGAAGTGGCCAATCGGGAAATCTTGAGGGGGCTGAAGACTAAGCTGGACCACGCTGGGGGAACTTGGGTAGATGAACTACCAAGCGTCTTGTGGGCTTTGAGAACCACACCAAAGGAGACCACAGGCCATACTTCTTTTCAGCTGGTCTATGGGAGTGAGGTCATGGTGCCGGTTGAGATCGGCTGTGAGTCGGATCGGCGAAGGGCCTATGATGTGACAACCTAGAAAGGAGACGCCTGGAGCTGGACTTGGTCGAAGAGATTCGAGACAAGGCAGTCGCTCGGATGTTCGCATATCGGCAGAAGATGAAGTAGAGATATAACCGTAAGGTGCTGCCGAGAGCATTCCAAGTCGGGGATCTCGTCTGGAAAAGAATCAAGCCGGTCGGGGATGTCAGCAAGCTGGAACCGCAGTGGGGAGGACCTTTTAAGATCACTCAGAAGTTAGCCTCAGGAGCTTATTACTTAGAAAATGAGCATGGGAAGAGGTTGGACCGGCCATGGAGCACGATCCACCTCTAGCCCTATCGAAAGGCCGACTGAAAGCTTGTAACACGAATGTACTACCTACCTACAATGATAGTGAAAAGATATGGTCTTCACTCAACTTGCAGGTATGTCAGATTCTCGTCTTCGCATGAGTTATAAGCGGGCTCAACTCTCGTACACCCCTCAGATCGGCTCTCAGTTGGACGCGTGGCGACCCACGCTCCCTGAGTCTTGCTTGACTGAGAGTCCAGAATCTCGCCTCGCCAGTGAGTTATAAGCGGACCAGCTTCCGTGCCCCACTCGGTTCAGTATCTCCGATCGGACGCGTGGCGGCCCACGCTCCTGAGAATCTGCCTGAACCAGTGTCCAGACTCTCGTCTTCGCACGAGTTATAAGCGGGCTCAGCTCTCGTGCACCCCTCGGATCGGCTCTCAGACGGACACGTGGCAACCCACGCTCCCTGAGTCTTGCCCGATCGAGAGTCCAGACTCTCGCCTCGCCAGCGAGTTATAAGCGGACCAGCTTCCGTGTCCCACTCGGTTCAGTGTCTCCGATAGGACGCATGGCGATCCATGCTCCTGAGAATCAGCCTGAACCAGTGTTCAGACTCTCGTCTTCGCACTAGTTATAAGCGGGCTCAGCTCTCGTGCACCCCTCGAATCGGCTCTCAGTCGAACGCGTGGCGACCCACGCTCCTTGAGTCTTGCCCGACCGAGAGTCCAGACTCTCTCATCGCCAGCGAGTTATAAGCGGACCAGCTTCCGTGCCCCACTTGGTTCAGTGTCTCCGATCGGACGCGTGGCGGCCCACGCTCCTGAGAATCGGCCTGAACCAGTGTCCAGACTCTCGTCTTCGCAAGAGTTATAAGCGGGCTCAGCTCTCGTGCACCCCTCGGATCGGCTCTCAGTCGGACGCGTAGCGACCCACGCTCCCTGAGTCTTGTCCGACCGAGAGTCCAAACTCTCGCCTCGCCAGCGAGTTATAAGCAGACCAGCTTCCGCGCCCCACTCGGTTCAGTGTCTCCGATCAGACGCGTGGCGGACCAAGCTTCTGAGAATCGACCCGAACCAGTGTTCCGACTCTCGTCTCCGCACGAGTTATAACCGAGCTCAGCTCCCCCGTATTCCTCGACTCGGCTTTCAATCGGACGTGTGGCGGCCCACGCTCCCTAAGTACTGCCCGGCCGAGCGCCTCATTTCTCGCCTGCGTGCATCCTACGAGCAGCTAAGTCTTCACTACTGCCTCAACTTAACTCCCCGGTTGGGCACGCCACGATCCATTCCCCTCGACATCAAACAAACTCAATGATGATGTTCTGAACTGCATGAGTTGGCAGCTTTGCTCAATCGACTCAGTTTCGATCTCTAGATTCTCCGTCGACCTCACCCGAGTTGCTAGCACTTAGGAGCTATTGCGCTCAAGTGTTTAACTTAGTCACCCATGGGGGCTATATTGTTCAATTGCACTATCTCCCAAGTGGTTGATACTTAGAAACCCTCGCGCTCGTGTATTTCAAGCACCCGCTTGCGAGGATGAGTCAATCGATCTCTCCCTCACTCCAAACGTTCTCGCTAATAGTCACTCGAGCCGTTAACATGCAGAGGGGAAAACAGACGCATTCAAGAAAGCTTGAGCAAAGGAAAGATGATGTCAAAGCAAAGCATTATAAAATGGGGGGTGAGCCTCCCCTACAAGCTAAAGGAAAAAGGAAAAAGCTCGACCGTCATTTAAAGGGTTGATAGACCTCATCGGGCATGCCCTTAGCCAGGCTTACGGGTTTGATAACTGAAGAAGACAGGTCGGGGGATATATGGCCGCCCTGCTTGAGCTGCTCGAACGTATTCTGCAGCTGATGCCGCATCATAGCTCGAATACGCTCAGACAGCTAATTGCTGAACTCTGTAGAGTTGATGAACTCAATCCTACGGGTGTCCCACCGATCCGCTTCTCCCTCCTTATAAGCACGCAGCTCCTCCAGCTCCGCCCGAGCCGCCTCCCACTCGGTTTTCTCCGCCTTCAGGCGCCCGAGTTCCTCCTCCTGGTCGTGTAGCGTTTTGTCCTTGGAGGTGAGCTCAGTCGCTAGCTCCTCCGCCCGCTTCGCCTGTGCTGCCGCCTCTACCTCCTTGGCCTTGAGCTGAGACTTGAAGGACTCCGAGGCTTCAGACGCCTCCCGGAGGTTGGCCTCGGCTTTGTTCTGTTGTGCCAGAGCCATCGCCTGAAGTGCCCAAGCCTTCCGCTCAGAATACTCCAAGTTGGAGATCCTGTGGTTCGCCTGAGTGGCCAAGTCCACTATCTCGGCCTGGCTGAGGGCGGCTCCCAACTGCTCCTCAGAGTGAGCCAGTCGATCTTAGAGGGCGGTGAGCTCGGCCCGTAAATCGCTTAAAGTGGACTCACTGGAGGCTAGCTGAGTGTGCCTCAGCCGAGTCTCCAACAGCTCCACCTTCTTCTCGGCTCTCTCTCGGGTCGTAGCATGGGTCAGTAGTGTCATAGAAAGACTATGACATGACCCCCAGAACTGTAAAAATGTTAAAGATGGTGAGATTCTTAAATAAATCAATAAGCGCAAAAAGGAAAAAGCCGATCCTATACATACCTGAGTGGCCTCAAGAAAGAAGGAGTCATCCTTGCTGCTGGACCCCCGGTAGTAGGACCCCTCGAGTCCCTGCACGTAGCGGTCGGCAATCGACCCATACAGGTGGAGGTCCTGACGACTGGGGGGGGCAGCTCCCCATGGGGCCCAGGCAGCAGTCCGACCGGGTGGGCACCAGTAGGTGCATCCCCGGTCGATTGACTTGTCCTTCGACGGGTGGGGTTCCCGACCTCTCTGGTAAAGGCAGGTCAGGAGCGCCAGAGGAGAGTGATGGGGCAGCAGCAGGAGCAGGAGTGGTGGCAGGAACCAAGGCGGAGGTCATTGGCGGGGCTCCTGAGTCAGGGGTCGTCTTCTTCTTCTTCTTCGGGCATTTGTTGGGGGAAGGTCTGGCCAGATCCCCAGTCGGGGAAGAAGCACGTCTCCTTCATGAAGCAGAAGGCCGCTCGCTGGTCACTAAAGGTTCCGTCTCGGGGGCAACGACGGTCGGAGTGGACTCTAGGCGGAGGGAGCCGCGTCCACTGGGGTGGCCCCAGTCGGGGCACCCTCTCTAGCTTGCATTTCGGCGGCGACACGAGCCTCCAGCTCGTCGTCATCAAGGTTGAAACCTTCTGCTAAGGCGGCGGGCAACATGGTGTTAACTGCAAGAACAACACGAGCTCAGTCAGAACTAAAAGAGGTTCAAAAGAGACATCACAATACTTACTGACTACGACCAGCTGGGGAGGCGACATGGGGTTGAGGCCGAAGGCAGAAAGGAGCTCTTCCCGTAGCAGGAGCACCCCGTGGAACTGCCTATCGCCGAGCTTTGACCGTGCCGACTGGTAGGCTATGGAGGTGTGATAGTATTTGGAAAGAGGAGGAGGGGAAGGAAGATCCACAACCCAGGCCGTGGACCAGCTCGAGGTCGGGATAGGCTTAACAAAAAAAAGTAACGCTCTTTCCACCCTTTGTTAGAGGATGGAAGTTTCAGTAGGAAAGTGATTTTGGCTTGGGCTTGAAAGAAAAAATCGCCCGACTCTTTCTTTTTAGGGTAGTAAAAGAAGTGGAAGTATTCGGGTTGAAGGGGTATTTTATACAAAGCAAAGATAATAGCCGATCCACACATCAAGCGGATGACATTCGGGGTTAGCTGGGACAGTGGTATGCGGAAGTATGTGCAGATGGAAGAGATGAAAGGATGTATGGGGAAGCGGAGACCAGCTTGTAGGTGGTCTCGAGACAAAGTGATGTAGCCCGAAGGGGCAGAATCAGGGCTGTCAGTCGATTTGGGTAGGCAAAGTCGGTGGTCGGAGGGGATTTGAAAATCCGACCGAAGCTGATCTAGATCATGGGCATGAAGGTCAGTTACCATGGTGGAGTACCATGGTTCAGTAGATGACAAGGATGAGGAAGGTGAATCCATGTGAAAAAGAGACGTGAAGAGACTAACCGGAAAAGGGAAAAATCGTTGGAAAAGAAGGTCGGAAAGGGGGAGACTCGCTGGGACCCTAGCAGAGCTCGAAGTAGCAGCAGGAGGTGGCCGAAGTTAAAAAACGATGGTAAAAGCGGCGAGATAAAAGACCTATTTATAGGGTATGGGGAGTGATACTAGTCGTCCGATGACAAGTTGGGAAAAAGGCGAGATCAATCCTAGACCGTCCGATCCAGCTTGAGGTGACGCCCGAAGCGACAGAACGCATGTGCGAGTCGGGCATCCGCGAAAAGGGGCGGCCGTCCCATCGTTGCTCGGGAAACGAATGACTCGTGGACACGTGGCTTAGGCAGTTAATGTGGCAATTAAGAAGACGATAGGGGAATGATCCGATGTGTGTTGCAATGATAGATCAAAAGGACATTTGATGGGACAGTTTATCGGTCGGGCGAGTCGCTTGCTCAGGGCCGATTATGGAAATCGACCGCAAAACCAGACCACCCAGGCGCGCCAGGCTTAAGCCAGAACCATGGTCCAGTCAGTCGGACTGAGCGCCTCCTTCGACTAAACTTAAGGGGGATGCTTATGATCCCGGTCCAGCTTATGTGTAGCTTGGCCCGACAGCCTGGCGCCTCGTCAGGAGGTGATGGGTTTACGGGCTTTAGAGGCCCATTAAATAGGGGGCCTAGGTCAGTAAGTCGGCCCAGCTCATTCAGAGATAAGAAGGCATAAGGGGGCCGAAGCCCCCGAAGGCCCTCGGGGTCGGGAAGTCCTGAATCGGGACCTGTGATCAAAGAGAGGCCCGAGCCATGGGAAGTTCGACTAACAGCTGTTAGTGATATGAGAGAAGTGTCCTAAGGCAATCGCCTTATGATTGTAAACATTTATTTTAATAAATGATAATTCACTATTTGAGTATACATGTTTGTGTATTTGATTGGGATCTTAAACTCATCTACTGAATGTCCGTAATACAATTCACAACATAAGAGAATTTGTGATGGGATCACAACTAGTGATTATCTCTAAATGTGCAATTGTGAAGTATTGAAAATATCCCTAGTCGATGAATTGATAAATACGGACACTATCAATTCTGTTGAGACTAGCATGGGTTATTCTCTAATCAGCTGATTCTCACTGGCTGGTGACATTGGGATGTCCGGAGATAAACATGGATGCTAGTTAAGGGAATTAGTTCATTGGAATGACTAGCTGTAAAACTTCATATGGTAATCTATAAAGATATGTCACTGAAGTTATTACTGCAGCTTAAGTGCGATGTTCCTTTGACTTGCGGTGTTCAAGTCATCTTGGTCATAGAGACTTATACTTTAACATCTTAAGCAAGCATCTCCAAGGAGGTGTGGACCCAGGATGATTGGGTATAAGCCGAAGTGCCCGAAGATGTTTGAACAGCCTACAAAGGATTCACCACTCCTTGCGAGGAGATGTATACCCAGGCCTATCGTCGGATTGTTACTCAAAGCCTCTGGCCAGAGCATATCATGTTTAGAGTGCAAGTCTCTTAAATACATGAGAGTAATTAGAAATCCAAAGAACGAGAAAGACATTACTTGGGCTAGGTGTGACGTAGTCAGCCTAATGGGGACTGACACAAATAGACCGTGTCCTGAACCAAGTGGGTATAAGATGGTGAAGGGAATGGGGCACGATTCATTAGAGCTGCTGAAGGATTTCAGAATTACTTCTGAGGTCAAACCGTTGATCTTTCGATTAATTGGGGGTCATGATGTACTACTAGGTGCCACTCATGACCGTTCTATAATTGGTTAATTATAGACGGCCAACATAAATCGAAAGCCTATTTAGTCACACGCACTACGAGTAATCTGAGGGATTTAAAATGAGTTGAAAATTAGATTTTCCAATCAAGAGAAATAAGTCGAATCTGAGTTAATCAGAGGCGCAACGGAAACTTAAAATGGCTAAGTCTTTTGAAGGCTTATTGGGCGAATTAAATGAGTTTAATTCGCGATCGGTTCGGCTCGGTTTGGCCGGCCAAAGAGGGTGTTAACCCCCTTTGGTTTGGCCGGCCACAACAAGGGGAAGAAACCAATTTATTTGGTTTAATTAATAAAATAAATCTAGCGCGATTTGTTTTATAAATTATGGATAAATAAATTTGTATAAAGAAATTTATAGAAATAAATTTATAGAAATTTATTCTTTTTATGGAAATTAAAATGATCCATGGAATGGTTTATTTTAATTTTATAAAATCAATTATGAATTGATTTTTTTTCATAATAAGAAAGTTTATAAATTTCTTATAAAATTTATTCCATAATTAAAGGAGAGAAGTATTTGTTTTATTATAAAGTTAGTTATAATAAAACTAGGCATAACGGAATTATTCATAAGCAAGATTATAAGATATATTTCTTATGAAAATTAATTCCGTTAAGAGAGAGACTTGGCAAGGGAGAAGCAACTATATAAGGAACCAAAGGCAAGCCTAGAATTCAAAATCAATAGAGCTATCAAGAGATTAACTCTCTCCCTCTCTCTCTTTTATTCTCTCTTCTTTCTTCCCTTTAGGGCCGGCGCCCCTTAGGGCATCCTAGGGCCGACGCCCTCCTTGAGAGCTAGGGCCGGCGCACCTCCAACCTTTGGTTGCCGTGAGCCATCAAGAAGAAGGAGAAACCAACCAAGAAGAAGAAGAAGCGGATCACATCTCCTTCCTTCCCGGAATTTTGATTCCGATTCTTGGTGGTTAGTTTCCTTTCTTCTCTCTTGATCTTCTAGTTGTGCCTTTAGAGAATCTAGTAGTTCTCGTCGGCACAAAACTCGTGGCTTTACGAAGTCATCCCGAAGAGAACTTGGCGTGGACGCGAATAGAGGCGGAGCTTCCAAGGGACGCTACGGTTGGATCTCGTCCCTTACTTCGAGTTACGAGAGATATAAAGTAAATTAGTTTACTTTTTCTGCAAAGTTTTAATTTATGATCATGTCCACACATCATAAGGTTGCATGCTAGATACGAGGTTAAAATAATTTAAGAAATTATTTTATGCTAATTCTTCCGCTGCACGTAAAATTTAAAATTTTACGAACCCGTATCCTTGTCAACATGCACCCGGTCCCAACTACAGCATCGTTAAGTCTTAACACTCCCGAGTCGGGGAAATCTCGACTCAAGGTATCCTAAAGCCATAAGCGATCTGTTCCCGCACCTCACTCAGTTCGGTCCCTAGTCGGACGTGTAGCGACCCACGCTCCCTAAGCGCAATACTACCAAGTATCTAAGATCTCACATTCTTGCAAGTTATAAGCAAGCATGACCCTGCATACCTCTCGACCCGGCTCTCAGCCGACGCGTGGCGGCCCACGCTCCTGAGGTAAGCCCGAATCGGAGCAGGCTTTACTTAATATACTGCCGGATCATGAGAACCCCGAGTTGAGAACGCCCGAGCCAGAAGGACACTCCATTCTTGACTATATCATCCCGAGTCAGTCGAGTTTGGACGCTCATCCCGAACTGTGCACACCATGACTCGAGAGGCGTACCTTCGCTCGGGAAGCGTTCCATAACTCGGGAAGCCAAGTTGTATATGTTGATGCAGTCTGACCCTGATTGTTATTTTGGTGTTGACACCGATTTTAGTTTAGGTGGATGATTATGATTATGGTTAAGTCCTGATCGGGGATTAGGCACGGAGTGATTGGAAAATCCTAGCTTGGAGGGCTAGGTGTTGAAAAGTCCTAATTCAGAAGGGTTGGGTGAAAAGTCCTAGCTTGGAGTGCTGGGTATGGCTTGGTGGGTTTCCTAAGCGAATACCTGGTCGATCTGAGAGACCTTTCTATGCCTACGGATTACAAATTAATCCGAGTGAAGAGCCGTCTCCCATCGACCATCTCGTGCCGTATCGAACGATTCAAATTGCAACTTAGCCAATAACCAAAATTGGTATTGCAATTTGCTCGACCGTTCGACCGCGGAAAAGGCGACGAGTTGATCGCCGACTTTTATGTTTATGGTCGGGATCCAGTTAAATAATTATTGACTATGATACGCAATCAAAATAATTAAATAACAAACATGAAATGACGAGGCACATGAATAAGGCACATAATAACATACCGAAAGGAGCCAAGGAAGAATATACCTTCCGTTACCTTACGATCTTCTACCGTATAACCCTCCCCTCTTGGACGTCGTGTGGGTGACGATCTACCAAGAACTATGGTCACCAAGTTGATCCCTTCTCCTTGCGCCAACCAATCCCTTACCAAAGGGATGTCGCCGGCCGCTCCTTGGAAGAAGACAATCCGAACACAAATCTTACTAATCCTCTCCTCCACTGTCAGCCCAAAATTGCTCGAGCAACTTTGTTTCCACGCCTCACGTCCACAGGTTGCCTTTTTTTTTGATCAATTGCAAGCAATGCAATTTATAGGAGACGGAGAAGAAACGCATGCATTCATTTGTTTTTCATTCGATCCAATGAAACATGAATTTCCAATTAATCCAATGCATGCGTTTCATGCATTATTCAATGCATGAGTTTTTCCAATTAATCCAATGCATGCGTTTCATGCATTATTCAATGCATGAGTTTTTCCAATTAATCCAATTAATGTGGATTAATTGCATGCATTTCATGCATTATTCGATCCAATGAAATGCATGAGTTTTTCCAATTAATCCAATTAATGTGGATTAATTGCATGCATTATTCGATCCAATGAAACATGCATTTCTATTTCCAATTAATTGAAGAAGAAAATGATTAATTGCATCCTTTCATTCGGCGCTGCATAGAGAGGAGAGGAGAGGAAAAACTTAAGATTTTCCCTGTGTTTCCTTGGATCAATTATTCAACTTGGTTTCATATCACCATGGGGTTTATATAGGGCTACAATAGGGACCATGAGGAGGAGTTGGATCTTGGCCTGCTAATGGACCCGGTCCATTAATGAGGATCCATTCCACTAAAGGGCCCTCATTGAATTACCTCACCAACCCCCATATTTACATATGGGCTCCACTTATTACAAGTCGTCCATCCCCCCGTGTTTAAGATTTCGAATGCCCGTTAATTAATTAAATTACTGACAATTTAAATTAATTAACTTCTGGATCCTTGACTAGTACCACTCGACTTTATCATCATGCCGGATCAAATCCACCTGCAGGGTTAGCATGATGAACCTTTCGAGCTCATCAAGGGGGCATCATCTACCCGACTCACCAGGACACGGATTCCATCAATAATCAACGGCACATCATATTATTAATATTATCTCCCAACTTACCGGGCCTATCGATCTAACAGAATAGATCTCGCCCATTGATAAATTAAAGAAATAATAGTTAATAATATATGCCCGTTATTATATCAGGATTAAGGGATCGTACTCCATAATAAAGTCTGAGGTCCTATCCAATTATCGAGTCAGTACAAATTAGACAGCCTCGTGTTTTGGTCCTGCTCAATGTACTCAAAGCACACTAGTGTAATCCTATGGTTAAGACCAACCACACCTAATTACACTACAACCATTCCGATGGGTTGTCCAATTCCATCTCGGTTGTGAGCCTCTATTTATACTAAGCAAGGAACTGATAACATGATCTTCCGTGTGACACCACACACCATGTTATCTACAATGTAAAGTAATTGGACTTCATGCATGTACTAATATAAACAGGCACCTAGTGTAGTTGTGATTCTCTTTTCAAAATAAAGATGTTCATATATATAAAAGAAGCATGTCTTTCAGTATACACATCTAACAATCTCCCACTTATACTCAAAGACTTTGTTGTTCTCTCACAGTCATACATCTGACTCCCATATCCTCCACATGACGATCAAAAACTCTAGCTGGAAGAGCTTTAGTGAAAGGATCTGCCAGGTTGTCCTCTGATGCAATCTTGATGACAGCCACTTCACCTCGCTTTACGATTTCTCGTATCAGATGGTACTTGCGCTCTATGTGTTTACTTGCCTTATGGGCTCGTGGTTCCTTCGAGTTTGCAACTGCACCACTGTTATCACAATAGATTGTGATAGATCTTGGAAAACCAGGAATCACATTCAAGTCCATGATGAAGTTCCTGAGCCATACAGCTTCTTTAGCTGCCTCTGAGGCTGCCACATACTCAGCTTCCATGGTGGAGTCCGCTATGCATTTTTGCTTGACACTCCTCCACACAATGGCTCCACCTCCTAAAGTAAATACAAATCCTGAGGTAGACTTACTCTTGTCCCTGTCTGACTGGAAATCCGAATCTGTATAACCCACAGGGACTAATTGGTCTGCCCGATAAACCAGCATATAATCCCTAGTCCGTCTCAGGTATTTCAATATATGCTTTACTGCATTCCAATGTCCCTGTCCAGGGTTACTTTGATATCTGCTAACCATGCCCACGGCAAAACAGATGTCTGGTCTCGTACACAACATAGCATACATGAGGCTTCCTACTGCCGAAGCATAAGGAACCGCCTTCATTTCCTCTATCTCCTTTGATGTTTTCGGACACATCTCCTTGGATAAAGGAACTCCATGCCTGAAGGGAAGGAAACCCTTCTTGGAGTTTTCCATGCTAAAACGAGCCAGGACAGTGTCAATATATGAAGCTTGGGATAAGCACAACATCCTTTTCTGGCGATCCCTTATGACCTTGATCCCAAGGATGTGTCCCGCTTCTCCTAAGTCCTTCATATCAAACTGTTTTGACAACCAGACCCTTACGTCTGATAACACTTTGACATTGTTGCCAATTAACAAAATGTCATCTACGTAAAGTACAAGAAACACCACTACGTTTCCGTCACATCTCTTATATACACATGACTCATCCGGGCTTTGAGTAAATCCATATGACTGGATTACTTCATCAAAGCGAATGTTCCATGATCGCGAAGCTTGCTTCAATCCATAAATGGACCGATTAAGCTTGCATACTAGATGCTCTTTGCCCTTTTCAATGAACCCTTCTGGCTGTTTCATGTAGATGGTCTCCTCAAGACTTCCGTTAAGGAAAGCTGTCTTGACATCCATCTGCCATACCTCATAGTCCATATGAGCTGCTATAGACAAGAGAATCCGGATCGACTTAAGCATGGCTACCGGTGAAAAGGTCTCCTCATAATCGATACCCTCTTTCTGAGTATACCCTTTCGCAACAAGCCTAGCTTTGAAGGTCTCAACCTTCCCGTCTGATCCTCTCTTTCTTTTATAGATCCACTTGCATCCAATGGCTTTTACACCATCGGGTAGTTCTACTAGCTTCCAGACATGATTAGAATCCATAGATTCTATCTCAGAGTTCATTGCCCTTTGCCAAGAATCTGCATCCTTATCTTGGAGGGCCTCGTCATAGGTCCAGGGATCTGGTTCATGTTTACCAAAGACCAAGTCTGATGACTCCCCCAAAAACATGAACCTTTCAGGCTCTCTAACAACCCTCCCACTGCGACGAGGCAGCACCTGTGTATCTTCTGTGACACGTGGTGCAGTGACATGTGGTGTATCTTCTTGTACAATTGGTCCTAAGGTTAGAACGTCCCCTCTTAACTCTTCAAGCATTAGTCTACTCTTGGGCTTATGGTTCATCACATAGTCTTCTTCTAAGAATCTGGCATTCATGCTAACGATTACCTTCTGATCCTTAGGATTATAGAATAGACCACCCTTCGTTCCTCTAGGATAGCCTACGAACAAACATACCTCCGTACAAGATTCCAACTTATCAGTATCTCCCTTCAGCACATGTGCTGGACTACCCCAAATGCGAACATGTCTTAGACTGGGCTTGCGCCCAGTCCACAGTTCTGTTGGAGTAGAAGGGACTGACTTTGACGGAACCAAGTTCAGTATGTACGCTGCCGTTTCCAGAGCATATCCCCAGAATGAATCAGGTAAGTCTGAATAGCTCATCATTGACCTAACCATTTCCATAAGAGTCCTATTCCTTCTTTCTGCCACACCGTTCTGTTGGGGCGTACCGGGTGCAGTCAGCTGGGACTGTATCCCAGCTTCTGATAGGTAGGTCCTAAACTCTCCAGAGAGGTACTCGCCACCACGATCAGATCGTAGTGTCTTGATACTTTTACCTCGATGTTTCTCCACATCAGCCTTGAACTCCTTGAATTTATCAAAGCATTCAGACTTGCGGCGCATCAGGTAAATATATCCATACCTTGAATAATCGTCAATGAAGGTGACGAAATATTCAAAGCCACCTCTAGCCTGGATTGACACAGGACCACATAAATCAGAATGAATCAGTTCTAGCACATCTTTGGCCCTGTACCCCTTAGCCTTGAAAGGCCTCTTGGTCATCTTACCTTCTAAGCAAGACTCACAGGTCGGGAAGTCTTCCACCACTAATGAACCCAAGGGCCCATCAGCTATCAACCTCTGAATCCTACTAAGGTTAATATGACCTAGCCTAAGGTGCCAAAGATATGTCTGATTCATCTTAGAAGGCTCCTTTCTCTTATTTAGGTTAGACGATAAGCTATTAACCTCTGTGGGAGTCTTTGGTTCTAGAGTGTATAGATTGCCAATCATAGCACCCGAACAGATAATCTCTCTATTTCTTTTTATAACAACTTTGTTATTGAAAGCAACAGAATATCCATCCATAATTAACTTAGAAACTGAAATCAAATTCTTTCTAAATGTGGGTACATATAAGCAATCTCTCAGAACTAATACTTTATTTCTCTCAAAAGATAAATAAAAAACTCCCACTGAAACTGCTGCCACTTTCGTAGCATTGCCCATATAGACCACGATTTCTCCTTCAGCTAGCCGTCGGGTTTCCTGGAACCCCTGCAGAGTATTGCAGACATGGTCAGTGGCTCCCGTATCTACACACCAGGTATTGGTAGATAGCACCGCTAAACATGTTTCAACGACTAAGCACGAAGAAATACCTTTATCTTGACGACGGGGACAGTCCGCCTTCCAGTGTCCATTTGCTTACCGTGAAGCACTTGCCTTTCGGCTTCTTCACGCTAGTCTGTTGTCCCTGCGATGTAGCTACCTTCTTGAACCCTCCTTGTTTCTTCTTCTTCTTGCCTTTCGGCATAGAAGAGGAAACCTTTGAGTCACTAAGGCCTTCGAGTTTGACGAAAGAGCCCCTCTGCCGACTGGAGTTCTCCCAGGAGTTCCCCCAATGTATACTATGCTTATTCATGTTATAGTTGAGCCGGAACTGCTCAAAACTCCTAGGCAGAGATTGGAGTATTATATCGACCTGGGATTCCGCGTCGATAGATCCTCCAAGAACCTCAATCTCGTTGAGGTGGGCCATCATCTTTAGGACATGATCCCTCACGGGTGTCCCTTCGACCATAGTGGTCGTCATCAAATTCTTCATCGCCAGCTGCCTAGCGGCACGACTCTGGTGCCCGAAAAGCTCCTGAAGGTTCAGCATCATCTCACAAGCAGTGGGCATGGCCTGATGCTGATGTTGCAGTACATTCGACATAGATGCCAGAATGTAACACCGCGCCATCTCATCTGCCTTAACCCATTTCCTGTAATGCTCCTTCTGCCCTTCACCAGAATTGTCGCTAGGCTTATCAGGACATTTTTCGGTGAGCACAAATTTGTACTCTTCAGCCGTAAGGACTATGTCAAGGTTTCTCTTCCAGTCAATATAGTTGGGTCCAGTAAGTTTATTCTCCTTAAGTATTGTAGCTAGTGGGTTAAAAGTCATTTTGAAAATCCTGAGAATCACAACACACACTACTTTAGAAATCGAAAATAAATTGATTCCTCACAACAATAAATTTTTGAAATCAACCAACACCTCTAAACACCGAGAAATTCGCATGCCACGATGGTGTGGACGTATACGAATTTCCACATTCGTAAGAGGAGGTTTTACCCATTAATCTTACTATCTTGTCAACCTAACTTTTTGACAAGTAAGATTAATAGTTGGTCCACTTCGGCTCTGCAAAATAATAGCAGTGACTCCGATGGGGAGGATACTATTATTTGCATCTAAGTGTTCACCATTACACGACACTAAGAAAATTATCTCTGATTATGTGTCTTCCGATGGGGAAGTACACACGCTCTTTAACTATTTTCTATAGTCTTTTCCGACCCAGTGATCTACAGAACAAATCCATCCGATGGGGAGGAAGGCACTCAGAGTCGACACGCAGACTTGTTCGCATCACTTATCGGATTGTAATGGAAGCCATGGGACCCTTAGGGTCCCTCTCCCACTTAGTAATTTATCACGAGGAATTTTAACTAGCACCATCACACAACAAGCACATAACCAACATATGAAAAATAGAGAATCCTAGATTTTCCAACTTTCATGGCCTTGGTCTCTAATGCGCCTCCAGTCGTGTCGTCACCTCGTCAACCCCAAGGATTTATTAATTACAATAATTTGCAAAACCATTCACACAATCATTATTTGGCCATGATAAGTTGGAATCTCGTGCCTGCAACACAAAGTTAGCCTACGCACATCCACATATCATTCAGCTAAATAAAATGTATGACAATGCAAAAATTAACCAATCCTCAAACACACAAAGCCGGAAACCTCAGCTCTGATACCAATTGCTGGGTATGGCTTGGTGGGTTTCCTAAGCGAATACCTGGTCGATCTGAGAGACCTCTCTATGCCTACGGATTAAAAATTAATCCGAGTGAAGAGCCGTCTCCCATCGACCATCTCGTGCCGTATCGAACGATTCAAATTGCAACTTAGCCAATAACCAAAATTGGTATTGCAATTTGCTCGACCGTTCGACCGCGGAAAAGGCGACGAGTTGATCGCCGACTTTTGTGTTTATGGTCGGGGTCCAGTTAAATAATTATTGACTATGATACGCAATCAAAATAATTAAATAACAAACATGAAATGACGAGGCAAATAATAAGGCACAAATAAGAACATAAGGAGCCAGGGAAGAATATACCTTCCGTTACCTTACGATCTTCTATCGTATGACCCTCCCCTCTTGGACGTCGTGTGGGCGACGATCTACCAAGATCGTGGTCACCAAGTTGATCCCTTCTCCTTGCGCCAACCAATCCCTTACCAAAGGGATGCCGCGGCCGCTCCTTGGAAGAAGACAATCCGAACACAAATCTTACTAATCCTCTCTCACCGTCAGCCCAAAATTGCTCGAGCAACTTTGTTTCCACGCCTCACGTCCACAGGTTGCCTTTTTTTTTGATCAATTGCAAGCAATGCAATTTATAGGAGACGGAGAAGAAACGCATGCATTCATTTGTTTTTCATTCGATCCAATGAAACATGAATTTCCAATTAATCCAATGCATGTGTTTCATGCATTATTCAATGCATGAGTTTTTCCAATTAATCCAATTAATGTGGATTAATTGCATGCATTTCATGCATTATTCGATCCAATGAAATGCATGAGTTTTTCCAATTAATCCAATTAATGTGGATTAATTGCATGCATTATTCGATCCAATGAAACATGCATTTCTATTTCCAATTAATTGAAGAAGAAAATGATTAATTGCATCCTTTCGTTCGGCGCTGCATAGAGAGGAGAGGAGAGGAAAAACTTAAGATTTTCCCTGTGTTTCCTTGGATCAATTATTCAACTTGGTTTCATATCACCATGGGGTTTATATAGGGCTACAATAGGGACCATGAGGAGGAGTTGGATCTTGGCCTGCTAATGGACCCGGTCCATTAATGAGGATCCATTCCACTAAAGGGCCCTCATTGAATTACCTCACCAACCCCCATATTTACATATGGGCTCCACTTATTACAAGTCGTCCATCCCCCCGTGTTTAAGATTTCGAATGCCCGTTAATTAATTAAATTACTGGCAATTTAAATTAATTAACTTCTGGATCCTTGACTAGTACCACTCGACCTTATCATCATGCCGGATCAAATCCACCTGCAGGGTTTAGCATGATGAACCTTTCGAGCTCATCAAGGGGGCATCATCTACCCGACTCACCAGGACACGGATTCCGTCAATAATCAACGGCACATCATATTATTAATATTATCTCCCAACTTACCGGGCCTATCGATCTAACAGAATAGATCTCGCCCATTGGTAAATTAAAGAAATAATAGTTAATAATATATGCCCGTTATTATATCGGGATTAAGGGATCGTACTCCATAATAAAGTCTGAGGTCCTATCCAATTATCGAGTCAGTACAAATTAGATAGCCTCGTGTTTTGGTCCTGCTCAATGTACTCAAAGCACACTAGTGTAATCCTATGGTTAAGACCAACCACACCTAATTACACTACAACCATTCCGATGGGTTGTCCAATTCCATCTCGGTTGTGAGCCTCTATTTATACTAAGCAAGGAACTGATAACATGATCTTCCGTGTGACACCACACACCATGTTATCTACAATGCAAAGTAATTGGACTTCATGCATGTACTAATATAAACAGACACCTAGTGTAGTTGTGATTCTCTTTTCAAAATAAAGATGTTCATATATATAAAAGAAGCATGTCTTTCAGTATACACATCTAACATGGAGGGCTAGGTGAAAAGTCCTAACTTGGAGGGTTAGGTGAAAAGTCCCAACTTGGAGGGTTAGGTGAAAAAGTCCTGGTGAGTGAAGCCAGGTGGTGGAAATCCCGGTGAGTGAAGTCGGATCTTGGTGAGTGAAGCCAGGTGATGGAAATCCCGGTGAGTGAAGCCGGGTCCTGGTGAGTGAAGCCAGGTGAGGGAAATCCCGGTGAGTGAAGTCGGGTACTGGTGAGTGAAGCCAGGTGATGGAAATCCCGGTGAGTGAAGTCGGGTCCTGGTGAGTGAAGCCAGGTGAGGGAAATCCCGGTGAGTGAAGTCGGGTCCTAGTGAGTGAAGCCAGGTGATGGAAATCCTAGTGAGTGAAGCTAGGTTGAAATCCCGGTGAGTGAAGCCGGGTGACTGAAACCCTGGTGAGTGAAGCCAGGTCCTAGCTTGGAGGGCTAGGTTGAAGTCCCAGTGAGTGAAGCTGGGCATGGCACAAGTCAGAGAAGGGCTGGAGGCTTGTTCTCGTGACTTAGAGTGCATTTGGGCTTGCCTGGATCGGTCTGGTGACCGATCAGGGAAGTTGGCACGGTGCTCCTTCGTGGATCGGTCTGGTGACCGATCCAGCGATGGCTAATCGGTCTGGTAACCGATCAGGGAGCATACAGTGAGGTTGGGAACCTACTGCTCTGCTCCTGATCGGTCTGGTGACCGATCAGGGAGAAGACAGTTTACTCAATGCTTGGATCCTGATCGGTCTGGTGACCGATCAGGGAGCATACAGTGGGTTTTGGGGACCTTACTGAACTGCTCCTGATCGGTCTGGTGACCGATCAGGGATACTGTTCAGATCGGTCTAGAGAACGATCAAGTGTCGCAAGGTTCTCACTATAACCGATCAGGATGACTCCTGATCGGTCTGGAAACAGCCTGATTGGTCTGGTGACCGATCAGGCTGGAGCCTGATTGGTCTGGTGACGGATCAGGCAGGAGCCTGATTGGTCTGGGGACCAATCAGGAGTGTGCAGAAGACTTCTGGATCGGTCTGGTGACCGATCAGGGTCCTTCATGATCGGTCTGGTGACCGATCAGGCGCAGAACTTTAATTCAAATACGCTGTCAGAAGCTCTGATCGCGTCTGTTTTCACTGCCGATTCTCTGCTACTTGCTGATTTCTTTTTGATATGCATTGCTAAGCCTCTGTTGGAGTGTGCAGGTGATAGCAGGTGATTCAAACACTCAAGGAGGGTCAATGGGAGGCTTTCCTTGGAGCAGGTTTGTTTGTTTCTCCTTCTCAGGTTTCAACGGCAACTGGGGCAGCTGGCAACTGACGGAGACTCAGTTGGAGAGGAGGTCTTCAGTGGACTGAGTGCTCAGGGAGGTCAGGAGGTTCAGGATGTGCTCAGAGGATGCTGATGGAGCTTGGGATGAAGCAGAAGCTTAAGACAAAGTGGATATAGAGGAGCGACGCGAGACAGATAGAAAAACGAGTGAAGTTTTTGCTGTGGGCTGTGCTTGTGCTCTCTGTGACTTTGTGTTTGAGCTTTGTTGTTACATCTTTGTGAGCTTGTCTTCTCGAGTGTCTCTGTGCTTAACTTGTATCTTCTTGAGATCACTTGTGGAGAGGTTTCTCCACCGAGAAGAGGCTGCTACTATCCGGAGTTCACCGGGGCTTGATCTGCCGACGATCAAGGGATCGCCCACCTCACGGGCACGCCAAGGAGTAGGGGCAAGTTATCCCCGAACCTTGTATATCGAGGTGTTAGCGTCGGTTTGCTTTCCCTTTGTGTTTTGCTTGCTATTCTTTATTTCTGCTTCTGCGTTTTTGTTTCCGCTGCTACTAATCTGATCACGCAGAAGTATCAAAGAGCAAGAAATTGTGTCTGGCTATATTCACCCCCCCCCCTCTCTAGCCATCCGGGGTCCAACAAGTGGTATCAGAGCTTGGGGCTCTGTTCACGGCTTAACATCCGAGAGTTATCAACAAGATGGCTGGAAGAGAAGAAATGAGCACAAACCGACCTCCACTCTTCGACGGCGCTGATTTTCCATACTGGAGGTTGAAAATGGAGTTTTACCTCAAAACCAACCTTGGCATGTGGTTTGCTGTCAAGGAAGGTTTTTCCACTCCTAAAGATGTTGAGGGAAAAGAGATGGACTTCTCAAGTTGATCAGCAGATCAAATCCGGAGAGGTGAAGCCGATGCGAAAGCGGTGGTAACTTTGCAATGCGGGTTGACCAAGGACCAACTAATCAAGGTTGGTCCCTTCACAAGTGCTAAAGACCTTTGGAACAAAGTCATTGAGCTCCATGAAGGAACCCAAGACACCCGGACTGCCAAGAAGGACCTCCTTCTCAGCCAACTCCAAAATCTGTCCATGAAAGAGGAAGAAACTGTAAGTATACTTCATGGTCGGTTTAAAGAGATACTCAACGGTCTCCACTCCATCAATGAAAAGGTAGAAAACCGAGACTTAGTAAGGTATATTCTCAAAGCCTTCCCTAGGAATGCCTTGTGGACATCCATGGTAAATGCCTACAAGGTTTCCAAGGATTTATCTTTTGTTAAGTTAGAAGATCTATTTTGTGAAATGGAACTACACGAGATCTCTAACAAAAGTTCAAAAGAGAAAGGTATTGCTTTAGTGACAGGTGACAACAAGAAGAAGAAGAAGGGGAAGAAGAAGGAGAAGGAAGTCTCTTCATCTTCATCTTCATCCGAGTCCGAGTCCGAGTCCGAGGAGGAGGGCAGTTGGTCTTTTTCCTCCGAGATGACCAACTTTGTTAGAAGGATGATGAGAAAGAGCCGACGCCTCAAGGGTAAAGGTAACCCAGTATAGTTAAAATTGATAAGTCTAATGTTACTTGTTTTGAGTGTAGCAAGAAAGGGCATTACAAGGATGAATGTCCAAAGTTAAAGAAGAAGAAGGATAAACCAAAGAAGAAAAAGAAGGCCTTGAAGGCCACATGGGATGAACCGTCCTCTAGTTCATCCGAAAAAGAGAAGGAGGAGAAGTACACTCATCACCGTGCCCTCATGGCCATAGAGGATTCAAATGAAGAGGAGAGTGGAGACGAATCAAGCTCCTCAACCGCGCCTTCATCATCTTCGGATGATGAAGAGGTAATCTCTCCCGAACTAGATAAGTGTTATAGAACCATTGCATGTCTAGCTATGTTGCTTAAAAAATACAAGAACAAAGTTAAATTGTTGAAATTGGAAGTAGAAGAATTGAAATCCTCTAGGGTGGAGGATGTTAATGATTTTCATGATGACTCGCATGTTAAGACCCTTGAGAATGACAATAAGGACTTAAAGAGCAAAGTTGAAAATTTCAAGAATGTTCTTGAGAAATTCTCATCTAGCTCCAAAACCTTAGATATGATATTAAATTCCCAAAGGGCGGTTTACAACAAGGCCGGTATAGGTTACCGACCTAAGGAACCAACCTTTGTATCATTAATGTCAAGAACCCAATTTAGACCATCAAATGATTCTAGGGTTCAAAAAGTCAAAAAGAAATTGACTAAGGCATGAGTGCCAAAGTCTTTCATTGTAGATTCCTTAGGTCCCAAAATTTGGGTACCTAAAACCTTAATATTTAGAATTGTATAAGCATAAATTGAGGGGGAGCATCTATCAACATAGGTTGTTGATAAGTGGTGCTCCAAACCCAAGGCTAAGGTTACACTAGTTTCAAAATGAGTCAACAAGCCTTGGAAATTATTTATATACATTGCATGAAGGGTTTAGAGAAAAACATAACTTGCCCTTGTCATGGATTGCTTAAGACAATTAGGTTTATTGTTGCAATTTATAGTTTCCTACAAGTTATGATTTATGATATGTCTTATCTCAAGCTTAAGGTGTTTTGTTTGGTAAACATGATCGAGTATGCCATAATTTTCTTGTGTGTGTTATAGATCATGAAGGCATGCTATTGAACAAGTATGGACACATGAATTAGTTAGTGCTAATTCGAAAATCATTATAAAAATCTCACAATACATGATTAGACAAAGAACATGAGTTTAAGGCCTAGGCTTAAGCTTTTCTTATCATTTTGGAGATGAATCTAGATGAGTATGCCATGACTTTGATGTTTGGATGATTAACATTAATCTATGACATGTCCATTTTGATTAAGAACAATATGAACACATAGTTTAAATTGATCATGATGTGAGATAAGTATGTTTTGGAATTTTAATCATCCATTGGAATTGGCACAAACCTAATTTTGGTTAAGAACAACATGATCACATAGGTTATGATGTTTTAAGTTCCATTACTTGTTTGATTTCCCACTGATCATGCTTTGATATAAACCTGTGTTTGGGACTCAAGTTCATACTTAGAACGTATTCATCAAAATTGATACAAACATGTGTTGTTTCTCCTCATAGAGACTCTTAATTCTTGATATGGAATAACACTTGGTTAAGAGACCCCATGTTTGGAACCAAGGTAATTAAAATCAATTGAATTAGGGGTTTGGGAATGGCTAAGAATTGAAACAAACCTGATTTCAAAATTGCTGAAATCGGTTTTTGAAATCTGAAACTGAAAAACCTTTTGTCTGAACCCAGATCGGTCCACCGACCGATCAGGGATCCCTCTGATCGGTCCGGTGACCGATCAGATCAACACTGATCAGTAAGTTCCATGATTGGGTCAAAACTCCTCAGTCCGATCTCCTCTCGTCAAATTGTATCAGTGTAATGATCATACCACACACAAATCTGATACAAATCAAGTACAATTGAAACATACTTGATCCTCCATTGGTACAAACCTGGTACTAAGTGAGTACAAGTTGGTTCAAGTGTTCAAAGAAGGGTAGGAATTTTTAAGACCCTTGATTCTCAGAAGTTTTTCTGAAACATCAAGTATTAAAATATTGATTTGATACAAACCTATGTTGGAATGTTCAAATTCATAAGAAAAGGTTTGTTGAGTCATGACTCTTGTTCTTAATATCGTGTTTCGGAAATTTTTCTGAAATAACGAATCTCAATAGAGTCTACATCCCTGTTGTGGAATGCCAATTGTTAATATAGTCTGATAAGGAATGTATCAGAGTTTCAGAAATTTTTCTGAAATCTGATCGCTCCCCAGACTAATCAGATATCCTTCTGTATCACGTAATCAACAGACCTGGTTGGTCACGGAGACCAATCAGGACTATGTTTCAGATAGAGTTGCATTTCTTACTCGTCCTATGAAGCATATACGTATTTGACCATGATATACTTCTGTATATGTCTTCACATGGAAGTCCAAGTGTTAATGCAGTCCTATCTTGAATGAATCAGAATTACAGAATTTTTTTTGAAAATTGATCGTTCACAGATAAATCAGAAATTTTTTTGTATCGATCATCAGTCTGATGGAACTGCGATAATTGTTGTCATATGATGCATATACATTGTTGCCATGATACATTTATGGTATATGCCTCTCATATACAATTCCAAAATCATCCTTTGACTTACTTGTCATATGAAACATATACATGTTTGACCATAATATTATTCTGTATATGTTTTCATGTGCAATTCAAAACTTAACTTTGATTATTTTGGGTTTGGGGAGAGACCCTTGGTTGAGGGGGAGTATGATTAAACTTAACATCCCCTCTAGACCCTTTTCGATGTTCGACAAAGGGGGAGAGTGCGGTTGGTTAAGTTTAGGATTGATATGGTGTAGGGGGAGGATCCTGATTCTCCTATGATTCTGGATTTGAGGAAATTGATTGAGAATCCCTAAACTTAAAATCGGGTTGTCAAACAATAAAAAGGGGGAGATTGTTGATGCAGTCTGACCCTGATTGTTCTTTTGGTGTTGACACCGATTTTATTTTAGGTGGATGATTATGATTATGGTTAAGTCCTGATCGGGGATTAGGCACGGAGTGATTGGAAAATCCTAGCTTGGAGGGCTAGGAGTTGAAAAGTCCTAATTCGGAAGGGTTGGGTGAAAAGTCCTAGCTTGGAGGGCTAGGTGAAAAGTCCTAACTTGGAGGGTTAGGTGAAAAGTCTCAACTTGGAGGGTTAGGTGAAAAAGTCCTGGTGAGTGAAGCTAGGTGGTGGAAATCCCGGTGAATGAAGCCGGATCTTGGTGAGTGAAGCCAGGTGATGGAAATCCCGGTGAGTGAAGCCGGGTCCTGGTGAGTGAAGCTAGGTGAGGGAAATCCTGGTGAGTGAAGCCGGGTCCTGGTGAGTGAAGCCAGGTGATGGAAATCCTAGTGAGTGAAGCTAGGTTGAAATCCCGGTGAGTGAAGCCGGGTGACTGAAACCCTGGTGAGTGAAGCCAGGTCCTAGCTTGGAGGGCTAGGTTGAAGTCCCAGTGAGTGAAGCTGGGCATGGCACAAGTCAGAGAAGGGCTGGAGGCTTGTTCTCGTGACTTAGAGTGCATTTGGGCTTGCCTGGATCGGTCTGGTGACCGATCAGGGAAGTTGGCACGGTGCTCCTTCGTGGATCGGTCTGGTGACCGATCCAGCGATGGCTGATCGGTCTGGTAACCGATCAGGGAGCATACAGTGAGGTTAGGAACCTACTGCTCTACTCCTGATCGGTCTGGTGACCGATCAGGAAGAAGACAGTTTACTCACTGCTTGGCTCCTGATCGGTCTGGTGACCGATCAGGGAGCATACAGTGGGTTTTGGGGACCTTACTGAACTGCTCCTGATCGGTCTGGTGACCGATCAGGGATACTGTTCAGATCGGTCTAGAGAACGATTAAGTGTCGCGAGGTTCTCACTATAACCGATCAGGATGACTCCTGATCGGTCTGGAAATAACCTGATTGGTCTGGTGACCGATCAGGATGGAGCCTGATTGGTCTGGTGACCGATCAGGCAGGAGCCTGATTGGTCTGGGGATCAATCAGGAGTGTACAGAAGACTTCTGGATCGGTCTAGTGACCGATCAGGGTCCTTCATGATCGGTCTGGTGACCGATCAGGCGCAGAACTTTAATTCAAATACGCTGTCAGAAGCTCTGATCGCGTCTGTTTTCACTGCCGATTCTCTGCTACTTGCTGATTTCTTTTTTATATGCATTGCTAAGCCTCTGTTGGAGTGTGCAGGTGATAGCAGGTGATTCAAACACTCAAGGAGGGTCAATGGGAGGCTTTCCTTGGAGCAGGTTTGTTTGTTTCTCCTTCTCAAGTTTCAACGACAACTGGGGCAGCTGGCAACTGACGGAGACTCAGCTGGAGAGGAGGTCTTCAGTGGACTGAGTGCTCAGGGAGGTCAGGAGGTTCAGGCTGTGCTCAGAGGATGCTGATGGAGCTTGGGATGAAGCAGAAGCTTAAGACAAAGTGGATACAGAGGAGCGACGCGAGACAGACAGAAAAACGAGTGAAGTTTTTGCTGTGGGCTGTGCTTGTGCTCTCTGTGACTTTGTTTTGAGCTTTGTTGTTACATCTTTGTGAGCTTGTCTTCTCGAGTGTCTCTGTGCTTAACTTGTATCTTCTTGAGATCACTTGTGGAGAGGTTTCTCCACCGAGAAGGAGGCTGCTACTATCCGGAGTTCACCGGGGCTTGATCTGCCGACGATCAAGGGATCGCCCACTGATAAATACCATTTTGTTGATTATTTTAATTGCTAAAATCCATGTTTGACCTATGTTTTTATTGTTTAATTGTGATTTTACCCTAGGTTTTAGGATTTCCTCTTATTTTGGACTTAATTGTAAATTTGCACATTTTTGGATTATTTGACCACTAATTTTCTGATATATTTTTGTAGGCATGAAAGGATCCTGGACCTAGAGCATATTGGGTCAAACTTGAATCGGAAGTGAACCGGATCGAATTATCAAGCTTACGATTAATTCGGGCCGTCCGATTCAAGAGCGGCTAGATCTGAGCCATCCAGGACCATCTGAAGCAATCCGAGCTAGGGTTAAGGTTGATCAAGCATTATGATCAAGATCTGAAGGTTTCACCCCCATCAGAGTTCAATCAACCGTTGGATCAAGCTCGGAGGGCTCTAGATCGTCCATTCAAAGACTAAGTTGATCTGGACCATCTGTTGCACATCTGGAGGATTCGAGCTACCACGAGGCAGATCCTGACCCCAGATCATCATCATCAAAGTTTGGCTCCAATCAGAGCAAGATCAGCCGTTGGATTCCCTCAAATCAATCACAGCCGTCCATGCTTAAGTATTTAATCAAATTTCCCAGCTGCTTCAGCCTTCGTCGCGTTTCCTCGCCGCAGCTTCGTCTTCTTCGTTTCTTCATTAGTTCTTTAGCTAATTTCTTCATCCAAGGGGCGCGACCACCTCAACTCTTCATCTAGATCGAGATTTGGGTCATTGGAGATAGCTTAGGTGGAGAATTCAGTTCAAATTTCATCCGGACAGAGTTTGTTTGAGGGTTTCGGCATCTCTGCTAACCAACCACTTGTTTCTCGTCCACAAGCCATGTCCGACCATCTGAGCTTCTTGTAGGGGTTCTCAGGTGAGCTCAGATGAGTCTCAATTCATCATCGCAGTCCATCCATCGAGATACAAGAGCTTGGACTGGAAAATTCCAGCCGAGTGTAGTTTGAGCAAATTTTATCAATCCAAGCTGCGCTCCACTGATTTGCTGAGCCTAGGGGTTCGAAGCCAGCTCTTGATTGACAACCAAGAAGATCTTGAGCTAATGGAGGACTGGGGTTTAGATTTCCGTAGTTAATTTCTGTTTTATTAGCTGTAATGTTGTTTCTGTAGTTGAGTTTCGTTTCTGCAGTTTCTGATTCTGTTTCATTAGCTGTAATGTCGTTTCTTGGTTGTTTTGCTTAAGTTAGGTTTATTTTCTGCAAGTATAATAGTTAGGAAACTTGTTTAGTGGACCATTACTCTTAATTCTAGTTTAATTCATGCTTAATTGTAGCGTATCAGTTTTGCTTCCCTGATTTTCAGCTGCGTATCAGGCCATTTCTGCAATTGCATTTCTGGTTCAGAATTTCTCAGTTTGTTCCACATTTAGTGAGTTAATTTAGTTGATCTAAGTTTGTTTAGACTTTAGTTTCATTTCTGAATTTTGTTTAGCTTGGTACATCCGAATTTCAGATTGTTCTTCACTTGAATCCTTGCGTATCAGATTTCTGCACATCATCATTTCTGAATTGAGTTCTGTCCTGCGTATCAGATTCAAGTTTCTGAAAATTGCATTAATGAATTGTTGAGCTTGAATCTAGTTTAATTTGCAGTTGGTTTGTTTCTGAATCGTAGCCCCATCTCAGCTTTATGATCTGAATTTTTACATACGAACTCTGCAAGTTTTAGTCCCTGCACCTTCAATTTCTGCATTGAGCTGTTTGGAAATTCCTGATTTCAGCTCTAAAGTTCTCATTCTGTTCATGAATAACAATTTTACTATCAGCCTTGTTTCCCAAGTTGAATCAATCAGTCTTCATTTTGGAATGGTTAGTTTAGAGTTTCGCATTTAGAATCAGTTTTTGGCACACAAGTGGCTTGCTTTCGTATCAAGCTTGTTCATCTCCTATCTTGGTATCAAGTCAACAGCAGTATCCAATGTTTTCTTGAGGCTTGAAATCAGTTGGGATTGAATTCGGATGTCCTGAATTTTTCTGCATTTATGTGTCTCCAGATTTTGTAGCTAGTTGTGTAGTGTTTGTTTAAAATTTGATTGCTGAATTTTATAGATAGCATTTGATTCAAGTTGGCTTGCTTTTGAAAATTGCCTGCACTGCTGTGTTGTTTCATTGCTTAGCATTTGTTTCTGAATTTGAAATCAGATTCGTTTTTGGAAAAAATTGATTAAGTGCTTTAGTGGATTAAGTGTCTTTTGGTTGAATGATAACTTGCTATCACTTGTTAAGTTCCATGGTTGAATTTTCCTTCATTCTCATTGTGTTTTCATTCTAAATTGAAACCCAAACCATATTTCATTCGAAACCCAAAATTCGCAAACGACACCTAAACACGAGCTCGAATCAAACAACATCAACTAGTCCCCGAGAAAAATACGACCTGTGGCCCCTTTACTACGCTTTTCATATTTTGATTGCAAAAAGGGTTTCATTCATTCATATCTAAATTTGGTAGACCCACATTCGTGACAGCTAAATTGGGTCCATCAAATTTTTGGCGCCGTTGTCGGGGAAGCAACTAGTTGATTTGTTTGATTTTTGCTTGTATGCTTTTTGACATATCATTGGGTTCTATTTTTGTTGTTTATTCTTTTGTATACGGTTGCTGCCATTTTTCTTGTTTGTTTTGTGACAGGGCTATAAAATCCAAATGTTTTCACCAGAGGACTATAAAGAGATAAAAGAGGCACTAGAGGGGTTAAAAAATGTGTGTAAGGTGTTGGTAAATCAACAAAAACATAAAGTTCAGTCATCTACGCACCAACGGCCGATTCAACCTACATTTCAGCCACCTTAGCCACAATTTCAGCCTTTCCAGCAATTTCAGCAATCAAATCAAGAATTCCAACAGCCCTATTTGAATTTTCAGCAACCAAATCAGTTTTTTCAGCCACAAGATCAACCATCATTTCAAAACTTTCAGTCAAGCCAGAATTTTCAGAATGGGCAGCCACAATTCCAAGATTTTCAGCCCCAAATTCAGCAATTTCAGCCCAACTTTCAGCCACCTTATCAACAAGATCAATCACTTTTTCAAGGAATTCAGCAAGGGTGTCAAGGTAATTTGAATTTTCAGCAACCACCCTTCCATCAAGTTCAACCAAACCCAAATTTTCAGCATTTTAACTAAGATTTCCAGCAGCCTTTTGCAAGTTTTCAGCAGGGAAATAACCAATTTCAGCTTCAACCTCAGCCATGGCAGCAAGAATTTCAACATATACAGAATTTTGAACAACCTTTTCAATATTCACAGCCATACGATCCAAATTTCTAGCCTTGCAACCAGAATTTTCAGCCCACTCAAATTGAGTTTTCACCACCACAAATTCAACCTCAGATCCAAGAATTCCAGGGCTACAATTTTCAACAATTTCCACCAAGTGGTGAACCAACTTTTCAGCAGTTTAATCAGCCTGTTCAACCATTTGATCAACCCCCACAGTCTCAATTTCAACAAATGTTTCAACAAGAGCTTCAAAACCTCGAAAGGCAAATGGAACAAGTGGCTAGTGATTTGAATCAGATAAAAGCCCAAAGATCAGAACAATTAACTTCTCAAGCTCCTTTTAATTCTGAGAGCCCCGGAGTTGGAATTATATCAGTTCAAGGTGACCCTAGTGCAGGGCCAAATCTTTCTTTAATGGATCTTGCAATTTTGGAAGAAGAAGAAGAAATCATCAAATATAGGGCACCTACAGCATACATCCCTCCGGAGATTCCTACTCAAAATCCATTGCCAAATTTTTCAGCTCAAGAAGAAGAAATTGAAGCTCCACAGGACCATTCTAGACTTTTATTTTGTGATAATAGTATTATTGATGGTCCTAATTTTTCTGATATTGTTGTTGCAGATATTTCAGGAGAAACATACATGGGAGATGATTCCACAGGTGTAGGGGATTGCACTAAGCCCCAGGGACCACCACAAGATTCAGAGAATGAACCAGAAAGTGTAGGGACTTGCATGGTGGAAGCAAATACCCAAGGATCACCAGTTGAATGTCCACCAGAGAGTGAGGCTGAAGAGGAGCATGTACTTGATCAGGAGGAGGCCGTGGATACATCTACTCTTGTAGAACCTCCAGGTATTCTCCAGCACGCTCAGGTAAGTATTTCTCCTCTTTGTTCAGAAAAATTCAAAAAGGTACCTAGTGCTGACTTTATTGGTTATGATGAATTTATTGATATACCTTGTGTAGAAATTGTTTGTGCAAATCCAATAGAGGTACCAAAAATTGATTTCCTTGGTCATAATGCATTACCTGATACATCTCTTGTAAATATGGATTGTGAAATAATTTTAAAGGCACCTATAATTGATGTTGTTTGTTATGATGAATATCTTGATACATCTTTTGTGGATATAGATAGTGAAAAAATTTTAGAAGTGCCTGAAATTGATGTTATTTATTTTGATGAATCTCTTGCTATATCTTATGCTGAGGTTGAATGTGAAAAATTTATGGAGATATCTGACATTGATTTGATTGGCTGTGACACATTGCTTGATACACCCTGGATGGAAAATAATTGCGAAATTTCTATTGATGTGCCAGAAATTGATTTCTTTGTTTATGATGAGTTCCTGGATGCAAATTTTGTAGAAAATGATTGTGAAAAATTTATTGAGGCACCAGAATTTGATTTAATTGGATATGATGCAGATTTGGATTCATTTCATGCAAAGACTGATATTATTTTATTTCTTTCTGACCCTGCACGCTTGAGAGAGGTATTACATTGTTTTGCAGGGTCCAGAAGACTTCAGGAGTGGGTGCTCCAACTGAACAGACTTCAACCTCCTGGAAGGACTTCTGAAAGGCATCAAGAAGGAGGAGAAGATCTTACTTTAATCCATAGCCCTCCATTCCTTCAATGGCTATTGAACCTGAATCGCCTTAGGCCACCAAAGCAATTTTCTGCAAAGTTCAAGTGTGGGGGAGTCCTAATTTTCTCAGCCACCCAGACTCCTCCACTACCAAGATGGAGGCTACTTTTGGATAGGCTCCGTCCACCAGAATAAAGGGGAGATTGTTCTTTCTTGTATTTTCTTTTATTGCCTGTTCATTTTTCATTTTTATGCTTTCTAGAAGTAGAATTTTCTTTTAAATTGAGTCCTTGTCAATAAAAGCATGTTAGTTTTCTTGGAAGTTTGTTTCTTACATGAGTAGAAATAAATGTATCCCTCTAGGTTATCTCCATGGCATTTTAGAGTCTTTTGAAAATAAATTAAATTTGGTTGTTAAAACTTAGGGTTTGAGCTCACGGATGAATTCTTAGATGCTTGAGTACTACTTTGCTTTAGATTCTTAACTGAGGACTTGAGATGAATCATTTTTTGCCTAGTGAGATTAGCCTTATATTTGTGATATACATATGTTATTGTATTCTAGAACTTGCTTAGGTTCTTTCAAAATCATATTTCAATGATTGGATCACATCTATAGAGGCTAATCCATTTGTTTTCCTTTCCACATCAATTTTTAGCAATAATCATGTTCATTCCATTTTTCTTTACTTATTTCCTACTCTTACCCTCATTTTTCTTTGGACTTGTTGTTTGAGATGTTTCTTAATGTTATTTTGCCCGAGACGGACAAAGATTTAAGTGTGGGGGAGTGACTAGTGTTTTGGAAAGATTTGGTATCAAAGAGGCAATTTATGTCGAAGAAAAAAAATTTTTGAGTTGAGTTTGGTATCAAGATCAAGCAAGAAGAAGTAGTAAAGGAAGACAACAATTGAAGCATTTAGATTCTTGCTCATCATTTGAAGATCCAAGTAGCAATGAAAAAAATCTGCAAGTCCAAGTTCAAAATGGCACGCAAATGAAAACCTTATGTGCCAAAGTGAAGAGAAAATTTTTTTTTGTGAAGCTATTTTTGGTCAGCAATGTTTTGGACCGCAGCTGAGCCTTGCTAGGGAAATCAAGTGCAATCTACTACAATCTGAATCGCAGCTGAATAACATCTGAATTGCAGCTGAATAAATCAAGTTGTCAATGTGAATCCGGTGAACAAAAGCTGAAAAGAAGATGGAAAAAATTCTGCACTGCTTGTAATCTGCCGAGATTGACTTGTAGCTGCTGAAGCAATACAAACTGCATTGCAAGGGCAGCTGTTCTGCAACCAAAATCAGAAGCCAGCAGCTGACTTGAAGGACAAATCTCTGCAATCGAGCTTAAGAAGAGAAAAATCAGTGGGAAGCTAAACTTGTAGAATAGCTTTTAATTGGATAAAACTCTTGGGGAGCAGATTTCTGAAAATCTATGCATTGCTGAGGCTGGAATCAAAGTTACTGATCTGATCTAGAATGGAATGGATTTGCAGCAGAGACAATCTGAATTTGTGGCCGAAACAATGATCAAGCAGCTGACCATTTATGGATTGCAACTAAACTGAATTGCAGCTTTACTAATTTTAATGATGCAAGGGGCTGTTGACAAGGATTAAAAGCAAAACCAATTGGAAATTACCAGGAATTGAAGGCTGAAAGGTTGAGAATGAGAGCTGAATTGCAGCTGAACAAATCTGAGTTCAAGTGCAGAATCTGTGCAGAAATTTCCATTTAAGCAGTTTTGGCACAATTTTGTATCAATTTCAAGTTGAATTGGGCTTCCTAAAGCAGCAATGCCTTGCTGCAATTAAACTGAACCTGTAGAATGATTTTCAATTGAACAAAACCTCTTGGGAGCAGAATTGAAACTGCTGAATGAAATCAGCAGTGAAGAAACAAAAACAGGGCACTAAAGGATAGTGAGGAAGCAAGGTTATCAAGCAATTAAGTGGAAGATCATTTTTTAATCTTGAAAGAGGGGAACTACAAGGTGCTGAAAATCTATTGGAAGCTTTCTAGGTCAGGACAGAACTGAAAAATCTAGTTGGAAGCGGATTTCAAGTGAAGAAAATTGGATGAAATCAAAACAGAAGGAAAAAGAAAAAATTAAAGAAGTGTGCCAACTCATGAAGGATTTGTATCAAGATTGAAGTTTTTCTCATCCAAATCCAAGCCTTGCTCAAATACATTCTGAACCTTACTAGAGAGAAAGAAAAAAAAAATCTGAGAAAAGAGTGAAAGAAGCAAGGTTGGCACGAAATTGGGAAACTTGGCACATTAGACCAAGGAAGGGTTTTTCATTCAATTCAAAGGCAATTATTCAAATTGGACTTCACCACACTTTTGGATATCACTAGAGGACTGTAAAGAGAAGCAAAATACATTGGAAACATTCTTGAGCAACCAAGTCTTCCACTCCATCAATTTTTCCATTTTCTTGATTTTTACTCCATTTCTTACCATTTTCCATGTTTTCATTTGTTTTTGTAGATGTTGATCCTAATCATGAATAATGGTGGAGATTAGATAATAAGCAAGCCTATGGTAGTGCAAGAAGCATATGTGTTTGAGTGAGCTCCACTTCCATCATCAACTTAGAACTTAAGTAGAGAGCCACCAAAAATTTTCCTTGAAAGGCTAGTGAGTTGAATTCATCTCAATGACTCATGATAGATGAAAAGGCCAAGTTGTTGATTTAAGGACAAGATACTAATCCATAGAGCTTAGATTTATGAGAATTGACAACCCTAGGTAATTTCTTTTCATTTGTTTCTAATTATGCTTAAGTAAATCTAGGGGATACATATTTACTGTTTTCGCGAGACGCTCAAGGTTAAGTGTGGGGGAGTTGATAAATACCATTTTGTTGATTATTTTAATTGCTAAAATCCATGTTTGACCTATGTTTTTATTGTTTAATTGTGATTTTACCCTAGGTTTTAGGATTTCCTCTTATTTTGGACTTAATTACAAATTTGCACATTTTTGGATTATTTGGCCACTAATTTTCTGATATATTTTTGTAGGCATGAAAGGATCCTGGACCTAGAGCATATTGGGTCAAACTTGAGTCGGAAGTGAACCGGATCGAATTATCAAGCTTACGATTAATCCGGGCCGTCCGATTCAAGAGCGGCTAGATCTGAGCCATCCGGGACCATCTGAAGCAATCCGAGCTAGGGTTAAGGTTGATCAAGCATTATGATCAAGATCTGAAGGTTTCACCCCCATCAGAGTTCAATCAATCGTTGGATCAAGCTCGGAGGGCTCTAGATCGTCCATTCAAAGACTAAGTTGATCTGGACCATCCGTTGCACATCTGGAGGATCTGAGGTACCACGAGGCAGATCCTGACCCCAGATCATCATCATCAAAGTTTGGCTCCAATCAGAGCAAGATCAGCCGTTGGATTCCCTCAAATCAATCACAGCCGTCCATGCTTAAGTACTTAATCAAATTTCCCAGCTGCTTCAGCCTTCGTCGCGTTTCCTCGCCGCAGCTTCGTCTTCTTCGTTTCTTCTTCAATTCTTTAGCTAATTTCTTCATCCAAGGGGCGCGACCACCTCAACTCTTCATCTAGATCGAGATTTGGGTCATTGGAGATAGCTTGGGTGGAGAATTCAGTTCAAATTTCATCCGGACAGAGTTTGTTTGAGGGTTTCGGCATCTCTGCTAACCAACCACTTGTTTCTCGTCCACAAGCCATGTCCGACCATCTGAGCTTCTTGTAGGGGTTCTCAGGTGAGCTCAGATGAGTCTCAATTCATCATCGCAGTCCATCCATCGAGATACAAGAGCTTGGACTGGAAAATTCCAGCCGAGTGTAGTTTGAGCAAATTTTATCAATCCAAGCTGCGCTCCACTGATTTGCTGAGCCTAGGGGTTCGAAGCCAGCTCTTGATTGACAACCAAGAAGATCTTGAGCTAATGGAGGACTGGGGTTTAGATTTCCGTAGTTAATTTCTGTTTTATTAGCTGTAATGTTGTTTCTGTAGTTGAGTTTCGTTTCTGCAGTTTCTGATTCTGTTTCATTAGCTGTAATGTCGTTTCTTGGTTGTTTTGCTTAAGTTAGGTTTATTTTCTGCAAGTATAATAGTTAGGAAACTTGTTTAGTGGACCATTACTCTTAATTCTAGTTTAATTCATGCTTAATTGTAGCGTATCAGTTTTGCTTCCCTGATTTTCAGCTGCGTATCAGGCCATTTCTGCAATTGCATTTCTGGTTCAGAATTTCTCAGTTTGTTCCACATTTAGTGAGTTAATTTAGTTGATCTAAGTTTGTTTAGACTTTAGTTTCATTTCTGAATTTTGTTTAGCTTGGTACATCCGAATTTCAGATTGTTCTTCACTTGAATCCTTGCGTATCAGATTTCTGCACATCATCATTTCTGAATTGAGTTCTGTCCTGCGTATCAGATTCAAGTTTCTGAAAATTGCATTAATGAATTGTTGAGCTTGAATCTAGTTTAATTTGCAGTTGGTTTGTTTCTGAATCGTAGCCCCATCTCAGCTTTATGATCTGAATTTTTACATACGAACTCTGCAAGTTTTAGTCCCTGCACCTTCAATTTCTGCATTGAGCTGTTTGGAAATTCCTGATTTCAGCTCTAAAGTTCTCATTCTGTTCATGAATAACAATTTTACTATCAGCCTTGTTTCCCAAGTTGAATCAATCAGTCTTCATTTTGAAATGGTTAGTTTAGAGTTTCGCATTTAGAATCAGTTTTTGGCACACAAGTGGCTTGCTTTCGTATCAAGCTTGTTCATCTCCTATCTTGGTATCAAGTCAACAGCAGTATCCAATGTTTTCTTGAGGCTTGAAATCAGTTGGGATTGAATTCGGATGTCCTGAATTTTTCTGCATTTATGTGTCTCCAGATTTTGTAGCTAGTTGTGTAGTGTTTGTTTAAAATTTGATTGCTGAATTTTATAGATAGCATTTGATTCAAGTTGGCTTGCTTTTGAAAATTGCCTGCACTGCTGTGTTGTTTCATTGCTTAGCATTTGTTTCTGAATTTGAAATCAGATTCGTTTTTGGAAAAAATTGATTAAGTGCTTTAGTGGATTAAGTGTCTTTTGGTTGAATGATAACTTGCTATCACTTGTTAAGTTCCATGGTTGAATTTTCCTTCATTCTCATTGTGTTTTCATTCTAAATTGAAACCCAAACCATATTTCATTCGAAACCCAAAATTCGCAAATGACACCTAAACACGAGCTCGAATCGAACAACATCAACTAGTCCCCGAGAAAAATACGACCTGTGGCCCCTTTACTACGCTTTTCATATTTTGATTGCAAAAAGGGTTTCATTCATTCATATCTAAATTTGGTAGACCCACATTCGTGACAGCTAAATTGGGTCCATCACCCACCTCACGGGTGTTGGGACCGGGTGCATGTTGACAAGGATACGAGTTCGTAAAATTTTAAATTTTTACGTGCAGCGGAAGAATTTGCATAAAATAATTTCCTAAATTATTTTAACTTCGTATCTAGCATGCAACCTTATGGTGTGTTGACATAATCATAAAATAAAACTTTGCGGAAAAGTAAACTAATTTACTTTATACCTTTCGTAACTCGAAGAAAGGGATGAGATCCAACCGTAGCGTCCCTTGGAAGCTCCGCCTCTATTCGCGTCCACGCCGAGTTCTCTTTGGGATGACTTCGCAAAGTCACGAGTTTTGTGCCAACGAGAACTACTAGATCCTCTAAAGGCACAACTAGAAGAACAAGAGAAAAGGAAAGAAAACTAACCAACAAAGAAACGGAATCGAATTCCGAGAAGAGAGGAGTCGCTATCCGCTTCTTCTTCTTCTTGTTTTGTTTCTCCTTCTTCTTGAAGCTCACGGCAACCACCTTCTATGGGAGGAGTTGCGCCGGCCCTAGCACACAAGAGGGGCGCCGGCCCTAGATGCCTCAAGGTGGGCGCCGGCCCTAGGTGGGGAGAAGGGAAGGAGAAGAGAATAAAAGAGAGAGAGAGGGAGCTCTATATCAATACTCAATTGATTAGTTAGGAATCCAAGGCTTGCCTATGGTTCCTTATATAGTTGCTTCTCCCTCGCTAAGTCTCCTCTTTAACGGAATTAACGGAATTAGTTATCATAAGAATTTTATCTTATAAAATTTCTTATGACTTATTCCGTTAAGCCTAGTCTTATTATAACTAATTTATAATAAAACAAATTCTTCTTCTCTTTAAATTATGGAATAAAATTTTATAAGAAATTTATAAACTTTCTTATTATGGAAAAATCAATTCATAATTGATTTTATAAAATTAAAATAAACCAATTCATGGATTATTTTAACTTCCATAAAAAGAATAAGTTTCTATAAATTTATTTATATAAATTTCTTTATACAAATTTATTTATCCATAATTTATAAAATAAATCGCGCTAGATTTATTTTATTGATTAAACCAAAATTAATTGGTTTTTCTCCCTCTAGGTGGTCGGCCAACCAAGGAGGGCTTGCACCCTCTTTGGCCGGCCAAACCGAGCCGAACCAACGCGAATTAAACTCATTTAATTCGCCCAAAAAGCCTTCAAAAGACTTAGCCATTTTTAGCTTCCATTGCGCCTCTGATTAACTCAGATTCGACTTATTTCTCTTGATCGGAAAATCCAATTTTCAACTCGTTTTAAATCCCTCGGATTACTCGTAGTGCGTGTGACTAAATAGGCTTTCGATTTATGTTGGCCGTCTATAATCAACCAATTATAGAACGATCATGAGTGGCACCTAGTAGTACATCATGATCCCCAATTAATCGAAAGATCAACGGTTTGACCTCAGAAGAAATTATTCTGAAACCCTTCAACAGCTCTAATGAATCGTGCCCCATTCCCTTCACCAGCTTATACCCACTTGGTTCAGGACATGGTCTGTTTGTGTCAACCCCCACTAGACTAACTACGTCACATCTAGCCCAAGTAGTGTCTTTCTCGTCCTTTGGATTTCTAATTACTCTCATGTATTTTAGAGACTCGCACTCTAAACATGATATACTCTGGCCAGAGGTTTTTGAGTAACAATCCGACGATAGGCCTGGGTATACATCTCCTCGCAAGGAGTGGTGAATCCTTTGTAGGCTGTTCAAACATCTTCGGGCACTTCGGCTTATACCCAATCATCCTGGGTCCACACCTCCTTGGAGATGCTTGCTTAAGATGTTAAAGTATAAGTCTCCATGACCAAGATGACTTGAACACCGCAAGTCAAGGAACATCGCACTTAAGCTGCAGTAAGAACTTCATTGACATATCTACATGTAGATTCTATATGAAGTCTTACAGCTAGTCACTCCAATGAACTAGTTCCCTTAACTAGCATCCATGTTTATCTCCGGACATCCCAATGTCACCAGCCAGTGAGAATCAGCTGATTAGAGAATAACCCATGCTAGTCTCAACAGAATTGATAGTGTCCGTTTTTATCAATTCATCGACTAGGGATAATTTCAATACTTCACAATTGCACATTAGAGATAATCACTAGTTGTGATCCCATCACAAATTCTCTTATGTTGTGAGTTGTATTGCGGACATTCAGTAGATGAGTTTAAGATCCCAATCAAATACACAAAACATGTATACTCAAATAGTGAATTATCATTTATTAATATAAATGTTTACATCATAAGGCGATTGCCTTAGGACACTTCTCTCATATCACTAACAAACTCCCACTTGGCCTAATGTCCATCGCTACAGTATCCAATACCACAGGCTCTAACATGACCCTCAAACTCGCTTTGAGGCAAGGCCTTAGTTAAAGGATCCGCTATATTCCTTTCAGTGGGAACTCTCTCAATTTGTATGTCATTCCTACTTATAATCTCTCTGATCAGATGATAGCGTCGAAGCACGTGTTTGGATCGCTAATGAGACCTTGGTTCCTTCGCTTGTGCAATAGCTCCATTGTTGTCGCAGTAAACCGGCACTGCTTCATCAATGGTTGGAACCACACCAAGTTCTGAGACAAATTTCTTGATCCAAACTGCTTCCTTTGCTGCTTCCGAAGCTGCGATATATTCCGCTTCCGTGGTAGAATCCGCTACGGTGTCTTGTTTGGAACTTTTCCAACTTACTGCGCCTCCATTCAAAGTAAATACGTATCCAGACTGCGATTTGGAGTCATCCTTATCTGTCTGGAAACTGGCATCTGTATACCCACGTATTATCATATCTCCTTCTCCATATATTAGGAACACATCCTTAGTTCTTCTTAAGTACTTAAGGATTGTCTTGACAGCTGCCCAATGATCCATTCCTGGATCCGACTGGTATCTGCTTGTGACGCTCAAAGCATACGATACATCGGGCCTAGTACATAACATAGCATACATGATAGATCCTATCGCGGATGCATAGGGAATCTTATTCATGCAAATCCTCTCGTCTTCTGTGCGTGGACACATAGACTTTGAAAGGTTGATGCCATGCCTGATGGGAAGGTAACCTTTCTTGGATTCCGACATGCTAAACCTTTTTAGCACTCGGTCTATATATGTAGACTGCGAAAGACCAAGCAACCGTTTTGATCTATCTCTATAGATTCTAATCCCAAGGATATAGGTTGCTTCTCCCAGGTCTTTCATGGAGAAAGTTTTGGACAACCAAATTTTAACTGTCTGTAAAACTGATATATCGTTTCCTATAAGTAATATGTCATCGACATATAATACTAGGAATACGACTGCACTCCCACTAACCTTCTTGTACACACAAGGTTCGTCAGGATTTTGTGAGAAATCAAACTCTTTGATTGTCTCATCAAAACGGATGTTCCAGCTCCTAGATGCTTGCTTTAGTCCATATATGGATCTTCGAAGCTTGCATACTTTGGTTTTATCAACCGATGTGAAACCTTCAGGTTGTATCATGTATACGTCCTCAAGCAGGTTTCCATTAAGGAAAGTCGTTTTCACATCCATTTGCCATATCTCATAATCATAATGAGCTGCTATGGCTAGGAGCATCCGAATGGATTTAAGCATAGCTACTGGCGAATAGGTTTCGTCATAATCAATCCCTTGTTTTTGACGATATCCTTTTGCCACTAATCTAGCCTTAAAGGTAACTACATTACCTTCCATGTCAGTTTTCTTCTTGAAAACCCACTTGCACCCTATGGGTTTAGTCCCTTCAGGTGGGTTAATCAAGTCCCATACTTGATTTTCATACATGGAATCCATTTCCGACTTCATGGCCTCAAGTCATTTGTCCATTTCTGAACTTTTCAGGACATCTTCATAACTGATAGGTTCATCATCGCTTATAAGTAACACGTCGTTCGATTCACTTACGAGAAATCCGTATCTCTCTGGAATATTGCGTGCCCTATCAGACCTACGAAGAGGTGGTGTTGTTTTAGGTTCAACTGATAGCCATCACTATGAATTATCGGTTGTGGGCCTAGACTAGGTGTCTCTGTAATGTCTATTGGAGTTTCTTGAACTTCATCAAGTTCAATGCCACTCCCACTATTTTCTTGTAAAAGAAATTCTTTTTCTAGAAATACAGCATGCCTTGAAACAAACACCTTTTGCTCCAAGGGATGATAGAATTGGTAACCCTTCGTTTCCTTAGGATATCCAATAAATAGACATTTATCATACTTAGCATCCAATTTGTCTGATACAACCTGCTTTACATAAGCAGGACAACCCCATATCTTAAGGTGAGTTAAGTGAGGTTTCTTACTATTCCAAATCTCATATGGAGTAGTAGAGACTACCTTGGTCGGGACTCTGTTTAGCAAGTAAACAGCTGTCTTTAGTGCATAGCCCCAAAAGGATTTTGGAAGAGTTGCATTATTCATCATAGACCTAACCATGTCCATCAAGGTTCGGTTGCACCTCTCAGATACACCATTATGTTGTGGTGTATATGGCGGAGTCCATTGGGACAATATCCCATTGTCCCTAAGATAATCTTGAAACTCTTGACTTAAGTATTCACCACCCCGATCGGATCGAAGTATTTTAATGCTTTTGCCAAGTTGTTTCTCTACTTCATTTCTGAACTCTTTGAATTTCTCAAAAGCTTCAGATTTGTGTTTCATCAAGAACACATACCCGAATCGTGAGTGATCATCGATAAAGGTGATGAAGTAGCTATAGCCTCCTTGTGCTAGAGTTGACATTGGTCCACATACATCGGTATGTATTAGACCAAGCAATTCTCCCACTGGATTACCTTTTCCGGAAAAGGGTAATTTGGTCATCTTGCCTTTTAAGCAAGATTCGCATGTATCAAATGAACCGGGTTCAAATGATTCTAAAATTCCACATCGGTGTAATTCGGTCATGTGTTTCTTACTTATATGGCCAAGACGACAGTGCCACGTGTAGGAGTCTATTCGATTATCTATTCGAGCACGTTTGTTGCTAACTTCGATATTGAAAACGTCACTGGATAAATCTAACGTGTAGATGCCATTGCACAAAGTTCCATTCCCATAAAGAACGTCATTTAAAGTTATGTAACAATAATTGTTACTAAAAGTTAAATGATAACCTTTTTCATTCAAACATGAAATAGATACAATGTTCTTTATTAACGAAGGAACGAAATAACAATTATCCAATTCTAAGACACGTCCAGTTGGGAGCTTTAGCAAATATGTTCCGATGGCAACAGCAGCAATCCTTGCTCCATTTCCAACCCGCAAATTCGCTTCTCCCTTGACGAGTCTTCTTCTATTCCTTAGCCCCTGTATGTCATTACATATATGTGAGCTACACCCAGTATCAAGTACCCAGGTATCTGAGGAAATAGAGTGACATTCAATAACGAAGATACCTGAAGAGGATGGGGCATCGGATGCCTTCTTCTTCAAGGACTCAAGATAAACCTTGCAGTTTCTTCGCCAGTGACCCTCCTTGCCACAATGATGGCAAGTTCCTTTTGGTTTCTTTTCAGTCTTTTTGGCCTTTTTCTTCTTTCCTTTATTCTGTTCTTTGGCCTTCCTCTTAGAACCTTTCTTCGAGGAACCAACTAACAGTACCGTCTTTTGATCCTGCTTTACAGAAGGCACAATAGTTTTCAGCATGTTGATCAACTCAGGAATGGTAGTCTCCAGCTTGTTCATCCGATAGTTCATCACAAATTGTGAACAACTTTTGGGCAAACAATTCAGAATTAAGTCAATACTTAGTTCATGATCCATTGCAAAATCGAGTGTGCTCAGTCGCTCAATGTACCCCAACATCTTTAACACGAACTGTGAGGCAGAAGTGCCTTCTTGCATCCTGGAGGTGAAGAGGAGTCTGGAGACTTCAAACCTTTCGGATCTCGCCTGCTCTTCAAACAACTCATGAAGATGGAAGATGATGGTATAAGCATCCATATGCTCATGCTGCTTCTGCAGCTCAGGTGCCATAGAGGCTAGCATAATGCAACTTGCAAGTTCAGAATCGGTCACATGTTTCTGATAGGCCAACAATTGGTCTGGAGTTGCATTTTCTGGAGGACGGTCGGGAAGTTGATTTTCAAGGACATAAGCAAGCTTTTCTGCCTTGAGGACTATCCTCAGGTTTCGAAGCCAGTCCATGAAGTTCGGCCCGGTCAGTTTATTGGTGTCCAAAATGGAACGCAAATTCAGTGAAGACATGATCGAGTGATTAACCTAGAAATACAAATTGAGTTTATGTGAGAAGAATGATTTAAGAATGTATCAACATACATTAATAAAATTCCTATTTATTTTTCAAATTGAATAACCCTTTTTATCAATTCGGGAGATCGTAGGAACATCTCCAAATAGGTTGATATCCAACCATAGATAAGAACAACCATGACTGTGGCCATCAAGTTTTTCTTAGCTATGAAGGTAGGTAATTATACCGATTACATATCACATATATGTAACTATCACTTTATGCTATCAACTAATTGAATGTTTGCATAAATCATTGGGTCGTTAACTCATTAACAAGTATGTATCATTATACATAGCACCCAACTGCACCTCTCTTTACATCGACCTTGGCTGTGGCACAACAAATCGATGCTCCAAGCTTAAGGCTGACCCATTAATCAAGAAATAGTTTTAATATGGTTGGAGCTCATTCAACCGTTTAGTTAGGCTTGGATGTGTCCAACAACCAAACTAAGGATTGACCTCTGACTCCAACTATATTATTCATAAACTAATTCCATGGTTTGAACATGTTAAGGTTCAAGTCGGGCATGGATGTGTCCATCAACCCAAACGAGAAACGAAACTCCGGTTCTAACCATATTAATGGAAGGTGTTGGCCTTAATATTTTGTAAGGGGTTTTGGGTCTCATCTTTTCTTTTTAATGCACATTCATGACATATAATTATGTCATGACTAACGATTCCTTAATANCGATGCGCCTCTGATAATTCAGATTCGACTTATTTCTCTTGATTGGAAAAATCTAATTTTCAACTCATTTTAAATCCCTCGGATTACTCGTAGTGCGTGTGACTAAATAGGCTTTCAATTTATGTTGGTTGTCTATAATCAACCAATTATAGAACGATCATGAGAGGCACCTAGTAGTACATCATGACCCCCAATTAATCGAAAGATTAACGGTTGACCTCAGAAATAATTCTGAAACCCTTCAGCAGCTTTAATGAATCGTGCCTCATTCCCTTCACCATCTTATACCCACTTGGTCAGGACATGGTCTGTGTTTGTCAGTCCCCACTAGGCTGACTACGTCACACCTAGCCCAAGTAATGTTCTCTCGTCCTTTGGATTTCTAATTACTCTCATGTATTTAAGAGACTCATACTCTAAACATATCATGATCTGGCCAGAGGCTTTGAGTAACAATCCGACGATAGGCCTTGGGTATACATCTCCTCGCAAGGAGTGGTGAATCCTTTGTAGGCTGTTCAAACATCTTCGGGCACTTCGGCTTATACCCAACCATCCTGGGTCCACACCTCCTTGGAGATGCTTGCTTAAGATGTTAAAGTATAAGTCTTCATGACCAAGATGACTTGAACACCGCAAGTCAAAGGAACATCGCACTTAAGCTGCTGTAAGAACTTCACTGACATGTCTATATATAGACTACCATGTGAAGTTTTACAGACAGTCACTCCAATGAACTAGTTCCCTTAACTAGCATTCGTGTTTATCTCCGGACATCCCAATGTCACCAGCCAGTGAGAATCAGCTGATTTAGAGAATAACCCATGCTAGTCTCAACAGAATTGATAGTGTCCGTATTTATCAATTCATTGACTAGGGACAATTTCAATACTTCACAATTGCACATGTAGAGATAATCACTAGTTGTGAATTCATCACAAATTCTCTCATGCTGTGAATTGTATTGTGGACATTCAGTAAATGAGTTTAAGATCCCAATCAAATAAACAAATATGTATACTCAAATAGTGAATTTTCATTTATTAAAATAAATGTTTACAATCATAAGGCGATTGCCTTAGGACACTTCTCTCATATTACTAACAAACTCCCACTTGGCCTAATGCCAATCGCTACGGTATCCAATACCACAGGCTCTAACATGACCCTCAAACTTGCTCTGAGGTAAGGCCTTAGTTAAAGGATCCGCTAAATTTCTTTCAGTGGGAATTTTCTCAATTTGTATATCATTCCTACTTATAATCTCTCTGATCAGATGATAGCGGCGAAGCACATGTTTGGATCGCTGATGAGACCTTGGTTCCTTTGCTTGTGCAATAGCTCCATTGTTGTCGCAGTAAATCGACACTGCTTCATCAATGGTTGGAACCACACCAAGTTCGGAGACAAACTTCTTGATCCAGACTGCTTCCTTTGCTGCTTCCGAAGCTGCAATATATTCCGCTTCCGTGGTAGAATCCGCTACGGTGTCTTGTTTGGAACTCTTCCAACTTATTGCGCCTCCATTCAAAGTAAATACGTATCCAGACTGAGATTTGGAGTCATCCTTATTTGTCTAGAAACTGGCATCTATATACCCACGTATTACCATATCTCCTTCTCCATATATTAGGAACACATCCTTAGTTCTTCTTAAGTACTTAAGGATTGTCTTGACAGCTGCCCAATGATCCATTCCTGGATCTGACTGGTATCTGCTCGTGATGCTCAGAGCATACGATACATCGGGCCTAGTACATAACATAGCATACATGATAGATCCTATCGCGGATGCATAAGGAATCTTATTCATGCAAATCTTCTCGTCTTCTATGTGCGGACACATAGACTTTGAAAGGTTAATCCCATGCCTGATGGGAAGGTAACCTTTCTTGGATTCCAACATGCTAAACCTTTTTAGTACTCGGTCTATATATGTAGACTGCGAAAGACCAAGCAACCGTTTTGATCTATCTCTATAGATTCTAATCCCAAGGATATAGGTTGCTTCTCCCAGGTCTTTCATGGAGAAAGTTTTGGACAACCAAATTTTAACTGTCTGTAAGACTGATATATCGTTTCCTATAATAGTATGTCATCGACATATAATACTAGGAATATGACTGCACTCCCACTAACCTTCTTGTACACACAAGGTTTGTCAGGATTTTGTGAGAAATCAAATTCTTTGATTGTCTCATCAAAACGGATGTTCCAGCTCCTGGATGCTTGCTTCAGTCCATATATGGATCGTCGAAGCTTGCATACTTTGGTTTTATCAACCGATGTGAAACCTTCAGGTTGTATCATGTATACATCCTCAAGCAGGTTTCCATTAAGGAAAGTTATTTTTACATCCATTTGCCATATCTCATAATCATAATGAGCTGCTATGGCTAGGAGCATCCGAATGGATTTAAGCATAGCTACTGGCGAATAGGTTTCGTCATAATCAATTCCTTGTTTCTGACGATATCCTTTTGCCACTAATCTAGCCTTAAAGGTAACAACATTACCTTCCATCTCGGTTTTCTTCTTGAAAACCCACTTGCACCCTATGGGCTTAATCCCTTCAGGTGGGTTAACCAAGTCCCATACTTGGTTTTTATACTTGGAATCCATTTCCGACTTCATGACTTCAAGCCATTTGTCCCTTTCTGAACTTTTCAGAACATCTTCATAACTGATAGGTTCGTCATCGCTTATGAGTAACACATCGTTCGATTCACATATGAGAAATCCGTATCTCTCTGGAATATTGCGTGTCCTATTAGACCTACGAAGAGGTGGTGTTGTTTTAGGTTCAACTGATAGCTCATCATTATGAGTTATTGGTTGTGAGTCTAGACTAGGTGTCTCTGTAATGTCTATTGGAGTTTCTTGAACTTCATCAAGTTCAATGCCACTCCCACTGTTTTCTTGTAAAATAAATTCTTTTTTCCAAAAATACAGCATGCCTTGAAACAAACACCTTTTGTTCCAAGGGATGATAGAATTGGTAACCCTTTGTTTCCTTAGTGTATCCAATAAATAGACATTTATCAGACTTAGCATCCAATTTGTCTGATACAGTCCGCTTCACATAAGCAGGACAACCCCATATCTTAAGGTGAGTTAAGTGAGGTTTCTTACTATTCCACGTCTCATATGGAGTAGTTGAGACTACCTTGGTCGGGACTCTGTTTAGCAAGTAAACAGCTGTCTTAAGTGCATAGCCCCAAAAGGATTTTGGAAGAGTTGCATGATTCATCATCGACCTAACCATGTCCATCAAGGTTCGGTTGCGCCTCTCAGATACACCATTATGCTGTGGTGTATATGGCGGAGTCCATTGGGACAATATCCCATTGTCCCTAAGATAATCCTGAAACTCTTGACTTAAGTATTCAACACCCCGATCGGATCGAAGTATCTTAATACTTTTGCCAAGTTGTTTCTCTACTTCATTTCTGAACTCTTTGAATTTCTCAAAAGCTTCAGATTTGTGTTTCATCAAGAACACATACCTGAATCGTGAGTGATCATCAATAAAGGTGATGAAGTAGCTATAGCCTCCTTGTGCAAGAGTTGACATTGGTCCACATACATCAGTATCTATTAGACCAAGCAATTCTCCCACTGGATTACCATTTCCGGAAAAGGGTAATTTGGTCATCTTGCCTTTTAAGCATGATTCGCATGTATCAAATGAACCGGGTTCAAATGATTCCAAAATTCCACATCGGTGTAATTTGGTCATGCGTTTCTTACTTACATGGCCAAGACGACAATGCCACGTGTAGGAGTCTATTCGATTATCTATTCGAGCACGTTTATTGCTAACTTCGATATTGAAAACGTCACCGGATAAATCTAACGTGTAGATACCATTGCACAAAGTCTCATTCCCATAAAGAATGCCATTTAAAGTTATGTAACAACAATTGTTACTAAAAGTTAAATGATAACCCTTTTCATTCAAACATGAAATAGATACAATGTTCTTTACTAACGAAGGAACAAAATAACAATTATCCAATTCTAAGACACGTCTAGTAGGGAGCTTTAGCAAATATGTTCCGATGGCAACAGCAGCAATCTTTGCTCCATTTCCAACTCGCAAATTCGCTTCTCCCTTGACGAGTCTTCTTCTATTCCTTAGCCCCTGTATGTCATTACATATATGTGAGCTACACCCAGTATCAAGTACCCAGGTATTTAAGGAAATAGAGTGACATTCAATAACAAAGATACCTGAAGAGGATAGGGCATCGGATGCCTTCTTCTTCAAGGACTCAAGATAAACCTTGTAGTTTCTTCGCCAGTGACCCTCCTTGCCACAGTGATGGCAAGTGCCTTTTGGTGTCTTTTCAGTCTTTTTGGCCTTTTTCTTCTTTCCTTTATTCTGTTCTTTGGCCTTCCTCTTAGAACCTTTCTTCGAGGAACCAACTAACAGTACCGTCTTCTGATCCTGCTTCACAGAAGGCTCTACAGTCTTCAGCAAGTTGAGCAACTCAGGAAACTGGTCTAGAGTTGCATTTTCAGGAGGACGGTTGGGAAGTTGATCTTCAAGGACATAAGCAAGTTTTCTGCCTTGAGGACTATCCTCAGGTTTCGAAGCCAGTCCATGAAGTTTGGCCCAGTCAATTTATTGGTGTTCCAAATGGAACGTAAATTCAGAGAAGACATGATCGAGTGATTATCCTAGAAATACAAATTGAGCTTATATGAGAAGAATGATAAAGAATGTATCAACATACATTAATTAAATCCTATTTATTTTTTCGAATTGAATAACCCTCTTTATCATTTCGGGAGATCGTAGGAACATCTCCAAATAGGTTGATATCCAACCATAGATAAGAACAACCATGGTTGTGGTCATCAAGTTATTTTAGCTATGAAGGTAGGTAATTATACCGATTACATATCACATATATGTAATTATCATTTTATGCTATCAACTAATTGAATATTTGCATAAATCATTGGGTTGTTAACTCATTAACAAGTATGCAACATTATACATAGCACCCAACTGCACCTCTCTTTACATCGACCTTGGCTGTGACACAACAAATCGATGCTCCAAGCTTAAGGCTGACCCATTAATCAAGAAATAGTTTTAATATGGTTGGAGCTCATTGATAAGTACCATTTTATTGATTATTTTAATTGCTAAAATCCATGTTTGACCCATGTATTACTTGCTTAATTATGATTTTACCCTAGGTTTTAGGATTTCCTCTTATTTTGGACTTAATTGCAAATTTATATATTTTTGGATTATTTGGCCACTAATTTTCTGATATATTTTTGTAGGCATGAAAGGTTCATGGACCTAGGGCATACTGGGTCAAACTTGAGTCGGAGGTGATCCGGATCGAGTTATCAAGATTAGGATTAAATCTGGGCCGTCCGATTCAAAAGCGGCTAGATCTGAGCCATCCGGGACCATCTGAAGCAATCCGAGCTAGGGTTAGGGTTGATCAAGCACTCTGATCAAGATCTGAAGGTTTTATCCAAATCAGAGTTCAATCAACCGTTGGATCAAGCTTGGAGGGCTCTAGATCGTCCATTCAAAGATTAGGTTGATCTGGACCATCCGTTACACATCTGGATGATCCGAGCTAGCACGAGGCAGATCCTGACCCCAGATCATCATCATCAAAGTTTGGCTCAAATTAGAGCAAGATCAGCCGTTGGATTTCCTTCGATCAATCTGGGTCGTCCATTGCTAATGTATTTAATCAGATTTTTCCAGCCGTTCTTCGTCTTCTTGCGTGTTCTTAGCATCTTCTTCCGTAGTTCTTCATCCAAGGGGCGCGACCGCATCATTCTCTCCTTTGGATCAAGTTTCAGATCATTGGAAAAGGGTTTCCGAGAAGAATCTAGCTCTAAATTGCCCAAGAACAGGACTGAACGAGGTCTCGTTAGTTTTGCCATCACTTCCTGGAATTCAATGCTGCGCACCATTTCATCCATCTGAGAAGTTCAGAGGGGTTCCCTGAAGTGCTCGGATCAATCTCAAATCATCATCGCAGCTGAGTTGAAGGAATTGGATGGGTTTTTGCAATTGAGCAAAGCTGAGCTAGATTTGCTTCGCAGAGGCAGTTTTCCGGCGATGTGTTGAGCTTGCGGGTTCGAGGCTCATATCTTGTGTGACGCAAGACGAATTTGAGCTCAGAGAAGGGATAGATGCTAGTTTAGTTAGTTAATTTCATTGTTTGTAGCTGTAAATTTTATTTCTGCACTTGGTTTAATTTCTATCTTTGTATCAGATTAGCTAATTTCGTTTACTGAATTGTTCCACTTTAAATTGGGGTTCAATCTTCAAGTTTAATAGCTAGGGAATGTGTTTAGTGGATAATTGCTTTTAATTTCATTTGCTTGCAATTTTTCAGCTTGCGTATCAGTTTTGCACCTCTGTTTTTCATTCTGCATATCAGCCCCTTCATTCTGCGTATCAGCTCTGGGGGTTGCTGCGAATCAATTCTTTTATTTGCATCAAACCAGTTTAGTTTTATATTCTGAATTCACCTTTAAGTTTGTTTCATTTACATAGTTATTGAAGTCAATTGTTGCATTTAGTTTCAGCTCAGTTAGTGTAATTTAGTTTTTCATTTCTGCAAAAGTTAGCTGCCAATTCTGCGAGTTTCTAATTTTCAGACCAAAATCTTTATCAAGTGATGTCTATTTCTTGTGAATCTTATTTGAATCTTGGATTAAAGCGTTCTAGATCAGTTTTTCTGTCTGATTTCGTATCCAAATTGTGGCTGCATACTTGTCTTTTTGCTACTGCAATTCTGCCTCAGATTTCTGCAATTGCTATTTTAGCATTTCTCATTCCAATCAGTTAATTGATTAGCCTATTGTCTGAGTAGGATTTAGAGTAATCTGAATTTCTTTTCGAGCATTGGTTTAAACAATTGATCCTAGCTTGTGCGTATCAGTTAGGATTCTGCGTGCCAATTTCTGAACATTGCAGTTAGCTGCAATTCTGTGCATCTTATTTTAGTTGGATTTCTGAAGTTTTTGTCTATCCTTTCATTCAGCTTGTTCCTGAATTGACTAGATTGTTTCTGCACAGCAAATTCAGCCTGTTAAAGGGTAGTGACTTCACATTCAGTGACTTCCAAATTGTAGTTTCCTTGTCTGCATGCCAAGTTGCTGAATTTCTACATGTTCTATAAAGATTGAATTCCTGTATTGATTTGTATCGGAAGTAAACAGATCTTTTGGAGTTTGGGTTACGCTGGAAATCAGTTGTAATTGCCTTTGACTTGTTTCTGAATTTGAATTTCATTTTGGTACATAAGTTTTCTTTTTGCGTACCAAGTGTTGGTTGCATGCATTTTGTATCAAGTGGATGTTTCGGTTTGAATGTTGTAGATCCTGAAGCTCATTCTAATTTGTAGTGGCATTTTGCAATTGAAATCAGATTTGTTAGTTTCCAAAATTGCTTTAGTGCCTTGATTGAGTTTTCCATTGATTGAGTTAACCATTGTTACCGCTTGTTTAGTTCATTGGCTATTTTCCTTCTCTTTTCTTTGTGTTTTCATTTCCAAATTGCAACCCAAAACCCAGATTTAATTTGAAACTCGAAATTCACAAACGACCCATAAACCAAGTTAGAATCAGATAAACTCTCAACTAGTCCCCAGGAAAAATACGACCTGTGGCCTCTTTACTACGTTTTCATATTTTTGATTGCAAAAAGGGTTTCCAGCATATTTATAAATATCTAAATTTGGAGGACCCACATTCGTGACAGTCATTTTGGGTCTATCAAATTTTTGGCGCCGTTGCCGGGGAAGCAACTAGTTGATTTGTTTGATTTTTGCTTGTATACTTTTGGACATATCATTGAGTTCTATTTTCTGTTGTTTTATCTTTTGTATACGATTGCTGTCATTTTTTCTTTTTTGTTTTGTGACAGGGCTGCAAGATCAAAATGTGGTCACCAGAGTTCTGTAAAGAGATAAAAGATGCATTGGTGGAGTTGAAATGTTAGTGTAAGTTGTTGGAATACCAACAAAAACATAAAGCTCAGTCATCTACTTACCAGAGGCCGATTCAGCCAAAATTTCAGCAACCTCAACCCCAATTTCAGCCACCTCAGCCCTTTTCAGAATTTCAGCCTTTCCAGCAATTTCAACAGCCACCACAGCAAGATTTCCAACAGCCCTACTCAAATTTCCAACAAATTCAGAATGGGCAGCCCCAATTTTCTGTTTTTGAGCAACTAAATCAGTTTTATCAGCCTCAATTTCAGCATCTACAACAATTCCAGCCACCACAACAATTCCAACAATTTCAGCAAGAATATCAGCATTTTAACCAAAATTTCCAGCAGCCTTTTGCAAGTTTTCAGCATGGACATAATCAATTTCAACCTCAATTCCAGCCATATCAACAAGGGCAGCAAGATTGTCAATCGTTTCAAACATTTCCACCTCAAAACCAACTATTTTTCCAGCCCACACAGCCCATTAATCAGAATTTCCAGCAACAAAACCAGAATTTTCAACCCACTCATTTTGACTTTTTACCACCACAATTTCAACCTCAGATCCAAGAATTCCAGAATCATAATTTTCAGCCATCTCCACCAAGTTGTGAGCCAAGTTTTCAGCAGTTAAATCAGTCATTTCATCCATTTGAGCAGCCCCAACAGTTTCCATTTCAGAATGCACAGCCTTCTCCTAGACTTCAGCAGTCTTATGTTCCATTTCAAGACCAACAGGGGTTCCACACTAACCAAGGAGGCTTTGATGATCCTGATTGGGATGAGGCTCTACACCAAAGGATGATGGAGATGTGTCAACAAATCCTACAACAATAGCAAAATTTTCAACGACAACAGCAAAATTTTCAACAACAACAAGAGCAAATTTGTCAACAACAACAACAATGCCTTGCAAAATTGGTAGATCAATGGAATCAGATAAAAGCCCAAGAATCAGAACAATTATCTTCTCAAGCTGCTCTTAATTCTGAGGGCTACGGAGTTGAGTTTATATCAGTTCAAGGTGACCCTAGTGCATGGCCAAGTCCTTCTTCAAGTAATCTTGCAAATTTGATAGAAGAAGAAGAAGAAGTAATCATCAAATATAGGGCACCTACAGCATGCATCCCTCCGGAGATTCCTATTCAAAATCCATTTCCAAATTTTTCAGCTCAAGAAGAAGAAATTGAAGCTCCACAGGACCATTCTCATCTTTTATTTGGTGATGATAATGTTATTGATAGTCCTAATTTTTCTAATGTTGTTGTTGCAGATATTACAGGAGAAGCATAAATAGGAGATGATTCCATAGGTGTAGGGGATTGCACTAAGCCCCAGTGACCACCATAGTTGACTGGTACATTAGAAGATTTAAAGGATAAACCAGAAAGTGTAGGGACTTGCATGGTGGAAGCAAGCACCCAAGGATCACCTACGTTAGTTGAGTATCCACCAGAGTCTGAGGCTGAAGAGGAGCATGTACTTGACCAGGAGGAGGCCATGGATACATCTACTCTTGTAAAACCTCCAGGTATTCTCCAGCACGCTTAGGTAAGTATTTCTCCTCTTTGTCCAGAAAAATTCAGCGAGGTACCTAGTGCAGACTTTATTAATTCTGATGAATTTATTGATATACCTTGTGTAGAGATTGTTTGTGAAAATCCAATAGAGGTACCAAATATTGATTTCCTTGGTCATACTGCATTACTTGATACATCTCTTGTAAATATGGATTGTGAAATAATTTTAGAGGCACCTATAATTGATGTTGTTTGTTATGATAAATATCTTGATACATCTTTTGTGGATATGGATAGTGAAAAATTTTTAGAAGTGCCTGAAATTGATGTTATTTATTTTGATGAATCTCTTGCTATATCTTATGCTGAGGTTGAATGTGAAAAACTTATAGAGATATCTGAGATTGATTTTATTGGCTGTGACACATTGCTTGATACACCCTGGATGGAAAATAATTGTGAAATTTCTATTGATGTGCCAGAAATTAATTTCTTTATTTGTGATGAGTCTCTGGATGCAAATTTTGTAAGAAATGATTTTGAAAATTTCATTGAGGTACCAAAATTTGATTTAATTGGATATGATGCAGTTTTGGATACATTTCATGTAGAGACTGAATTTATATCATTTCTTTTTGACCCTGAACACTTGAGAGAGGTATTACATGGTTTTGCAGGGTCTAGAAGACTTCAGGAGTGGGTGCTCCAACTGAACAGACTTCAACCTCCTGGAAAGACTTCTGAAAGGCATCAAGAAGGAGGAGAAGATCTTACTTTAATTCGAAGCACTTCATTCCTTCAATGGATTTTGAACCTGAATCGCCTTAGGCCACCAGAGCAATTTTTTGTGAAGTTCAAGTGTGGGGGAGTCCTAGTTCTCTCATCCGCTCATACCCCTCCACTACCACGATGGAGGCTACTTCTGGATAGACTCCGTCCACCAGAATAAAAAGGGGAGATTGTTCTTTCTTGTATTTTCTTTTATTGCATGTTTCATGTTTTTATGCTTTTTAGAAGTAGAATTTTCTTTTAAATTGAGTCCTTATCAATAAATGCATGTTAGTTCTCTTAGAAGTTTGTTTCTTACATGAGTGGAAATAAATGTATCCCTCTAGGTTATCTCCATAGCATTTTAGAGTCTTTTGAAAATAAATTAAATTTGGTTGTTAAAACTTAGGGTTTGAGCTAATGGATGAAATCTTGGATGCTTGAGTACTACTTGGTTTTAGATTCTTAATTGATGACTTGAGATGAATTATTTTTACCTAGTGAGAATTAGCCTTATATTTGTGACACACATATATTATTGAACTCTAGAACTTGCTTAGGTTCTTTCAAAATCATATTTTAATGATTGGATCACATCTATAGAGACTAATCCATTTGTTTCCCTTTCCACATCAATTTTTAGCATTAATCATGTTCCTTCCATTTTTCTTTACTTATTCCTACTCTTATCCTCACTTTTCTTTGGACTTATTGTTTGAGATGTTTCTTAATGATATTTTGCCCGAGACGGACAAAGATTTAAGTGTGGGGGAGTGACTAGTATTTTGGAAAGATTTGGTATCAAAGAGGTAATTCATGTGAAAAAAAAATTGCAAAAGGTGCCAAGTGAGTGAATTTGAATTCCAAAAATGAGCAAGAGGATGGAAGCAAGTGGAGCATCTAGAGTCCTTATCATACTTTGAAGATCCAAGTGGCAATGAATGAAAAAAAAATCTGCAAGTCCAAGTTCAAGTGACACGCAAATGAAGCTTTATGTGCCAAAGTGAAGAAAAAAAAATTTTGAAGCTATTTTTGGTCAGCAATGTTTTTGGACCGCAGCTGAGCCTTGCTAGGGAAATCAAGTGCAATCTGCTACAATCTGAATCGCAGCTGAATATCATCTGAATTGCAGCTGAATAAATCAAGTTGTCAAAGTGAATCCGGTGAACAAAAGCTGAAAAGAAGATGGAAAAATCTGCACTGCTTTTAATCTGCCGAGATTGACTTGTAGCTGCTGAAACAATACAAACTACATTGCAAGGGCAGCTGTTCTGCAACCAAAATTAGAAGCCAGCAGCTGACTTGAAGGACAAATCTCTGCATTCGAGCTGAAGAAGAAAAAAATCTGCAAAGAATGAAATGGCACACAATAGCACAATTCATTGCAAAAGAAAAAAATTGCTATGGAGCTTGAATCGACCACTTTGCTAAGGAAGAATTGCAGCTGACTAATCTGATTCAATGCAGAAATCAGTGCCAAAATAGAGAATTTTTGTGCAGCTGGAACAAATCTGAGTTTAAGTGCAGAAATTTTCATACAAGCAGTTTAGTCACAAGTTTTGTATCAAGTCAAAACTGAATTCGATTTTTCTTTTTGCAATGCATTACTGAATTATTAACAGAAGTTTGCAGAATGTTTTCCCTGAAGTCAACTTCTTGGTGAGCAGATTTCAAGTAAAGGCAAATGGATGAGATCAAAGAAAAAAAAATGACAGTTATCAACTCACCTACTTAGCCATTTTCAAGTGGACAATTCAAATTCTCCACTATCATTTGATGCAAGTACTCTTTATGTTAATTGTTGGAGAAATCAGCAACTTGAAAAGCTACCACCGTGGATGCTGAACTTGAAACAAAAGGAATAAGAAAAAATTAAAGAAGAGTGTCAACTAGAGAAGGGAAAACAGTTTGGAGAAGGAAAAATCAAAGAAACCAAGTGGCTCACAATTAGAATTTCGGCACCATGGAGGAAATGTAGTTTCTCTTATCCAAATCAATTCTTTGCTCCATTTCAAGTCTGAATTTGCTAGAGAAAAAAATCAGAAAAGAAAATGAGAAGGAAGCAAAGTTGGCACACAAAAGGCAATTTGGCACATTAAACCAAGGAAGGGTTTTTCATCCAAATCAAAGGAAATTATTTAAATTTGACTTCACCACACTTTCTATAGCATTATGTGGACTGAAAGGAGGGCAAAATGCATCAAGAATATCCTTGAGCAACCAAGTCTTCCACTTTATTAATTTTTCCATTTTCTTGGCTTTTATTCCATTTCTCACCATTTTCATGTTTTCATTTGTTTTTATAGTTGTTGATCCCAATCATGAATAATGGTGGAGAGTAGATAATAAGCAAGCCTATGGTAGTGCAAGAAACATGTGTGTAAGAGTGAGCTCCACTTCCATCATCAACTTAGAACTTAAGGAGAGAGCCACCAAAATTTTCCTTGAAAGGCTAGTGAGTTGAATTCATCTCAATGACTCATGATGGATGAAAAGGCTAAGTTGTTGATTTAAGGACAAGATACTAATCCATAGAGCTTAGATTTGTGAGAATTGACAACCTTAAGTAATTTCTTTTCATTTGTTTCTAATTATGCTTAAGAAAATCTAAGGGATACTTATTTAGTAGTTTCGCGAGACGCTCAAGGTTAAGTGTGGGGGAGTTGATAAGTACCATTTTGTTGATTATTTTAATTGCTAAAATCCATGTTTGACCCATGTTTTACTTCGTTAATTATGATTTTACCCTAGGTTTTAAGATTTCCTCTTATTATGGACTTAATTGCAAATTTGCACATTTTTGGATTATTTGGCCACTAATTTTCTGATATATTTTTGTAGGCATGAAAGATTCATGGACCTAGGGCATACTGGGTCAAACTTGAGTCGGAAGTGACCCGGATCGAGTTATCAAGATTAGGATTAAATCTGGGCCATCCGATTCAAAAGCGGCTAGATCTGAGCCATCCGGGACCATCTGAAGCAATCCGAGCTAGGGTTAGGGTTGATCAAGCACTCTGATCAAGATCTGAACGTTTCATCCAAATCAGAGCTCAATCAACCGTTGGATCAAGCTTGGAGGGCTCTAGATCGTCCATTCAAAGATTAGGTTGATCTGGACCATCCGTTACACATCTAGAGGATCTGAGCTACCATGAGGTAGATCCTGACCCCAGATCATCATCATCAAAGTTTGGCTCAAATCAAAGCAAGATCAGCCATTGGATTTCCTCCGATCAATCTGGGTCGTCCATTGCTAATGTATTTAATCAGATTTTTCCAGCCTTTCTCCTCGTCGCGTCTCCGCCGTTCTTCGTCTTCTTCGCGTGTTCTTAGCATCTTCTTCCGTAGTTCTTCATCCAAGGGGCGCGACCGCATCATTCTCTCCTTTGGATCAAGTTTCAGATCATTGGAAAAGGGTTTCCGAGAAGAATCTAGCTCTAAATTGCCCAAGAACAGGACTGATCGAGGTCTCGTTAGTTTTGCCATCACTTCCTGGAATTCAATGTTGCGCACCATTTCATCCATCTGAGAAGTTTAGAGGGGTTCCCTGAAGTGCTCGGATCAATCTCAAATCATCATCGCAGCTGAGTTGAAGGAATTGGATGGGTTTTCGCAATTGAGCAGAGCTGAGCTAGATTTGCTTCGCAGAGGCAGTTTTCCGGCGATGTGTTGAGCTTGCGGGTTCGAGGCTCATATCTTGTGTGACGGCAAGACGAATTTGAGCTCAGAGAAGGGATAGATGCTAGTTTAGTTAGTTAATTTCATTGTTTGTAGCTGTAAATTTTATTTCTGCACTTGGTTTAATTTCTATCTTTGTATCAGATTAGCTAATTTCGTTTACTGAATTGTTCCACTTTAAATTGGGGTTCAATCTTCAAGTTTAATAGCTAGGGAATGTGTTTAGTGGATAATTGCTTTTAATTTCATTTGCTTGCAATTTTTCAACTTGCGTATCAGTTTTGCACCTCTGTTTTTCATTCTGCATATCAGCCCCTTCATTCTGCGTATCAGCTCTGGGGGTTGCTGTGAATCAATTCTTTTATTTGCATCAAACCAGTTTAGTTTTATATTCTGAATTCACCTTTAAGTTTGTTTCATTTACATAGTTATTGAAGTCAATTGTTGCATTTAGTTTCAGCTCAGTTAGTGTAATTTAGTTTTTCATTTCTGCAAAAGTTAGCTGCCAATTCTGCGAGTTTCTGATTTTCAGACCAAAATCTGTATCAAGTGATGTCTATTTCTTGTGAATCTTATTTGAATCTTGGATTGAAGCGTTCTAGATCAGTTTTTCTGTCTGATTTCGTATCCAAATTGTGGATGCATACCTGTCTGAGTAGGAGTTAGAGTAATCTGAATTTCTTTTCGAGCATTGGTTTAAACAATTGATCCTAGCTTGTGCGTATCAGTTAGGATTCTGCGTGCCAATTTCTGAACATTGCAGTTAGCTGCAATTCTGTGCATCTTATTTTAGTTGGATTTCTGAAGTTTTTGTCTATCCTTTCATTCAGCTTGTTCCTGAATTGACTAGATTGTTTCTGCACAGCAAATTCAGCCTGTTAAAGGGTAGTGACTTCACATTCAGTGACTTCCAAATTGTAGTTTCCTTATCTGCATGCCAAGTTGCTGAATTTCTGCATTTCTATAAAGATTGAATTCCTGCATTGATTTGTATCGGAAGTAAACAGATCTTTTGGAGTTTGGGTTACGCTGGAAATCAGTTTTAATTGCCTTTGACTTGTTTCTGAATTTGAATTTCATTTTGGTACATAAGTTTTCTTTTTGCGTACCAAGTGTTGGTTGCATGCATTTTGTATCAAGTGGATGTTTCGGTTTGAATGTTGTAGATCCTGAAGCTCATTCTAATTTACAGTGGCATTTTGCAATTGAAATCAGATTTGTTAGTTTCCAAAATTGCTTTAGTGCCTTGATTGAGTTTTCCATTGATTGAGTTAACCATTGTTATCGCTTGTTTAGTTCATTGGCTATTTTCCTTCTCTTTTCTTTGTGTTTTCATTTCTAAATTGCAACCCAAAACCCAGATTTAATTTGAAACCCGAAATTCACAAACGACCCATAAACCAAGTTAGAATCAGACAAACTCTCAACTAGTCCCCAGGAAAAATACGACCTGTGGCCCCTTTACTACGTTTTCATATTTTTGATTGCAAAAAGGGTTTCCAGCATATTTATAAATATCTAAATTTGGAGGACCCACATTCGTGACAGTCATTTTGGGTCTATCACTCATTCAACCGTTTAGTCAGGCTTGGATGTGTCCAAGAACAAAAACTAAGAATTGACCTCTGACACCAACTATATTATTCATAAACTAATTCCATGGTTTGAACATGTTGAGGTTCAAGCCGGGCATGGATGTGTCCATCAACCCAAACGAGAAACAAAACTCCGATTCTAACCATATTAATGGAAGGTGTTGGCCTTAATATTTTGTAAAGGGTTTTGGGTCTCATCCTTTCTTTTCTAAGCACATTCATGACATATAATTATGTCATGACTAACGATTTCCTTAATAAAGTATGTATGTGACTTAATTTATCAAGTCTCATTAATTGAATTAGGAACCGGATTTCCTAATTCTAATTTCATACTTTATTCAAGGAATTATTTTGGAAAACAATTTCCTAAATTGTCATAATCAATTTCGGAAAAAATATGTTTAAGACTTTTGATTTCTCTAAATCAAATCTTATTAAATTAAGAGACAGATTCCCTTAATTCAACCACATATTATTTTCATGAAAATCTCTTTTAAGAAAACTCTATAAGAAACCATTTCCCTAATTAATTTTGGAGACAACAATATGTAAGAGCATCACCTCTTAAATCAAATTTCCAAGATTTGATCACATATTTTATTCATGGATTAATTAATTACAACAAATTGTTTTCTAAGGGTGGCTCCCCGAGGCTCAGATACCCAAAGAAAAGAAATTTGCCGTAAATCCAATTTGATCCGCTCCCCGAGGCGTAACCAAATTAAACATGACAATTTTTATTCAAAATGGGAAATTAAATTACAACAACTAACTTTAAATTGGACAGCTCCCCGAGGCTCAATCCAAAATAAAGAATTTTGTTAATAATTTATAACCAATTCGAATTTAATTGTCAATTAATGATCCATAAATTTTTCTAGATTTTCTTGAAAGAAAGTGCCCAAAATTGCGAGATTTCATAATAGGTTTTCAGAATAATTGTAAGTTTCTGGTACAAAGAAAACTTACATATTTCCAAAATAGGAAAATTTTCAAAATTGGAAAGTTTCCAAAAATGGGAAGTTTTCATAATTATCATAAAATTTCTGAAACTAGGATATTTCCAAAAGTTTGCGAAATTTCATGAGGATTTCCAAACTTTGAAATTCCTAATCTAAAATTTATCATAATTGGAAAGTTTCCATAATTGGAAAATTTTCCAAAATTGAGATCATGACAAAGTTTTCCGCAAAACAATTATATGATTATGTCGAACACTAACCGGCTCTAATACCACTGTTGGGACCGGGTGCATGTTGACAAGGATACGGGTTCGTAATTTTAAAATTAATTACGTGCAGCGGAAGAATTAGCATAAATAATTTCTCAAATTATTTTAACCATGTATCTAGCATGCAACCTTATGATGTGTGGACATGATCATAAATTAAAATTTTGCAGAAAATAAACTAATTTACTCAATACCTCGCGTAACTCGAAGTAAGGGATGAGATCCAACCGTAGCGTCCCTTGGAAGCTCCGCCTCTATTCGCGTCCACACCGAGTTCTCTTCGGGATGACTTCGCAAAGCCACGAGTTTTGTGCCGACAAGAACTACTAGATTCTCCAAAGGCACAACTAGAATATCAAGAGAGAGAGATGGAAACTAACCACCAAGTAACGGAATCAAGATTCCGGGGGAAGGAAGGAGTTGCGACCCGCTTCTTCTTCTTCTTTGGCACCTTCTTGGTGGAGGAGGCTCACGGCAACCCTAGGCGGTGCGCCGGCCCTAGGGGAGGAGAGAGGGCGCCGGCCCTAGAGAGAGAGAGAGGGCGCCGGCCCTAGAGAGAGAGAGAGAGAGCTTGCTACTTTATCTCTTAATTAGTTGGAATTCAAGCCTTGCCTTGGATCCTTTATATAGTAGCCTCTCCATCGCCAAGTCTCCCTTTTAACGGAATAAATTTTCATAAGAAATTTATCCTATAAATTTTCTTATGAATTATTCCGTTATTCCAAGTTTTATTATAACTAACTTTATAATAAAACAAATACATCTCCCCTTTTATTATGGAATAAAATTTATTACAAATTTTTCTTATCATGGAAAAATCAATTCACAATTGATTTTATAAAATCAAATAAACCAATCAATGGTTCATTTTAATTTCTATAAAAAAATAAATTTATTATATAAATTTTTCATATCATGAAAAAAATCAATTCATAATTGATTTTATAAAATAAAATAAACCAATCCATGGTCCATTTTAATTTCCATAAAAAGAATAAATTTATTATATAAATTTTTCTTATCATGGAAAAATCAATTCATAATTGATTTTATAAAATAAACCAATCCAAGGTTTATTTTAATTTCCATGAAAATAAATCTCTTTACATAAATTTCTTTATATAAATTTCTTTATATAAATTTATTTATCCATATTTTTATAAAACAAATCACACTTGATTTATTTTATAATTTAAACCAAATAAATTGGTTTCCCTCCATGTGGTGGCCGGCCAAACCAAAGAGGGTGGGCACCCTCTTTGGCCGGCCACACCAAGCCAAACCCTTTACGAATTAAACTCTTTTAATTCGTCCAATAAGCCTTCAAAAGACTTAGCCATTTTAAGCTTTCGATACGCCTCTGATAAATTTAGATTCATCTTTTTTCTCTTGATTGGAAAATCTAATTTTCAACTCGTTTTAAATCCCTCGGATTACTCGTAGTGTGTGTGACTAAATAGGCTTGCGATTTATGTTGGCCGTCTATAATCAACCAATTATAGAACGATCATGAGTGGCACCTAGTAGTACATCATGACCCCCAATTAATCGAAAGATCAACGGTTGACCTCAGAAATAATTTTGAAACCCTTCAGCAGCTTTAATGAATCGTGCCTCATTCCCTTCACCATCTTATACCCACTTGGTTCAGGACATGGTCTATGTGTGTCAGTCCCCACTAGGCTGACTACGTCACACCTAGCCCAAGTAATGTTCTCTCGTCCTTTGGATTTCTAATTACTCTCATGTATTTAAGAGACTCATACTCTAAACATGTCATGCTCTGGCAGAGGCTTTGAGTAACAATCCGATGATAGGCCTTGGGTATACATCTCCTCGCAAGGAGTGGTGAATCCTTTGTAGGTTGTTCAAACATCTTCGGGCACTTCGGCTTATACCCAACCATCCTGGGTCCACACCTCCTTGGAGATGCTTGCTTAGGATGTTAAAGTATAAGTCTTCATGACCAAGATGACTTGAACACCGCAAGTCAAAGGAACATCGCACTTAAGCTGCGGTAAGAACTTCACTGACATGTCTATATATAGACTACCATGTGAAGTTTTACAGCTAGTCACTCTAATGAACTAGTTCCCTTAACTAGCATTCATGTTTATCTCCGGACATCCCAATGTCACCAGCCAGTGAGAATCAGCTGATTTATAGAATAACCCATGCTAGTCTCAACAGAATTGATAGTGTCCGTATTTATCAATTCATCGACTAGGGACAATTTCAATACTTCACAATTGCACTTGTAGAGATAATCACTAGTTGTGAATTCATCACAAATTCTCTCATGCTGTGAATTGTATTGCGGACATTCAGTAAATGAGTTTAAGATCCCAATCAAATAAACAAATATGTATACTCAAATAGTGAATTTTCATTTATTAAAATAAATGTTTACAATCATAAGGTGATTGCTTTAGGACACTTCTCTCATATTACTAACAAATAAGACCAATCCTTAGACGCCAAAGGTATGTTTGGTTCATCTCGGAAGGAACCTTTCTCCTACTTTGGTTAGATGATGAGCTATTAGTTACTATTTGCATCATGGAAGACTTTGGTTCTAATGTGTACCAATTGCCTATCAATGTACCTGAATAGATAATCTTTCTATTCCACTTTTCATAAAAAGCAATATAATATCATTTATTTCAGAAACTGAACTAGAGTTCTTTCTAAATATTAGGTATATAAAAGCAATCTTAAAACCAAAACTTTATCTTCTAAAGATAAATAAATAACTCCCACTGCAATAGTAGCCACCTCCGTAGCATTTCCCATGTAGACGGTTTTTTTTAGCTAGTCGTGGGGCTTCCTGGAACCCCTGCAAAGAATTGTAGACATGTTTAGTGGCATCCGTATCTACCCACCAAGTACCGGTAGATAACACCGCTAAACATGTTACAACGACAAAAGAAAAGATATACCTTTCTCTTGACAACGAGGGCAGTTCGCCTTCTAATGTCCAATGAAGTACTTGCCTTTCCGCTTCTTCACGCTAGTCCTTGGTCCCTACTATTCTGCTGCCTTCTTGAACCCACCTTGTTTCTTCTTCTTTCTGCCTTTCGGCACAGAAGAAGAAACCCTTTGAGTCACTAAGGCCTGTGAGTTCTGACAAAAGAACCCTTCTGCCGCCTAGAGTTCTCCCAGGAGTTCCCCAACGTTTACTCATGCTTATTCATGTTATAGTTGAGCCGGAACTGCTCAAAACTCTTAGGCAGAGATTGGAGTATTATATCGACCTAGGATTGTCCGTCGATAGATCCTCCAAGAAACTCAATCTCATTGAGGTAGGCTATCATCTTTAGGACATGATCCCTCACGGGTGTCCCTTCGACCATAGTGGTCGTCATCAGATTCTTCATCGCCAGTTGCCTAGCGGCATGACTCTGGTGCCCGAAGAGCTCTTGAAGGTTCAGCATCATATCACAAGCAGTGGGCATGGCCTGATGCTAATGTTGCAATACATTCGACATAGATGCCAGAATGTAACACCGCGCCATCTCATCTGCATTAACCCATTTCTTGTAATGCTCCTTCTGCCCTTCACCAGAGTTGTCGCTAGGCTTATTAGGACATTTTTCGGTGAGTACAAATTTGTACTCTTCACCCGTAAGGACAATGTCAAGGTTTCTCTTCCAGTCAATATAGTTGGGTCTAGTAAGTTTATTCTCCTTAAGTATTGTAGCTAGTGGGTTAAAAGTCATTTTGAAAATCCTGAGAATCACAACACACACTACTTTAGAAATCGAAAATAAATTGATTCCTCACAACAATAAATTTTCAAAATCAACCAACACCTCTAAACACCGAGAAATTCGCATGCCACGATGGTGTGGACGTATACGAATTTTCACATTCGTAAGAGGAGGTTTTACCCATTAATCTTACTATCTTGTCAACCTAACTTTTTGACAAGTAAGATTAATAGTTGGTCCACTTTGGCTCTGCAAAATAATAGCAGTGACTCCGATGGGGAGGATACTATTATTCGCATCTAAGTGTTCACCATTACACGACATTAAGAAAATTATCTCTGATTATGTGCCTTCCGATGGGGAAGTACACACGCTCTTTAACAATTTTCTATAGTCTTTTCCGACCCAGTGATCCGCAGAACAAATCCATCCGATGGGGAGGAAGGCACTCAGAGCCGACACGTAGACTTGTTCGCATCACTTATCAGATTGTAATGGAAGCCATGGGACCCTTAGCGTCCCTCCCTCACTTAGTAATTTATTACGAGGAATTTTAACTAGCACATTCATACAATAAGCACATAACCAACATATGAAAAATAGAAAATCCTAGATTTTCCAACTTCCATGGCCTTGGTCTCTAATGCGCCTCCAGTCGTGTCGTCACCTCGTCAACCCCGAGGATTTATTAATTACAATAATTGCAAAACCATTCACACAATCATTATTTGGCCATGATAAGTTGGAATCTGGTGCCTGCAACACAAAGTTAGCCTATGCACATCCACATATCATCCAGCTAAATAAAATATATGAAAATGCAAAAAATTAACCAATCCTCAAACACACAAAGCCGGAAACCTCAGCTCTGATACCAATTGTTGGGTATGGCTTGGTGAGTTTCCTAAGCGGATACCTGGTCGATCCGAGAGACCTCTCTATGCCTATGGATTAAAAAATTTAATCTGAATAGAGAGTCATTTCCCATCGACCGTCTCGTGCCGTATCGAACGATTCAAATTGCAACTTAGTCAATTACCAAAATTGGCCTTGCAATTTGCTCGACCTTTCGATCGCGAAAACGGTGACGAGTTGATGGCCGACTTTTGTGTTTATGGTCGGGGTCCAGTTAAATAATTATTGACTATGATTCACAATCAAAATAATTAAATAATAAACATGAAATGACGAGGCAATTGAATAAGGTACAAATAAGAATGTAATGAAAGGAGCCAAGGAAGAATATACCTTCCGTTGCCTTACCATCTTCTACCGTATGACCCTCCCCTCTTGGACGTCGTGTGGGCGACGATCTCCCAAGAATCGTGGTCACCAAGTTGATCCCTTCTCCTTGCGCCAATCAATCCCTTACCAAAGGGATGCCGCCGGCCGCTCCTAAGAGATAATCCAAACACAAAACCTTACTATTTCTCTTTTCTCCACCGCCGGCACCCGAGCTTCTTCTCCACATGGAATTCTGCAAATTGCACACAACTTCTCCGCAGAACAAGTTGAGTGACTTGTCTTCTACAAGCTGCGTCCGCAACTTCTCGACTGTTGCAACTTTTCTCCCTTTAGCAAAGAGACGTGAGCCACTTTGCAACCTTGGAGTTGCAACTTTGCTCTCGGAAAAAATTGCACCATCTTCCACTGCTCCAAAAGGTAATTTATAAGAAATTGCCGTGAGGGAACTTAACTGCATGCAAATGCAATTAATCGGAGATTGGAGCAGTTTTAATTGCTTGCATGCAATTAATCACTCATGGAGAAGAAACGCATGCATTTTTAATTGGGCAATTAAAATCCTTGCATGCGCTTGGAGCAATTTAATTGCTTGAGCAATTAAAACCCTTGCATGCGATTTCAATTGGGCAATTAAAATCCTTGCATGCAATTCTAATTGTTGTTCCGTAAGCAATTGAAACTCTTGGAGTAGTTTAATTGCGTGAAGAAGGAACAACACTTGCTGTTCGACACCGCACGGAGAGAGTAAAGGAGAGGAGAAATTTAAGATTTTCTTGTGTTTCATTGGATCAATTATTCAACTTGGTTTCATATTATTATGGGATATATATAGGGCTACGATAGGGACTATGTGGAAGAGTTGAATCTTGGCCTGCTAATGGACCCGGTCCATTAATGAGGATCCATTCCACTAAAGGGCTCTCATTGAATTACCTCACCAACCCCATATTTATATATGGGCTCCACTTATTACAAGTCGTCCATCCCCCCGTGTTTAAAATTTCGAATGCCCGTTAATTAATTAAATTACTGACAATTTAAATTAATTAACTTCTGGATCCTTGACTAGTACCACTCGACCTTATCATCATGCCGGATCAAATCCACCTGCAGGGTTTAGCACGATGAACCTTTCGAGCTCATCAAGGGGGCATCATCAACCCGACTCACCAGGACATGGATTCCGTCAATAATCAACGGCACATCATATTATTAATATTATCTCCCAACTTACCGAGCCTATTGATCTAACAGAATATATCTCGCCCATTGGTAAATTAAAGAAATAATAGTTAATAATATATGTCCGTTATTATATCGGGATTAAGGGATCGTACTCCATAATAAAGTCTGAGGTCCTATCCAATTATCGAGTCAGTACAAATTGGATAACCTCGTATTTTGGTCCTGCTCAATGTACTCAAAGCACACTAGTGTAATCCTATGGTCAAGACAACCACACCTAATTACACTACAACCATTCCGATGGGTTGTCCAATTTCATCTCGGTTGTGGGCCTCTATTTATACTAAGCAAGGAACTGATAACATGATCTTCCGTGTGACACCACACACCATGTTATCTACAATGCAAAGTAATTGGACTTCATGCATGTACTAATATAAACAGGCATCTAGTGTGGTTGTGATTCTCTTTTCAAAATAAAGATGTTCATATATATATAAGAAGCATGTCTTTCAGTATACACATCTAACACATTGGATGTGCACAGTGCCTCTTGTAAAGGATCATTTGAGTAACGGATTGAGCAAAGCACTCAGCACTGATAGTTGTAGCAGATGGTGGTCTGGTTCAAAAGTTGAAGCAAGGATTAGTGGTTGGAATGCATGGCATGGATACTTAGCAGTGGAGAGGACTCATGGATGGCGGCATGGATACTTAGCAGCTCGTTTTGGCATTGGAAGCTTGCCAGCATTTTGAACGCTGGCTGGGGCACGGTGCAAAGAACTCAGTTTTGGTTTCTTGAAGTATACATTGAAGGAACACTGTTGTATGCATGAGAGTATTTTGTGGGATAGTACTTGCGAGGGTGTGCATGTATTTCTCCATGGATATCTACTCGGATCTGATACTTCGTCAGAAACGAACGGATATCTTTTGGGCGTACATCAGGTTGTACCATTTACTTGATGATATATATTTACCTTTTATCAAAAAAAAAAAATAATCAAAGCAATAGAACAAGAAAACAAAAGGAGCTAGGGAGAGGTATATCTCGCCTTTTACCTCGCAATCTTCTACCTTATGACTCTCCCCTCCTGAACGTCGTGTGGGCAACGAGCTACCAAGACGCGGAGTCACCAAGGCTTGCCAAGATCACCTTCTTTAATCCTCTTCCTCCTTGCCAACAAAACCCCTATCTAGGGTTTTCGGCCAGGCAAGAGGCAGCTCCGAGAGGAAAGCTAGGAAGATGAAGAAGGGGAAGAAGAAACCGAGAGAACACCTTCTGTAGGGTTTTTCGGGCCGCAAAAACCGCTTTTTCGCGTCGCGGAAACCCAGAAAGCCCCAATAGAAAGGATCCGAGTGAAGAAAACCATTTCAAAAATTTACGAGTGCTCGTTTACATGCTTCAAAACCGATCTACAACCTAGATCTATTAGAGAATAGAAAAACTACCTTCGATGCGTGCCCCGCAATTCCCGCTCGCTCCTCGGTTGGTGTCGGATCTCAAGGACGCAAAGTAGCAACCCTCTAGAAGTATCCACACAAGCAAGAGAGTGGAGAGGAGAGCCCAAAAAGTGTGCTAGCACTCCTTGGGGTCTCGGCAAGATAAGAGGAGAGGGAGAGCAAAACTCAACAAAAAACAAGTTGGGAGAAGAATAATCACACACACACAAAAGAATCTTTTTGTATGTTTAAGTGGCAGGCCACTTAATAGCCATTATTGGTCATTAAGTGGCCGGCCACCATCTTAGGTAACCCCTTATTTGAATTCAAAATTCAAATGGAGAGGTTACTTAGCCTTGATGATGATGCCAAGTCATCACTTGGTCAAGTCAAGGTGATGTGGCTTGAGTCAAGTCAAACTTGCCTCTTATGGACTTTCCATATTTAGCCAAAGTCAAACTTTGACTTCATTATTCTCCCATGATTAGATTCATCCAACACTTGGATCAAACTCGAGTCCAACTCAAGTTGTCTAATTTGAGTCAAGTCAAACTTGCCTTTTATGGACTTTTCATATTTAGCCAAAGTCAAACTTTGACTTCATTATTCTCCCATGATTAGATTCATCCAACACTTGGATCAAACTCGAGTCCAACTCAAGTTGTCTAATTTGAGTCAAGTCAAACTTGCCTTTTATGGACTTTCCATATTTAGCCAAAGTCAAACTTTGACTTCATTACTCTCGGTCCATCATATGGACTTATTCTCCATCTATTGCTCTATGTGTGTGACCCTATAGGTTCTTGTAACGTTGGCAATGCCCTTAAACCTATTTAAGGACATAAGCAATGAGAGGTATCTAGCAACACATCATTGCTACCCAAGTTACAAGAATGTCGAGATCCAACATCACCATTGTGACTAATAATTGTGACCATCACAATATGTGACAACGTCCTTCTATCCTCGATATCTAGATTGATCTTTCATGAGGCATAGACCGTGTCATCCTCAAATCAATCTATATGTCTTGATCTCCAAGTAGACTCACTATAATCAAATAAGCTCAATATCTAATATTGCCTTATTTGGGCATGGCCATGCACTTAGTGGTCTTACTCTATCAAGAACGAAGATATCACTCCCGTCATATAGGAGGGATAGATCCATCTACGTTACTCACATCCCTCCGCATAATTTGTTACAAACCCAGTAATCGCCTTTATAGTCCACCCAGTTACGGGTGACGTTTGACGAAGCCAAAGTACGTAACTCCTTATGTAGGGAACTATGGTAACTTCAGGTCTAGGACTATAGTCATACTAATAGTCACATGAGAAAGTATATGACACTCATATAACGATCCATGATACTTTCTCATGGCGGGCCATTCAGTATACATTCTCTAATGTATACCCATGTGTCAACTTGATATCTCATATCCATGACTTGTGAGATCAAGTCATCATGTTGACCTACATGCTAGTCTCTATGCATTAACATTATCCTTGAATGTTAATACTTGACTAGGAATAATTAAGAGTAGTGTTCTCTATATCATCTCACTATCGATTCAACTAATCGATTGATATAGATAAGAACCTTCTACTCAAGGACGTTATTATACTAAGTTATTTTCCACCAATACACATAAGCACAATAACCATAAGAAATGCCTTTATATATAAGAAATATATATACAAGAATATGATACAATGAGTCCAAAAAATAATCATCATATGATTGGCTCTAGGGCTCTCACTAACAATCTCCCACTAGCACTAGTGCCAATCGCTGTAGTATCTAATACCCAATGACCTAGTGTGACCATCATGCTTCATCTGTGCCAAAGCCTTGGTCAAGGGATCTGCGACGTTAGCCTCTGTGGGTACTCTGCAAATCTTCACATCTCCTCGATCGATGATCTCTCGAATGAGATGGAATCGCCGTAGTATGTGTTTGGTCCGCTGGTGTGAGCGAGGTTCCTTAGCCTGCGCAATAGCTCCATTGTTGTCACAATAGAGCTCTACGGGATCAGATATGCTAGGAACCACCCCAAGCTCAGTGATGAACTTGCGGATCCAAACTGCCTCCTTTGCTGTCTCTGATGCAGCAATATACTCAGCTTCTGTTGTAGAATCTGCAACTGTGTCCTGCTTCGAACTCTTCCAGCTCACAGCTCCGCCATTCAAGCAAAACACGAACCCTGACTGCGATCTGTAATCATCCTGGTCGGTTTGGAAGCTGGCATCAGTGTAACCCTTTACAACTAGATGCTCATCGCCTCCAAATATCAAAAAATATTCCTTAGTCCTTCTCAAGTATGACCGCTATCCAGTGACGTTCACCTGGATCTGACTGGTACCTGCTCGTCATGCTCAAAGCATACGAGACATCAGGACGAGTACATAACATGGCGTACATGATGGATCCTATGGCAGAAGCATAAGGGATCTTATCCATGCGGTCTCTCTCCTCTCTAGAAGAGGGACTCTGAGTCTTCGAAAGACTCACACCATGTGACATTGGCAGAATTCCTCTCTTGGAATTCTGCATGGTAAAACGGTGTAATACCGTATCGATGTATGTACTCTGACTTAGGCCAAGCAATCTCTTAGATCTATCTCTATAGATCTTAATGCCTAGAATGCAGGCTGCTTCACCTAAGTCCTTCATTGCGAAACAAGTCCCCAACCAAGTCTTCACAGACTGTAGCGAAGGGATGTTGTTCCCAATGAGTAGTATGTCATCCACATACAAGACTAGGAAGACTACTGTGCTCCCACTAACCATCTTGTAGACACAAGGTTCATCTTCGTTCTTGATGAAACCAAACTGTTTGATCGCATCATCGAATCGAAGATTCCAGCTCCGAGAAGCTTGCTTTAGACCATAAATGGCCCTATGCAGCTTGCATACTCTGCCAGTATGCTGTGGATCTACAAAACCCTCAGGCTGTGTCATGTACACATCCTCGAGGAGGTTTCCATTCAGAAACGCTGTCTTGACATCCATCTGCCAGATCTCATAATCGTGGTAGGCTGCAATAGCAAGCATGATCCGAATGGACTTAAACATCGCTACTGGAGAAAAAGTTTCATCATAGTCAATACCATGAATTTGCTTGAAACCTTTAGCTACCAGTCTACCCTTATAGGTATGAGTAAGTCCATCCATGTTAGGCTTTCTCTTAAAGACCCACTTACACCCAATGGGTTTGACCCCTTCAGGTGGATCAACCAAGGTCCAAACTTGGTTAGTGTACATGGATTCCATTTCGGATCTCATGGCTTCCAGCCATGACTCAGAATCTGGGCTCATCACAGCTTCCTGATAGGTGGTAGGCTCATTCTCAATGATCATAACGTCATCATGGTCAGGCAAGAGAAATGAATATCTCTCAGGCTGACGACGTACCCTATCAGACCTGCGAAGAGGTAGGTCTACCTGAACAGGTTGTTGTTCCACAACTTCTTGTGTAACAATCTCATCCACAACTTCTTGTGGTTCCTGTTCAGTATCCATCAAGGGCTCAGTGCTATGGTCGTTGTCTTGAACTTCTTCAAGATCAAACGAACTCCCACTAGTCTTTCTAGAAACAAAGTCCCTTTCTAGAAAGACCCCAGTCTTAGCAACAAACACTTTGTGCTGACTGGGAATGTAGAAGTAATATCCCTTAGTTTCCTTGGGATATCCCACGAAATAGCACTTATCGGACTTGGGTCCCAGTTTGTCTGAGACTTGACGTCTAACGTAAGCCTCACAACCCCAAACCCTCATGAAAGACATCTTGGGACTCCTCCCAGTCCATATCGTATATGGTGTCTTCATGACCGCCTTTGATGGAACACGGTTAAGTGTGAACGCTGCCGTGTCTAGAGCATATCCCCAAAAGGATATAGGAAGATCTGCGTGACTCATCATAGATCGTACCATATCTAATAAGGTACGATTCCTCCTTTCGGATACACCATTCCACTGTGGTGTCCCAGGAGGAGTGAGTTGAGATAGAATCCCACACTCAGCTAAATAGTCACGAAACTCATGGCTCAAGTATTCTCCACCTCGATCTGATCGAAGTATTTTAATACTCTTGCCGAGTTGGTTTTGTACTTCATTTCTGAATTCTTTGAACTTTTCAAAGGACTCGGACTTATGTGTCATCAAGTACACATAACCATATCTACTGAAATCATCAGTAAATGTGATGAAGTATCTATAACCACCTCGAGCAGCAACATTGAAAGGGCCACATACATCAGAATGTATGAGTCCTAACAAATCTGTTGCCTCTCGCTATGTCCACTAAAGGGAGTCTTAGTCATCTTGCCTAGAAGGCATGACTCGCATGTCTCATATGATTCAAAATCAAATGAATCCAGCAATCCATCCTTATGGAGCTGGGACAAGCGACTCTCATTTATGTGGCCTAAGCGACAGTGCCAGAGATAGGTTGGGTTCAACTCATTTGATCTCAACCTCTTGGTACTTACATTATAGATAGGGCGTTCTAAGTCTAGAATGTAGAGTCCGTTGATAAGATCTGCACTACAATAGAACATTTCATTTAAATAGACTGAACAACATTTGTTCTTAATTATAAATGAGAAGCCTTTCTTGTCTAGACAAGAAACAGAAATTATGTTCTTAGTAAGTGCAGGTACATAACAACAATCATCTAGTTCCAGTACAAGCCCAGAGGGCAGAGATAGAAAATAAGTTCCTACAGCAACAGCAGCAACTCGTGCTCCATTGCCTACTCGTAGGTCCACCCTCGCCCTTTGCCAATGCCCTGCTATTTCTCAAGCCCCNAAAACCCTCAGGCTGTGTCATGTACACATCCTCGAGGAGGTTTCCATTCAGAAACGCTGTCTTGACATCCATCTGCCAGATCTCATAATCGTGGTAGGCTGCAATAGCAAGCATGATCCGAATGGACTTAAACATCGCTACTGGAGAAAAAGTTTCATCATAGTCAATACCATGAATTTGCTTGAAACCTTTAGCTACCAGTCTACCCTTATAGGTTTGAGTAAGTCCATCCATGTTAGGCTTTCTCTTAAAGACCCACTTACACCCAATGGGTTTGACCCCTTCAGGTGGATCAACCAAGGTCCAAACTTGGTTAGTGTACATAAATTCCATTTCGGATCTCATGGCTTCCAACCATGACTCAGAATCTGGGCACATCACAGCTTCCTGATAGGTGGTAGGCTCATTCTCAATGATCATAACGTCATCATGGTCAGGCAAGAGAAATGAATATCTCTCAGGCTGACGACGTACCCTATCAGACCTGCGAAGAGGTAGGTCTACCTGAACAGGTTGTTGTTCCACAACTTCTTGTGTAACAATCTCATCCACAACTTCTTGTGGTTCATGTTCAGTATCCATCAAGGGCTCAGTGCTATGGTCGTTGTCTTGAACTTCTTCAAGATCAAACGAACTCCCACTAGTCTTTCTAGAAACAAAGTCCCTTTCTAGAAAGACCCCAGTCTTAGCAACAAACAATTTGTGTTGACTGGGAATGTAGAAGTAATATCCCTTAGTTTCCTTGGGATATCCCACGAAATAGCACTTATCGGACTTGGGTCCCAGTTTGTCTGAGACTTGACGTCTAACGTAAGCCTCACAACCCCAAACCCTCATGAAAGACATCTTGGGACTCCTCCCAGTCCATATCGTATATGGTGTCTTCATGACCGCCTTTGATGGAACACGGTTAAGTGTGAACGCTGCCGTGTCTAGAGCATATCCCCAAAAGGATATAGGAAGATCTGCGTGACTCATCATAGATCGTACCATATCTAATAAGGTACGATTCCTCCTTTCGAATACACCATTCCACTGTGGTGTCCCAGGAGGAGTGAGTTGAGATAGAATCCCACACTCAGCTAAATAGTCACGAAACTCATGGCTCAAGTATTCTCCACCTCGATCTGATCGAAGTATTTTAATACTCTTGCCGAGTTAGTTTTGTACTTCATTTCTGAATTCTTTGAACTTTTCAAAGGACTCGGACTTATGTGTCATCAAGTACACATAACCATATCTACTGAAATCATCAGTAAATGTGATGAAGTATCTATAACCACCTCGAGCAGCAACATTGAAAGGGCCACATACATCAGAATGTATGAGTCCTAACAAATCTGTCGCTCTTTCGCTATGTCCACTAAAGGGAGTCTTAGTCATCTTGCCTAGAAGGCATGACTCGCATGTCTCATATGATTCAAAATCAAATGAATCCAGCAATCCATCCTTATGGAGCTGGGACAAGCGACTCTCATTTATGTGGCCTAAGCGACAGTGCCAGAGATAGGTTGGGTTCAACTCATTTGATCTCAACCTCTTGGTACTTACATTATAGATAGGGTGTTCTAAGTCTAGAATGTAGAGTCCGTTGGTAAGATCTGCACTACAATAGAACATTTCATTTAAATAGACTGAACAACATTTGTTCTTAATTATAAATGAGAAGCCTTTCTTGTCTAGACAAGAAACAGAAATTATGTTCTTAGTAAGTGCAGGTACATAACAACAATCATCTAGTTCCAGTACAAGCCCAGAGGGCAGAGATAGAAAATAAGTTCCTACTGCAACAGCAGCAACTCGTGCTCCATTGCCTACTCGTAGGTCCACCTTGCCCTTTGCCAATGCCCTGCTATTTCTCAGCCCCTGAAGTAGAAGGCTCGCTTCTCTTCTTCTTAAGATCCTCCAGGTAGATCTTGCAGTTTCTTTTCCAATGCCCTTTCTCACCGCAATGGAAACAGGTGGCATCCTTCTGCACCCTACCCTTGGTTTAAGTGCTGCAGAGCTGGCTTTGCCCTTGGTTTTGGTCTTACCCTTACCTTTGGGCTTCCACTTACCCTTGCCTTTGCCCTTTTATACCATCAGGACGGTACTAGGCTTGGTGAGATTAGACTCAGCAGTTCTTAACATGTTGAGTATCTCGGGAAGTGGTTTGTCTAATTCGTTCATGTTGTAATTCATGACGAATTGACGGTAACCTGGCGGCAACGATTGCAGAATCAGGTCGGTAGCCAGCTCTTGGCCCAAGGGAAACCCTAGTCTATCGAGGTTCTCGACGTACCCAATCATCTGGAGTACGTGAGTTCCTACTGGGGTTCCCTCTTTCATCTTGCATGAAAAGAGGGTCTGAGTCACTTCGAACCGCTCATGCCTTGTCTGCCCTTGATATAATTGCTTGAGGTGGCCAATCATATCGTAAGCATTCATGTTCTCGTGTTGCTTCTGAAGCTCAGAGGACATGCAGCATAGCATTAGGCACGACACGTCTAACGCGTCGTCTTGATGCTTCTGATGAGCATCTCTAACGCTACGGATGGCTGAGGGTGGTGGTGCTTCAGGAACTGCTTGCTCTAGAACGTACAGCTTACGTTCCTGTTTGAGGACTATCCTCAAGTTCCTGTACCAGTCCAGGAAATTAGCTCCAGTGAGCTTGTCCTTCTCAAGGACAGATCGCAGAGAGAGGGTATTCGCGTTTGAAGACATGGCAATCTACAACAGATAAATGCAGAGAATAAATATCATATTCTAGTAATCATCTAATTAGGCCTTTAATTAAATGATGCTCCCACTAAATTATAGGAATTTTGGTGGAATCAAGTCATTGGAGTGGTCAAACCACTCTACTAGATCCGTACCAATTTACTATAATTTATGTGGGACAAGATCCACATCATACTATGCCTTGAGTTAGCTTTGGCTAAATCGCCCAAGACTTAGTATGATCGGTAGATAACTAATTTATTAATTACATCTCTATGCAACTCTTGTTTATAGGATCAAGATTTAACGTTTACGAATAATCTTGAGTTAGCTTTGGCTAAATCGCTCAAGACTATTTAAAACGGTGATTTTGTCCTACCCTTTCCAACTATTGGAATACGCCTATAGCTTTACTCGATCCAATTGAGTTAACTAGTTACTCAATCTGATTGAGCTCGATCTAACCCGAGCCGTGATAGGCGGGACCAAGGTTGTCCCTCCGCATCCTACCAAGATTAAATGCGTTGCTCTACTTTGGCAGAATCGACAAGCGCATATGATCGAGGTAGTGATGAGTATCAGGACCCGGTAGGCGTTTACGAGTTGATTCGATTTTAGATCTAATCTAATTGAGGATGTGCATCACATCTAGCATTTATGAAATCTAATTTAACCCTAAATGTGTATTAAGTGCACATCAAAATGTGGTTCCCACATTACTTGTGCATCTCATACACTTAAGTTTATTTTTACTATTCTACATTATCATGCATCATATACATCACAAGCATAGCAATAATAAAAATAAACATAAGTGACTTGGTCATGGCCCTGCTAAGACCCTCTCAAGCCAATGAGAGGATCCGATGGTCAACCTAGGTCTAGCGGCTTCTCCAAGCGCTTCCTCTTGACCGTCTTGGTGTTGTCGGCTAGTTCTCCCGAGTCCAAGTTCTCCGGAATTTCCGTCGTCTTCACTTTTGTACATTAAAATTTTATACTCGAGTTACATTCGAGTCTAAATATGAAATACAACAGAAATAAATATTAAAAGCCGACACGCAGGTCGCAAACACAATACAACACGCACATGTACAAAAACGGCCGCAGGCCGTATTATGAATTACAACACAATTTTAATCTTATTAAAAATTGGGTTTTGGGCCATGACCATCACACTACTGTACATAATTCAAAATTATGTAATTTTACAGATTTTATATAATTTTTCTACTGATTTTTAGAATTTTCGAGTCACAACTCCGCGGCGGTCCCGGTAAGCGAGTTTCGGGCGTAATCGCGAGACAAGGCCCCTTGCGGGGTTAGGGGCAGCACCCCTACTCGTGAAATAACCTTCACGAGTGTCTTCTTGCGATTATACAGCGCCTTTACCCGCTGTCCCAAAATCCATTTGGGCGAAACTTGCCGTTTCGGAGAAGTTTTTCTCGGTGGCAAAGTCTACAAGTGCTTCGCACTCGTCGCTTTGCCTCTACGAGGAAAAATACTCAAAAATCCTAAAATTTAGAAAAATTACAGAAGCATAAAATTATCTAAATTTTGTATCTAATACAAAAAAATAAAAACCAAAACGAGCACAAGCTTCGCTCGTGGCTCTGATACCACTGTAGGGTTTTTCGGGCCGCGAAAATCGCTTTTTCGCGTCGCGGAAACCCCGAAAGCCCCAATAGAAAGGATCCGAGCGAAGAAAACCATTTCAAAAATTTACGAGTGCTCGTTTACATGCTTCAAAACCGATCTACAACCTAGATCTATTAGAGAATAGAAAAACTACCTTCGATGCGTGCCCCGCAATTCCCGCTCGCTCCTCGGTTGGTGTCGGATCTCAAGGACGCAAAGTAGCAACCCTCTAGAAGTATCCACACAAGAAAGAGAGTGGAGAGGAGAGCCCAAAAAGTGTGCTAGCACTCCTTGGGGTCTCGGCAAGATAAGAGGAGAGGGAGAGCAAAACTCAACAAAAAACAAGTTGGGAGAAGAATAATCACACACACACAAAAGAATCTTTTTGTATGTTTAAGTGGCCAGCCACCATCTTATATAACCCCTTATTTGAATTCAAAATTCAAATGAGGAGGTTACTTAGCCTTGATGATGATGCCAAGTCATCACTTGGTCAAGTCAAGGTGATGTGGCTTGAGTCAAGTCAAACTTGCCTCTTATGGACTTTCCATATTTAGCCAAAGTCAAACTTTGACTTCATTATTCTCCCATGATTAGATTCATCCAACACTTGGATCAAACTCGAGTCCAACTCAAGTTGTCTAATTTGAGTCAAGTCAAACTTGCCTTTTATGGACTTTCCATATTTAGCCAAAGTCAAACTTTGACTTCATTATTCTCCCATGATTAGATTCATCCAACACTTGGATCAAACTCGAGTCCAACTCAAGTTGTCTAATTTGAGTCAAGTCAAACTTGCCTTTTATGGACTTTCCATATTTAGCCAAAGTCAAACTTTGACTTCATTACTCTCGGTCCATCATATGGACTTATTCTCCATCTATTGCTCTATGTGTGTGACCCTATAGGTTCTTGTAACGTTGGCAATGCCCTTAAACCTATTTAAGGACATAAGCAATGAGAGGTATCTAGCAACACATCATTGCTACCCAAGTTACAAGAATGTCGAGATCCAACATCACCATTGTGACTAATAATTATGACCATCACAATATGTGACAACGTCCTTCTATCCTCGATATCTAGATTGATCTTTCATGAGGCATAGACCGTGTCATCCTCAAATCAATCTATATGTCTTGATCTCCAAGTAGACTCACTATAATCAAATAAGCTCAATATCTAATATTGCCTTATTTGGGCATGGTCATGCACTTAGTGGTCTTACTCTATCAAGAACGAAGATATCACTCCCGTCATATAGGAGGGATAGATCCCATCTACGTTACTCACATCCCTCCGCATAATTTGTTACAAACCCAGTAATCGTCTTTATAGTCCACCCAGTTACGGGTGACGTTTGACGAAGCCAAAGTACGTAACTCCTTATGTAGGGAACTATGGTAACTTCAGGTCTAGGACTATAGTCATACTAATAGTCACATGAGAAAGTATATGACACTCATATAACGATCTATGATACTTTCTCATGGCGGGTCATTCAGTATACATTCTCTAATGTATACCCATGTGTCAACTTGATATCTCATATCCATGACTTGTGAGATCAAGTTATCATGTTGACCCACATGCTAGTCTCTATGCATTAACATTGTCCTTGAATGTTAATACTTGACTATGAATAATTAAGAGTAGTGTTCTCTATATCATCCCACTATCGATTCAACTAATCGATTGATATAGATAAGAACCTTCTACTCAAGGACGTTATTATACTAAGTTATTTGGCACCAATACACATAAGCACAATAACCATAAGAAATGTCTTTATATACAAGAATATGATACAATGAGTCCAAAAAGTAATCATCATATGATTGACTCTAGGGCTCTCACTAACACCTTCTTCTTCCCAAAAACCCACCGGAAACCCTAACTTCTTCTCCCTCACCGCCGGCGCCAATCAAGGAAGAAAACCCCTTTTTTCCAGCCGCCGGATTCCTCTCCTTGCTCCTTGCTTCCGCACGCAGAGGAGGAGACAATGATGAAGGAAGGAGAAGAGATCAGAGAGGAAGAAAGGAGGAAAACCAAGTTTTTCTTCCTCCTCACCGCCGGCGCCGCAAGTCCACAAAACCCGCCGCCGGCAGCCCTCCTCCCGCTCCTCTGCTCCAAGCCGAGCGCCAGGGTGCTCCTCCCTCCCTTGCCGATGCTTCATGGCCAAGAGATGAATGAAGGATGAGGAGAAAGCTCCTCTTCTTCCTCCTCCTTCTCGCCGGCGCAAAGAAGCCCTAGGAGAGAGAATAAGGAAAAGAGGGTTTTGGGTTTTTGATTAATTGAATTAATTCTCAATTAATTCATTAAGCCTTGTATCATGACTCCTATGGGGTATTTATAGAGCTATGGTAGGGATCATGAGGAGGAGTTGGTTCTTGACCCGCTAATGGATCCAAACTCAATCCATTAATGAAGATCCATTCCACTAAAGGATTCCATTGAACTTCTTCACCAACCCTCATATTTTCATATGGACTTCACCTATTATGAGTCATCCATCTCCTCGTGTTTAAGATATCGAATGCCCAATAATTAATTTAATTTACTAACAATTAAATTAATTATCCTCTTGGTCCTTGATTAGTACAACTCAACCATTTTATCATGTCGGACCATAGTCCACTTGCAAGATTTGACATGACGATCCTTTTGAGCTCATCAAAGGGGCATCATCATCCCGACTCACCAAGACACGGATTCAGTCAATAATCAATGACACGCCATGTAGATAAAATTATTACCCAACTTATCGGGTCTATCGATCTAACAGAATAGATCTCGCTCATTGGTAGATCAAAGTAATAATTAATTAACTACATGTGTCCGTTATTATTTCAGGATTTAGAGATCGTACTGCATAATATAATCCGAGGTCTAATCCAATTTATGAAGTCAGTACAAAATTGGATGACCTCTCTTTTGGTCCTACTCAATGCACGCAAAGTGCGCTAGTGTAATTCTATGGTTAAGACAAACCACACCTAATTACACTACAACTATCCCGATGGATTGTCCAACTCCATCTCGGTTGTGAGCCTTTTTCTTATACTTTTGCAAGGAATATGATAACATGATCTTCTGTGCGACACCACGCATCATGTTATCTACAATGCCAAGTATGAGACATTTTGTGCACATACTAATATAAATATGCACTGTGTGATTTTGCGATTCTCTTTAAAATGTAAATGTATTCTAACCAAAAGCAAGACTTTTAGTATACATCCTAACAAAGGTGTGAGGAGTTGAGTGCTTTTGAGGGAGGGTCGGTGGCACACCCTCTTCCTCCTCCTCGTCTGGCAGGATGAGTCATCTTCGTTCGGCAGGTTGAGGGCTTACCCCTCTGGTCGGCTCCGGTACCGACATAGGAACCACGGTCGATGGTTTCTCATCCCCTTGTGCTCCAGCAGGGGTACGGGAGGGATCAACCTCCTGGGCAATGGGTAGCTCAGTGGTGGCAAGATCCTGGCTTCGGGTTTATTCGGAGTCTTTAGAAGGCTCAGTCGTTGGTGCCGTAGGAGCTTGAGGAGGAGTGAGTGTCTTCTCATCCGCAAGCTCCCATTTAAGAATCTTGCTCATAGATCGGGCAAGCATGATGGCTTCTATAAAACACAAGCAAAGGAACATCAGTTAGAATAAACAGACATTTGATGAAATAGTACACTTACTGAGGTCGTGACCAAAGCTAGTGGCTTTAAGGCTAATCCTAGTTTGGTACAGAAGCCCTTCACATTGGACGAGGTTAAGGTCATGGAACTCTATTCTAGTCAAGATGCTTCTAGTTCGTTGATACCCCTGATATTGCTGGAAGTCGCCCAGCACCGAAGGGGGAGGTAAGTATTCTCGTCAATGAGTCAAATAAAAGGGGCACTCAGAAAGTTGAATAAAGAAGAAGCACTCTTTCCATCTCTTATGGGAAGAGGGGAGACCACCTATAAATTTGTGGTTAGAACGAGCAGTAAAACTAAAGCCCCCTCTAGACACGATGTTGGGAAGGAAAAAATAATGAAAAAAAATGGGGGAGGGGGGTCAAAGGTATGTCGAATAGCTTAAATAGAATGAACGTCCTGCCCATCTGAGCGAAGGCGTTCGGAGTCATTTAGTGGAGGGGAAGGTCAAAATATTTAGAGATGGTCATGAAGAAAAGAGGGATTGGAAAATGAAAATCAAACTCTACCTGACATAGGAAGAATGTGTAAACCCCTAAAGGGGGTTCCACGGAAGACTGGTCGAGCCTAGGAACCCTAACATCTAAGTCCGTCGGGATGCCGTAGGTCACGCAGGCGACCCTCATGGCATTAAGTTTAACCTTTGATGAAGTAGCCTCATACCACTTAGGACGATAAATCTGTTCCCCTTCATTTGTTTCCTTCTTGCTCTAACTTTTCATTCCCACTCCGCTCTTGTCCATGGTCCTAAAGAAGAGAAGGGGAGATGGAAAAAGAAGAGAGAGGCAGGTAACACTTACACGGGAGGAAGAAGCTTTAGCAAGCGGGAATAGAAGACACAAGCTCTGATAGTCGGTAGTGCAAGAAGATGGAAGGTCACATCCACCTCCCCTTTTGAAGGGGCAACCATGATGCGAAGGAATAGATGCACAACGCGTGAATGATATTGAATCACAAATCTCAAAGCATCGTAGCGCATTATAGCCGCCGATTGGTATGACTCGACTAAGTGCATCAAAGGAAGATCGCATCGAAGGGATTCTGCCACATGGCAGCAATTTGTTCGCAAGGAAAGTCTCTCATCATTAATATACCTCATATGCCCTTAATAAGTCATAGGCAGTCATCATTACATGGTCTCGGAACTCATACAAGACCTTAGACTGATTCAAGCGACTGCTTCGGGCCAAGGAGTGAATCTTTCGATTCCTAGGATCCGACAAGTTGTTAAGAAAGAAGAAATGGTAATTTACACTCCCCATATACTTCGCTCCCTTGTCACACCACCAGTCTAATCAGTCAACCCCATTTTCTTCGATTAGACTTAAAGAGAGGACTTGTGATAAGGATAAGTAATCTAAGGAGGACACATGGTACGAGGAAACTACGTTGCAGGACTGACCATATTGGAAGACCTGAGGTTAGCCTGGAAAGAAAATCCTCGAGACTGGATTGGGAGGGTCCCCGAGACCAGATCGAGAAGGAGAGTCCCCGAGACTAGATCGGGAATGTCCTCAAAACGAGATCGGAAAATAGAGCCCCAAGACCAACTCAGGAGAGTGGAGCCCAAAGAGCAGTTCAAGGAGTAGAAAACAGACTAAGAAAAACTTCGGACCCTCCCCCTTCAAAATAGGAAATGCAGTAGGTAGTTATTGCTTGTAACATATGTAATAATGAATTTAATGGTCGTGGTGGTCGTTACCGGCCTTCCTTAAAGGAGAACAACTGTTAAACAACGGAGGACCATTAAACATAGGAGGGGGGGGCGAGGTGGAGGCATGGAGAGGAGAGACATCGAGTAGATAAGGTGCTTCGACGCCCAGGTAAAAGCTCTCGGTCACGGTGAAAACTAAATTCTAATACTTTTTCTCATTTGCTCCCTACTAAAGAGATATCTAATTTGAGCGTCGAAGAGGACTCCATCGAAACTCCTTCCAGTATATCTCCTTTACGGTCATATTAATTTCGTAGGTATCTGCATTCTCTCTTCCCGTCGTCATCTCAGGCTACGTTTCAGTGATTCGTCATATTCGTCTTTCATTTTCAGAATAGATATTATATAGAAATTGAAAAAAAATAGTCATCTTTATAGAATCAAAAATATTTTAGAAAGAAAGAATATATTACCTTATATAGATGAGTTTAAAAAATCTAAATCCTAAATGGAGTAGAAAAAAAATTAAATATTTTAAAAATTATAAATAAATAATATATACAATCTAACAATTGGATGAAATTTAATTGTCGCACGGTATGTCTATACTTTAGTTTTTCTTACAGAACACGACTCTAATTTTGCATATAACGGGCTATCCGCCCTCTCGGATTTCATCCATCTATCTCAATCGCGATTCGTAAAGTGGGGCAGGTCCAATCACATCCGCACCAAATTGACAAAAGCACCATCGTTGTTATTTTAAATATGCCATTATTTTAAATCATACTATACTCTCAGCTCCATTATTGTTCTCATCACTAACTTCCTGACAAATGAAAAGTCAAAGAATGTCTAACTTATCAAATAATATTATAATAATAATAATAATATTAATAAATAATCAAACATCCAACTAACTCGCTGTCTATTAATCACTTTGTAAACAAAACATTGGTCGTTGGTGTGACAGGTTACTTATTCATTAACCCTCTTGTACGCCTTCTTACTCTTCCGAATGGAACCCGACTATAATATAATGAAATGATAGTGATTTTCTTTTAAATATTTTTGATTGGATTTTTAATTACGATGATTTTTATAAAAAAATTTCTAAATGAGTTGTAAAGTCATAATATCTTCTAGAGAACTCGTCATGAGGGTAAATTTATAATTGGATCAGTCTATATTAGTTATAGTATTCAGATTAATAATTTTTAAAATATATCTATTTTACATTAATTTTTGAATGGATTGATAGAAATATTGAGAATAAATAAATTATTTTTACCACTAAATAAATATTGAGATTCGTTAAGCTAAATCGGTGGCCCCAATTCGTTAATTATTCGGACTAATCATTCATTTTTACTCTTCCGAATGCTATGAATAGAAGAGACTGGAGGTCCCATTCCATCAGCTAGCAAATGTCGAGCAGCCACTATGCCCGAGTCACCTCCGCCGACTCATTCGCCACTAGTAGCCGCCACTGCTGCCACAGCGGCACCAGCAGCAGGCGCGACTCGGCTACGACTCGCCTCTCCCTTGACCTGGTCACTGCCGCCCGCCGCCACCTCTCCTTGCTCCGCTCCTTCGCCGCCTCTCCCGTCCTCCACCACGTCCCCACCATCGCCCGCGCCATCCGACGGTTGGAATCGGATTTCTCTTCCTATTTCTCCGGCGTCGCACCGACGACAACTGAAGGTTTAACCTTTTTTTATTGTTCAGGTATGACAGGCTTTGGATGCCGCTGATTTCGGAGCTCTCGCAGGCAGCACCGACTTCGGCCCCTCCGATGCTCCTCCCTCCTTCAGATGTCCACTGGGTGTGGCACTGCCACTGCCTAGACCCGGTTTGTTTTTGTTCCGCAAACTTCCCTTCTTTTCCTATCTTCTCTGTTCCGATCGATGTGAATATTGTGGCCTAAGGCGGGGAGCTATCTCGAATACTGCATCTCAAGATTCGGGGCTTTGATTGATCGACCGTTGATCATCGACGACGAAAACGAGGAGTACGCATACTACAGATGCCGGGAGATCTGGGCAGCCCGGTACCCTTCTGAGCAATTCGATTTCGACGTTGACGAATCTGCCGAATACGAGGAAGTCGTCGGCGCCGAAGAGAGCGGCAGTGACCTTTTGGCGGTGGTGCAGAGGTATCGCATGCTGCCTTCCTTCTTCTCCGACCCCTTTGTTTCGGAGACCGTTTACCTCGTGGCAGCGCAGCGGAGGTACTTGAGCTTCCTCCACCTCTCTCGGGTGCTCGATGACGGGCCACTCCAATTGGTTCCCACCTCCGATGTCCTTCTCATGCTGCTTAGCCATCAAGTACTAAAAAAAAACGATTTTAACTTCAAATTCTACGAGATTTTAGTGTGCATCCGCTCAATTCCTCTTTCCATGTGGCCTGAATTATGATGCAGAGCTATCCTAGGAGCTATGCGAATGACAAGAAGGAGATGGGGGATCATGGTAGGGCAATACTGAGCTTTGGCGAGCGAGCAGCAGCAGCAGAGGAAGTGGAGGAGACCCGCAAAGTGTGGGAGAAGACCTTTGACGAGCCGTATGAGAAGGCCGGAGTGGTGCTTGAGCCTGAGAGGTCACCCTCGCGGGTCTATTTCAACTGGGCACCGCCGGAGGAGGACGTCAACAGGATTTACAAAGGCTTACAACCAAGATTCCTAATGGAGGTAATGCTGCCATTTCTGTTTTGGGGGCGTATCGATTGTGCAGCCTTCCTTCGCAGCTAAAGCATACATTAGGATCACGTGTTAATCCGAGGAAATTTTAAACCCTTTATATTTACAATCTTTTAAAATTGACAACATTGATTGTGCCACCAAACAATTATCTAAAATTCTTTCAAACAATTTAGGTATGCTTTGAACTCCTTGTGCCCAAACCCTTAGCTACACCATCATATTAGCAGATAGCAATAGTTTCAATTACCAATTAATTGGGAAAAGAATCTAGTGGGAGAAATCTAAATTTCTATAAGGTTGCTAGTATGAACAAATTGGAAATTAGATTATTTTGTTTTCACCAGTTTTATGTCATGTATATGATCATTCTTAAACAAGTTTTTTTTTATTTCATTTACATATATTTGGTTCATGTGGAGCTTTTGCAATCTATGGTCACAGGTCTCTATCTTCTTAAAAGGAACTTGGGGGCAAATTGAAGATAAGTACTTAAGTGACAAGTTCCTCCGGCTACGTACTGGTCGATGTCATATGGGAATGAAGCTAAATGAACCTCTTTTGAATCTGTCTTCTGAAACTTGGCAAAAGATATGGCATCTCTATTGTGAATTTGGAACCAAAGGCATTGTAATTGAGGTTCGGCAAAAAAGAAACAGTTGTTTGGCAAGTCACAAGTTGATCACAAAGCTAGTATTCTTGTGGAATGACTTGTTACGAACCACGACTCTCATGGTCAAGAAGCCGCTAGAAGTGCAAGTGAGAGTATTGACATCAACCACTCCGCCTATTCAAGCTCCATACTTATTGAAGTGTGTTCCTGATAGAGTAACTGATGATGGTGGTGCAATGATTTCTGATGTTGTACTACGAATGAATAGGTACCATCCACAACAAGGTCGTTGGTTATCTCGTACAGTTCTTGATCATGCCCGAAGGGAATGCTTTGTGATACGAATTCGGTAATAAATTTCAGCACTTCCGTTTGCTTCTAGCCACTAGAAAATTCCAGAAAGTAATTGTAATTTGATAGATTATATAGAGTAGGCAGAGGCATTTGGAGAAGAGGAGCTGAAACTCCAGAAGCAGTTAAATGGGAGGATAGAATCATCGAAATAAGGGAAGGGCCATGGTCATACATTGCTGGAACAGTTGGTACTGCACCTGGTAAGAACTGTTGTTGGCTTATTTCCATCGATTTCTCATTATTGATAGATAGGTAATCAATTTGAATTACCAACATCTAGTAATTTATGAGATATGAAGCATGTATGAAAAGAACCTAAACAAGAATAAGAAATAAAAAAAAATCATGACATTGATATGAAGATTCACAAATACTGCAAGAATAAAAAAGGAAGAATCACAAATGAAAAAGATAACATTGATATGAAGTATGAATGATTTAAGACTACTAATTTCTCCCCCTTTTATATAGATAAAATAGTGGGAACTGCAACGCCTAAGAAAGAAGAATCAAAAATAAAAAAGATGACATGGTGTCTGTCGACAGGAGATGTACTGTTAATACAGTGGGAAAGTGCACTTGAGATTATACTTGAAAATGAAAATATTGGTGAACAGGTAATGCAAAGATCTTGGTTATATTTTACTCTTCTTTTTTTTTTAACTTGCATTAATTCAGTTAAGTGGATACACTCAGATGGTCAAAGTGGGTAGTTTATTATCTTATTGACTAAGGAAAATTTTTTTAGCTATGTTTGATAACAAAATATGCACAGGGATGACAAAAGTTCATGCATGGGATTGTGTAAAATTCACCAAATAGTGCACTAGAGGTCCTAGAATCTTCAAAGTTTAATATCTAATTTTGACCCTTATGGATGGAAGATACTGTGTTGGTGGTGCCATTGGCATATCAAAGTGGTGTTGGTTGGCATACAAAGGTGGAAGCCATATGGTGTTCACATGGAAGCCTCACAGAGTGCTTTACTGAAACCCAAGCTGATAGTGTGAGTGCAATTAACTTTGGTCAGATTGACTAATGTAGGATTTTTCGGACCACGAAAATCGCTTTTTCGCGTCGCGGAAACCCCGAAAGCCCCAATAGCAAGGATCCGAGCGAAGAAAGCCATTTCAAAAATTACGAGTGCTCGTTTACATGCTTCAAAACCCGATCTACTCCTAGATCTAAAGAGGGATAAACATTTTACCTTTGATGCGTGCCCCGTTTAATCCCGTTCGCTCCCTTTTGGATGTCGAATCTCTAGGACGTCAAGTGCCGTCCCTCTAGAAGTATCCACGCGAACAAAAGTAGATGGATGAAATCCTTTAGGTGTGCTAGCACCTTGTAGGATTCGGCCAAGAGGAGAAGAAGAAGAAGAACTCCAACAATTGGAGAGGAAGAAGAGAAGACACCCCTTGAGGAAAAATGAAACAAAACCCACTTTTTATTCTCCCATGGTGGCCGGCCACTTAATGGCCATTAATGGCCATTAAGTGGCCGGCCATAATGGCCACTAATGGCCATTAGGTGGCCTTCCTTAACCCCCTTTCAATTTGAATTCAAATTCAAATGGGGGGGAAACCAAGCCAAGTCATCACGTGGTCAAGTCAAGGTGAGGTGGCCTATTGGTCAAGTCAAACTTACCTTTTATGGAATTTCCATATTTAGTCAAGTCAAACTTGACTCCATTTCTTCTCCCATGTCAAGTCTAACTTGAAGTGGAATCAAGTCAAGTCAAACTTGATTTGGATTTGGGTCAAGTCAAACTTGCCTTTTATGGACTTTCCATATTTAGTCAAGTCAAACTTGACTCCATTTCTTCTCCCATGTCAAGTCTAACTTGAAGTGGAATCAAGTCAAGTCAAACTTGATTTGGATTTGGGTCAAGTCAAACTTGCCTTTTATGGACTTTCCATATTTAGCCAAGTCAAACTTGACTTCAATTTTTCTCCATCTATTTGTTCTTTGCGTGTGACCCTATAGGTTCTTGTAACGTTGGCAATGCTTCTAACCTCTTAGAAACATAAGCAATGAGCGGTATCTAGCAACACATCATTGCTACCCAAGTTACAAGAATGTTGAGATTCAACATCACCAATGTGACTACTAATTATGACTTTCATAATATGTGACAATGTCCTTCTATCGTCGATATCTAGATTGATCTTATATGAAGCATAGACCGTGTCATCCTCCAATCAATCTATGTGTCTTGAACTCCAAGTAGACTCACTATAATCAAATAAGCTCAATATCTCATATTGCCTTATTTGGGCATGGCCATGCACTTAGTGATCTCACTCTATCAAGACTATGATATCTCTCCCGTCATATAGGAGGGATAGATCCCATCTACATCACTCACATCCCTCCGCATAATTTGTTACATACCCAGTAATCGCCTTTATAGTCCACCCAGTTACGGGTGACGTTTGACGAAACCAAAGTACATAACTCCTTATGTAGGGAACTATGGTGACTTCAGGTCTAAGGACTAATAGTCATACTAATAGTCACATGAGAAAGTATATGACACTCATATAACGATCCATGATACTTTCTCATGGCGGGCCATTCAGTATACATTCTCTAATGTATACCCATGTGTCAACTTGATATCTCATATCCATGACTTGTGAGATCAAGTCATCATGTTGACCTACATACTAGTCTCTATGCATTAACATTGTCCTTGAATGTTAATACTTGACTAGGAATAATTAAGAGTAGTGTTCTCTATATCATCTCACTATCGATTCAACTAATCGATTGATATAGATAAGAACCTTCTACTCAAGGACGTTATTATACTAAGTTATTTGGCACCAATACACATAAGTACAATAATCATAAGAAATGCCTTTATATATAAGAAATATATATACAAGAATATGATACAATGAGTCCAAAAAGTAATCATCATATGATTGACTCTAGGGCTCTCACTAACAACTAAGACTTGTTTTTGATACTTGAGAAATATATTTGTTAATTATGTCAAATTGACTGATTGACAGTTGCAGAAGATCAAGTGAGTTGAAGTCGATACCAATTTTAGGGTGATGTTGTTGTGTTCGAGTCTACCTTGTGCCTAGGAAAACAAGCAACAAAGAAGTAAAAGTTAGTTTCATTCTTGTAGTTAATTGTTGATTTAATTTTTTTATTCGCCTTATTTCTTGTATTTTTTATATTGCTTGTAAGAATAGTTTGTAAGAGGATTCTCCAACTTTGGAGAGATTCTGAGAAGAAAGGTAGAGGTGATTCTAAGATTGATCCACTATAAGCATCATAGGTCGTCAAATAAGAATTGGGGTTCTAAATCATATAAACGATTTATGTCCTTGTGTTTGTTTTCGTTTTGAGTTTTGTCTCTTATATTCGGCTCCATTTTAAATCATTGAAGGCAAGAATGCAAAAACGAAATTGAAACATCTATTAACCCTGACGATCCAACAGGTAGAAGCTTCGAGAAATTAATATTGTTGCGTATGGCTGCTTCAAGAGCCAATGACCCTCTCCATCGTTTGTATCAATGGGTTTTATGCGCCAGTCGACAAGTGGAACTATACATTTTGTCTATCCCAATTAGTTTTGTCCAAGCTCATCAAGCTTCTTTATTGTGAATTATTGTGCTACCTTGAGTTTGATACATGAACCACCGATCTCTTGCTTCTACAATAGTTGCTTTTGTTAACCTGGATCCATTATAAGGACTTCTAATATATGTTAGGCACATTGCAGGTAAAATTTCTTCATGGAAGAAAGTTGCAATATGAAATGAAGGGTGTCGACTCATCCAGCATATCCAACGAAGAGGAAGAGCAATACTTGACCCTAGTCAGGTTTGCCTCAGAATATCCAGAAGGAAAGGCAACTGCACTCCTGAACTGGAAGCTGCTTGCCGTGGAATTCTCACCAGATGAAGATGCTGTGCTAATGTTGCTCCTATGCGTGGCTATTGCTCGTACCCTTTCGGTAATCAGAAAGGAAGATCTGAGTGGTTTGTTAGTGCGTAGAAGAGTTAGAGAAGTTGCAGGAGGGCATAGAGACTGGGGCTCTGTTCTTCTTCCACCACAATCTTCATCATCTGTTCATTTGAAACCATGGTATTGGAATGCTAAAATGGTGTTGGCTTCGATGGAGACCGACGTTTCTAGTTTGCCAATCAATGAAAGTTTTCCCGTTGATGGCAAATGTTCAATGTATGAGCATGTAATTTTGTCCGGATGAGACATAACAATGACTTTCGTTTAATATGATGGATTTTTTTTGACATTTTGGTGGCGGAAACTTTTTTGGTTCTGTGAATCAAACAGTGACATGCCGGAGCTACCGTTCTGGTAAAGAGAATAGAAACATAGAAAAGAAAAAAATAATCAAAATAATTTTATTGATTAAGTAATTTATTCAGGAGAAGATCTTAAAAAATTTAGTTAAATATAAAAAATTAATAAAGAAAAAATCTAATATAATAATTAATATATATAAATTTATTTTGATTCGGGTCAAAAATTTTATTAAATAATTATTCTCTTTTACCCTAACAAATTCAACGGAAGATCTCTGACGTTGAGTTTACTTGTTAGTCTGTTGAAATGCTATCTGGATAATGGCTTAGTGAAGATATCAGTAATTTGATCCTCTACAAAAATATAAGAAACTGATAATTGTTGAGTCACGATACACACTTGAGCAAAATGAAAATCAATTTCCACATATTTTGTATGAGCATGAAAGACTAGATTTGTTGTTAGAAATGTGGTATCAATTTTATCACACCAAATTTTGATGTAATATTTGATGCAAGATGAAGTTCAGAGAGAATTGATTAAAGTCAAATGTTACATTTATTATAGTTTTATATTCAGCCTCAGTGCTTGAACGAGATACTGTAGATTGCTTTTTTGAAATCCATGAGATAAGATTTCGTCAAAGAAATATTGCATATTCATTAGTAGAGCGTCTGTCATCAAGAGAGCTTGTCCAATCCGCATCACTATATGCATGTAAATCTCGAAATGAATGTCGATATAAAAGAAGACCCTATAGAATAGTACCTTTGAGATAACAAAGTATTTTTTTCATACATTCCTAGTTTTGTTCAGTAAGAGAATGCATGAACTGACAAGCACGATTTATTACAAAGGTAATATATGGTCGTGTGATAGTGACATATTATAAAGCTCCAACAATGGTTCGATAAATCTAGAGATCATATATAGCAGAAGGTGCAGAGAAATTAGTAATAGCAATTTGTATAGAGACTCAACGTGCTTCATCCATTTTGGCTTTTTGAAGAAGCTTAGTAATATATTTACTTTTTGACAGGAAACAACCCATATCTCGAATAGGAAATTCTTGATTGAGATAACTTAATAGAGTTGTAATGTCCTTTTGATCATTGTTAGTTATTAAAATATCATCTACGTAAATGAGAAAAAAATATCATAGATCCGTCATTATATTGATAGAATAGAGAAGAGTTAGTCTTTGATCCAGAAAATCCTTGAGTTTGCAACCAATCTGATAATCTATGGAACCATATACGAGGAGCTTGTTGAAGACCATAAATGAATTTCTTTAGCTGACAAACATGAGTTGGAAATAGGTTGACATGGTGACAGTAAGCGTCACATGGAGAAGAAGAAAGGTGTCGCATAAGAAAAAGCAGCTCGTAGGATAAGAAGAGCTATCACTTTGTTACCATGTAAAAAGAATAGAAACAAAAAAAAGAAAAGAAGTAACAAAAATAACTTTATCGATTGAATAATTTATCCACGAGATATATAATTTATAGAGGTCTTAAGAAACTTAGTCAAATAAAAAATTAATAAAGAAATTGTTAATTAACAAATTCATAAAATATTATCAATTAAAAAATTAAAATAGAAAATTTTAATCTAAAAATTAATATATATAAAATTATTTTGACTTAGTTAAAATTTTATTAAATAATTATTCTTTTTAGTTGTATATTTATAATATATTTTATCATTTAAAAAGTTTATAAACTATTGTTGTAGCAAAGTAAAAAAAGAAATTCTGAGTATAATAATTATTGTTGAAACTAAGGTGTTTCATCTCAATCGTGCAAATGTCATGGAGCTTTTGTTATTTTCTTTCAAAATGCATATTTTTTCTTAATATAAAAATGCAAGAACTATTGTACCTATCAACGTTGTGCGAGATTAAAAGATAATATTGTAAGTATTCCGAATTAAATTTGGTGTGATCAATCGAGTTAAATCGGATTCTATTTATCATGAATGTCTTGTATCTAAGTCGGTAGGAATTTAGAAATACAAGAATCGAGTTATAGATGCAGCAAGCGAAAAACATGACATGGAAAGCGAGACGATGGACTCGGTGGATTCGAGGGACGAGGAGCTGCAGAAAGTATACCGGTGGAGTGAAAAGGAGCGTTTGAGAAATGAGAAATCTAGGAGGAAGCCTGCTTGAGGAGAATGCTAGAGTTGAGTTTGGGTAAATTTAACTTTGGACGTCCGGAGTATCACCCAAGTAAGCGGAATCTGACAATGATTAATTCGGAAGTTGACTTTGAAGGCTCAAGAAACCTTAATTGTGACTGAGGATGCCTCGATTGCTAAGAAAAGTCTCTGCCACAAAAAGTTGTGATTGAGAATGCCTCGATTGTTAAGAAAAATCTCTGCCGCAAGAAGACTTAAGGTGTCTTAGTTATAATTGAGTGCATCTCGGCCGGGCCACACTAAAAGTGCCTCTAGACCGCCAAATCAGAAAAGTAGAAGATGCCTGCTTACTAGCAAATTTAGAAAATATTGAACTAAAGATGCATTCTTACTTACACCCTCCGACCAAACTAGGACCGGATATATAAAATCAAGGAAAGAAAAAATACGTATGGTTATAAAAGATATATAGAAAAATAAAAAATATATGAAAATAAAAATTTAAAAGAACAAATGGAAATCCAAAAATTAGAGTTAGAACAGATCTTTAAAAATGTAAATTCATATTTTCCTAAAAAATGAAGTATTTTTGAGTAAATTTAATTTGTTTTAAATTTTTCTAGATACAAATATTATATATTGGCAAAAAAACTTTAGAATTTTTTGACCATTAAATGATTTTTTATAAAATTTGGATCGAAAATCAAAATTTAAAATTTAAAATATTTAGATATTAATTTTAGAAAATCAGATTTTTTTTTGAAAAATTGACCATTGTATTTTAATAAAAATTATTAAGATTTGTTGAAATTAAAATTTTGTATTTAATTTTAAAAATTTTCCATTTCGGTAAAGAAAATAATTTTTATTTTCTTTTGAAATTTTGTATACAGTCAGACTTATTATTTTAAGGGTAAATTTTTCTAAACTGTCCACTTACCAAGTAAATTTTGCATGCAATCTCTACATAAACTTTTCTTTACATGCAGTCCCTGATGAGATGTTTGGTAAGTATTATTTGAAGAAAATAGAGTATAAAAATTAGAAAATTGAGTATGACAGTTTGTATCCACCACATCAATAACCCTGTACTCAATTTTCACTCTTTATATTCAAGTTTCACTCTTTTATACTCAGTTTTTACTGATATATACTTAATTTTCACTCTTTTATACTCAAATCCATCAGGGAGTAAAAACAAAGAAAAACTTATGTGGGAGTGCATGCAAAGTTCAAAGGACTATTGGGGAGTTTATGACAATTTACCGTTATTTTAACACCTTAAAAAAATTTTAACTGATTAATAATTTTCATGGATTTTCTTTCAATGATTTAATTTTTAAAATTAAAATTTTTTGGAAATTTTTAATGAATATCCGTTGGGTTTCACGAACTAAAAAAGAGAAAATTATTTTGTTAAAGAATTCTATTTTAAAAGAATTATTTTTCAAAATAATTATTTCTACTAAAAATAATTATTTTGAAAAAAATAAAAAATATTTTTGCATGGATTTTTTTCTTATGATTAGAAAAATAAGTACTAACAAAAGTTTTTGGCGTTTTTCAACAAATATAAATATTTTTAAATATTTTTTTTGAATCTGATGTTCAAATCTTAAGTCGCAAAATAATTTCAAAAATTTACAAAATCTTAGATCAATGTTGAACTACCCGTCAGATTTTTTTTTTCTTCAAATTTTCATCTAACTTTTTTTCTATCATTATCCTCATTTTTTACGCAATTAAAGGGATAGAAATTATAAGGCTTAAGTTACGGCGGAGGTTTGCTTTTAATTTTCATATTTATTTTATTCTCAATTGCAAAATTTAAGTTTTATTTCTAACAATTTTTTTTATTTGTTAACTCTAACTTAACTGGGTTGTTACTCATCAAAAAGAAAGAGATTGTAAGAGGACGTTTGGTTTACTCCATTTTTTATTTTCATTTTCTAAAAAATCACATTTTCTTATTTTTTGGAAAATGACTTTCTTTAATTCTCTAGTTTTCCAGAAAACGCTAAATCATTTTCTGAAAAACAAGATTGGAAAATACAAACCAAATACGTTTTCCAGAAAATTATATTTTCTATAGAAAATGAAAAACAAGCATACCAAAAGTTCCCTAAGTATCTCGAGTTAATTTTGCTGTAATCAACCGAGTCATGTTAAATCTATTTGTTATTGATGTCTTGTCTATAAGTGTATATGAACCTAGGTACATAAGAAATCGAGCGGAAAATATAGTGAGCGAGAATGATGATATAGGAAGTGAGTCGACCAGCTCGGTATATCTGCGAGACAAAGAACTGGGAAAAAGTCCACTGGTGGAACGAGAAGAACACGCATTACGTCCGACGGACGAGAAGACAAAGAGGAAATCTGCTTGAGAAAAAAGTCAAAATTGAGTTCGGGTGAGCACAACTTTGGATTGCCGAAGCATCACCCAAGTGAGCGGAGTTCGAAAATGGTCAACTCGGATATTGACCTTGAAGACCCAAGGAGCATCAATTGTGATTGAGGGCGCCTCGATTACCCAAGAAAGTCTCTGCCGTAAAAGGACTTGCAGCGTCTCAGTTATAACTAAGGGCACCTCAGGTCACACTGAAGACCCAAGGTGCATCAATTGTGATTGAGGGCGCCTCGATTACCCAAGAAAGTCTCTGTCGCAAAAGGACTTGTAGCGTCTCAGTTATAACTAAGGGCACCTCAGGTTACACTGAAGGCACCTCCAGACTGTCAGATCAGAAAAGTAGACATTAAAAAATGATCATTTTAACCGATGGACTATAAATAACTCATAAAGCTAGAAGTTTTACACAATAACTATTATTTATTTTCTATAATTCTGTTTGAGCTATCAAAATTTATAAAAAATTATTTTACCTTCAATGAAAAAGATGTTTTTAGTTGAGCTTCATTCGCTTTGATTAACCATCTTTCCGTTTATATACAAGTAAATTCGTTATGTTTTTTTTATGTTTTTTATGTTGCTATTTTTTTAATTAATTTATTTGTCTTTACTAAACAAAAGTTAAAAAAAAATCTCATTTCAAATTTCAGGGATATTCACTCCTTTCTAACCCACCTACATATCGCTTGACATGTTTGACGGAAAAAAAAGGAATAAATTAATAATATCAGCTTGACATGTGAGTAACTAATCATCGAATGAACTTATAGATGTGGTCTACATTACTTTAATGACAATCTAAATGAATGATATAAAATATAAAAGTAGAATTGAGATTTCAGAACATTCCTAATCGCAGATAAAATTTAAATTACCCGTTTGATAAAAAAACACCCAACAAATCATTCTTTTTTTTAAGGAATTAAAATTTCATTTGAATATAAGTAACGTGGAGTTGTATCATTAACGAATTGAAGAATCATTTGAACAATGATCACGCTTGAAATTGAAATTATCACCACGAGATATATTGATAATTAGTATATGAATATTATCATCATAAAGTATGAGGATCAAAATCTAGTAAAGTGAGTATGCTCATCCTCCCCACATACTAACCACAACATCCAGGCTAGTAGCCCTCGTGATTTACCTCCTCCGTGTTGACCCTGAGATGAATTGGCGGGGGCGTTGGAGGCGAACGAATCGCCTTTAAAGTAACTTGCCACGAGAATAATGAGAATATGTGTATGTAGTAATGGGTATCCAACATATCTTGGTCCGTAAGAGGCGACACTGTTTATAATATGAGAGAGTGATATGTCATATCCAAGGTTGTTCTTCTTCTAATAAGATGTAGTATCCTAGTAAAGAGAGTGTCCCACCGTTGTAGCAAGGGGTCCTATCACTCATATATGGTATTGTGAAGTTTTTGTGGGGATCACACTGTCAACCAAATTATCCCGCGTGATATATAGTTCCTCATGTTGTCCTATACGCTATTGACCGGGTAGAGTTCTGACAATCCACATGGGGGAGGAAATAGCCCTGCAAATGAAAGTTAAATCTGTTGCACTAACTTATCAAAAATAAATAGATTAGTCAATTAAATCAAATAACAATATAAAAATAAGAAAGGTCTAAAATTACTTGGTTACAATCGAGGAGGTTGCTAATCCAAGACAATCAAAAGCACAATAAAAATTTCCTTCATGGATGTCACGCCCTAAAGGGTGGCTTGTCCGATAAAAATTAGAAAGCATCTTCTTTGTATGGTAGACTATATAAATCCTCGATACAAGGCATACATAACCATCTCATCATCCTAGGACAATACGACTGGAAATTAATACATAATAAGAAATACAATGCAATCCAGACATGAAAGCGGCATAGCGGTTTGACTTACGATAATAAAACTCCATAACTCCCTTCGAGACACAAATAATACAAAACACAAATACATGTCCACAGAAATGGAAAACAATGTAAATGAAACATCCGTAAATACAAATACCAAAACGAAGTCAACCCAACGGGAGGAGGGACTGGCTGCTGAGCTCTCTCCTAACGACTCCATGTGTATCAGCCTGAAAATAAAAACATAGCAAACGGGGGTGAGTCTAGATAAACTCTACAGGTAGTACGAATAGATATGCATGGTATCAAAAACTATACAAGTAGAGAAGAAACAAACATATATAATCTCATAGGAGTAATCAGAATACATGACAGAGAACTAAATGCATGAACATACCAGTATCAATCCCACTTGCTGGATAATAAGGTCAGAAACCCTGTAAATTTGAACTCTCCATGGGTAAGCTTGTGTTAGTGAGAGCCTTAGAGCCAATCATGTGATGGTTGTTGTATGGACTCATTGTATCATATTTCATATATATATATATATATATATAAAGGCATTTGATTATGGTTATTATACTTACTTGTATTGGTGCCAAATAACTAAGTGTAATAACGTCCTTGGTAGTAGGTTCATATCTATATCAATCGATTGGTTGAATCGATAGTGAGATGATATAGAGAACACTACTCTTAATTATTCCTAGTCAAGTATTAACATTCAGGGACAATGTTAATGCATAGAGACTAGCATGTAGGTCAACACGATGACTTGATCTCACAAGTCATGGATATGAGATATCAAGTTGACACATGAGTATGCATTGGAGAATGTATACTGAATGACCCACCATGAGAAAGTATCATGGATCGTTATATGAGTGTCATATACTTTCTCATGTGACTATTAGTATGACTATTAGTCCTTAGACCTGAAGTCACCATAGTTCCCTACATAAGGAGTTATGTACTTTGGTTTCGTCAAACGTCACCCGTAACTGGGTGGACTATAAAGGCGATTACTGGGTATGTAACAAATTATGCGGAGGGATGTGAGTGATGTAGATGGGATCTATCCCTCCTATATGACGGGAGAGATATCATAGTCTTGATAGATTGAGATCACTAAGTGCATGGCCATGCCCAAATAAGGCAATATGAGATATTGAGCTTATTTGATTATAGTGAGTCTACTTGGAGTTCAAGACACATAGATTGATTGGAGGATGACACGGTCTATGCTTCATAGAAGATCAATCTAGATATCGACGATAGAAGGACATTGTCACATATTATGAAAGTCATAATTAGTAGTCACATTGGTGATGTTGGATCTCAACATTCTTGTAACTTGGGTAGCAATGATGTGTTGCTAGATACCGCTCATTGCTTATGTTTCTAAGAGGTTAGAAGCATTGCCAACATTACAAGAACCTATAGGGTCACACGCAAAGAATAAATAGATGGAGAAAAAATGAAGTCAAGTTTGACTTGGCTAAATATGGAAAGTCCATAAAAGGCAAGTTTGACATGACCCAAATCCAAATCAAGTTTGACTTGACTTGGTTCCACTTCAAGTTAGACTTGACATGGGAGAAGAAATGGAGTCAAGTTTGACTTGACTAAATATGGAAAGTCCATAAAAGGCAAGTTTGACTTGACCCAAATCCAAATCAAGTTTAACTTGACTTGGTTCCACTTCAAGTTAGACTTGACATGGGAGAAGAAATGGAGTCAAGTTTGACTTGACTAAATATGGAAAGTCCATAAAAGGCAAGTTTGACTTGACCAAAATGCCACCTCGCCTTGACTTGACCAAGTGATGACTTGGCTTGGTATTTGACCAATGATGATGCTCCACATCATCTCCAAAGGTTGTAACCCCCCATTTGAATTTGAATTCAAATTGAAAGGGGGGCCACTTAATGGCCATTTTGGCCGGCCACTTAATGGCCATTAATGGCCATTATGTGGCCGGCCACAATGAGAGAAAAAAAATCAAGTATTGGTTCCATTTTTCTTAATTGTGTGTCTTCTCTTCTTCCTCCTCTAAGTGTTGGTGCTTTTCTTTTTCTTCTCCTCTTGGCGGAACCCTTGAAAGGTGCTAGCACACCTAAAGGGTTTCCTCCATCCACTTTGTTCGCGTGGATACTTCTAGAGGGACGGCACTTGACGTCCTAGAGATCCGACATCCAAAAGGAGCGAGCGGGATTAAGCGGGGCACGCACCAAAGGTAAAATGGTTTATCCCTCTTTAGATCTAGGAGTAGATCGAGTTTTGAGCATGAAATGAATACGTGATTTTTTGTTTCGGAATTCTTTTCTTCGCACGAGATCCATGGCTTTGGGTTCTCGGGGTTTCCGCAACGCAAAAAGGCGGTTTTCGCGGCCCGAAAAACCCAACAGTGGTATCAGAGCCACGTTCGAAGCACGTATTTATTTATTTTTGTATGGGATACAAAATTTAGAGTAGTTTATGATTCTGTAATTTTTCTAATTTTTAGGATTTTATGAGTATTTTTCTTGTAGAGGCGAAGCAACGAGTGCGAAGCACTTGTACACTTCGACCACCGAGAAAAACTTCTCCGAAACGGCAAGTTTCGCCCAAATAGATTTTGGGACGGCGGGTTAGGCATTGTTAGATCGCGATTCAACACTCACGAAATTAATTTCGTGAGTAGGGGCGCCGCCCCTAACCCCGCAAGGGGCATTGTCACGTGATTGTGCCCGAAACCCGCTTAACGGGACCGCCGTGGAGTTGTGACTCATAAAATTTGTAAAATACATAGAAAAATTACATAAATTTCTGTAAAATACATAATTTTGAATTATGTACAGTAGTGTGATGGTCATGGCCCAAGACCCTATTTTCATTAGATTAAAATATGTGTGTAATTCATATTACGGCCTGCGTGCCGTTATTTGTGTTGTGTGTATTGTATTGTGATTGCGACCTGCGTGTCGGCCTTTTATTTATTATTTCTATTAAAATTAGTTTAAGACTCGAATGTAACTCGAGTATAAATTTTGTAATGTACAAAATTGAAGATGAAGGAAATTCTGGAGAAGACGAACTCGTGGGAAGCAAACCGACAACACATGGGGTTCTGGAAGGAGGAGCTTGGAGAAGCTGCTGCCTAGACCCTAGGTTGACCAAAGGATCTTCTCATTGGCTTGAGAAGATCTTAGTAGGGCCATGACTAATCACACTTTAATTTTCTTGTATATTTTATTTTTGCTTATATGTATGTGATGCATGTTAGTATAGAATAGAATATACATGAGTGTATGTGATGCACATGTAATGTGGGAACCACATCTTGATGTGCACCTAATACACATTTAGGTTAAATTAGATTTAATAAATGCCTAAATACGATGCACATCATCGATTAGATTAGATCTAAATCGAAATCAACTCGTATATGCCTAACGAGCCTTGATACCCATCACTACCACGATCATATGCGATTGTTGAATCTGCCAAAGCAGAGCAATGCATTTAATCGTGGTGGGATGCGGAGGGACAACCTTGGTCCCGCCTATCACGCTTGGGTTAGATTGAGCTCAATTAGATTGAGTAACTAGTTAGCTCAATTGGATCGAGCCTAACTATAGGCATACTCCAATAGTTGGAAAGGTAGGACAAGATCGCATTTATCAATAGTCTTGGGCGATTTAGCCAAAGCTAACTCAAGATTATTCATAAATGTTAATTCTTGATCCTATAAACAAGAGTTGCATAGAGATGTAATTGGTAATTAGTACCTACCGATCATACTAAGTCTTGGGCGATTTAGCCAAAGCTAACTCAAGGCGTAGTATGATGTGGATCTTGACCTACGAGAATTATAGTTAGTTGGTGTGGATCTAGTAGTGTGGTTTTACCACATCTATGACTCGATTCTACCAAAGCCCTATAATTCAGTGGGAGCATCATTTAATTAAAGGCCTAGTTAAATGATAAATAAAATATGATACAATGGTGGATATTTATTTTCTGCATTTTATGTTGTAGATTACCATGTCAAACACGAACACTCTCTCTCTACGATATGTTCTTGAGAAGGACAAGCTCCTAGGAGCTAATTTCCTGGACTGGTACAGGAATCTGAGGATAGTCCTCACGCAGGAACGTAAGCTGTACATTCTGGAGCAAGCAGTTCCTGATGCACCACCAGCCTCTGCCGCTCGTAGTGTTAGAGATGCTCATCAGAAGCATCTAGATGACGCGTTAGACGTGTCATGCCTAATGCTATGCTGTATGTCTCCTGAGCATCAGAAGCAACACGAGAAAATGAATGCTTTTGATATGATTGGCCATCTCAAGCAACTATATCAAGGGCAGGCAAGGCATGAGAGGTTTGAAGTGACTCAGGCCCTCTTTTCATGCAAGATGAAAGAGGGAACCCCTGTAGGAACTCACGCACTCCAAATGATTGGGTACGTCGAGAACCTCGAGAGGTTGGGGTTCCCTTTGGGCCAAGAGCTGGCTACCGATCTGATCCTGCAATCGTTGCCGGTGAGTTACCGTCAATTCGTCATGAACTACAACATAAACGAATTAGACAAACCACTGGCCGAGATACTCAACATGTTAAGAACTGCTGAGCCTAATCTCACCACTACCAAGTCCAGTACCGTCCTAATGGTACAAAAGGGCAAGGGTAAGGGCAAGTGGAAGCCCAAAGGTAAGTGTAAGACCCAAACCAAGGGCAAAGCCAGCTCTTCAACACTCAAACCTAAAGGTGGGGTTGCTAAGGATGCTACCTGCTTCCACTGCGGTAAGACTGGGCATTGGAAGTGGAACTGCAAGGTATACCTGGAAGATCTGAAGAAGAAGAGAAGTGAGACTTCTACTTCAGGTATAAATGTTATAGAAGTCAACCTTTCTATTTCTACATCATGGGTATTAGATACTGGGTGTGCTTCTCACATTTGTACTAATGTGCAGGCGCTGAGAAATAGCAGGGCATTGGCCAAGGGCGAGGTGGACCTACGAGTAGGCAATGGAGCAAGGGTTGCTGCTGTTGCTATAGGGACTTACTTTCTATCTCTACCCTCTGGCTTGTACTGGAATTGAATAACTGTTGTTATGTACCTGTACTAACAAAGAATATCATTTCAGTTTCATGTTTAGATAACAAAGGTTTTTCATTCATAATAAAGGACAAATGTTGTTCTGTTTATTTAAAGGATATGTTCTATTATAGCGCACATCTGATGAATGACCTCTATATTCTAGACTTAGAGAGCCCTATCTATAACGTGAATACCAAGAGGTTGAGATCAAATAAGTTGAACCCAACCTATCTCTGGCACTGTCGCTTAGGCCACATAAATGAGAGTCGCTTGTCCCAGCTCCATAAGGATGGTTTGCTGGACTCATTTGATTTTGAGTCATATGAGACATGCGAGTCATGCCTTCTAGGCAAGATGACTAAGACTCCCTTTAGTGGACATAGCGAAAGAGCGACAGACTTGTTAGGACTCATACATAGTGATGTATGTGGCCCTTTCAATGTCATTGCCAGAGGTGGTTACAGGTACTTCATCACATTTACTGATGACTTCAGTAGATATGGCTATGTATATTTGATGACACATAAGTCAGAATCCTTTGAAAAGTTCAAAGAATTCAGAAATGAAGTACAGAACCAACTTGGCAAGAGTATTAAGATATTTCGATCAGATCGAGGTGGAGAATACTTGAGCCATGAGTTTCGTGACTACCTAGCTGAGTGTGGGATTCTATCCCAACTCACTCCCCCTGGAACACCACAGTGGAATGGTGTATCCGAAAGGAGGAATCGTACCTTATTAGATATGGTACGATCTATGATGAGTCACGCAGATCTTCCTATATCCTTTTGGGGATATGCTCTAGACACGGCAGCGTTCACACTAAACTGTGTTCCATCAAAGGCTGTCATAAAGACACCATATACGATATGGACAGGGAGGAGTCTCAAGATGTCTTTCATGAGGGTTTGGGGTTGTGAGGCTTACGTACGACGTCAAGTCTCAGACAAACTGGGACCCAAATCTGATAAGTGTTATTTCATAGGGTATCCCAAGGAAACGAAGGGATACTACTTCTACATTCCTAGTCAGCACAAAGTGTTTGTTGCTAAGACTGGAGTATTTCTAGAAAGGGACTTTGTTTCTAGAAAGACTAGTGGAAGTACGTTCAGTCTTGAAGAAGTTCAAGACATGGACAATAACACTGAAGCCTTGATGGAAGTTGAACAGGAACCACAAAGTGTGGTGGTTGATGAGGTTGTTGCACAAGAAGCTGTGGAACAACAACCTGTTCATGTAGACCTACCTCTTCGCAGGTCTGATAGGGTACGTCGTCAGCCTGAGAGATACTCATTTCTTGTAGCGACCCGCCTTCTCTACCTTCAGACGGATCGTTACTTCTCTCTACTTCTCTACTT